>CM029518.1:3898927-4429293 GCA_017140615.1 Eucalyptus cladocalyx | reverse complement strand
GTTTGGGCTTTATTTTTTTTGGTTGCATTATATTGCATGTTTTTAGACCAAGCAAAGCACCACCTTCACATTGCTCATCACATCATTTTCCACTTTATCATCCAAAGGAAAAAGCTGGTGGCATACTCTTGCGAAAATGCATCTTGGGATCACCGGATCGAATATATACCTCGATCTGTCTTATGCTCGCAAAGGAAAAGCAGCAACTAAAAAGGAAAAAAGAAAAGAAGAAGAAAAAATAAAGGAAGACTTGGACCATTTGCTGTTTGGGAATGATAGAAGAAGAGGGGAGAGGGTCGAGATGTTCTTTGCCGGCTTCCACGCGGTCTTTCCAATTTAAATTGACCAGTCCAAAGTCTCTGTATTCTTGCGTTAAGTAATCATGTAGAATTACTGAGAAACAGATTCCTAGAAAAATAATTAGTTATATGAGAGTAAATTATTGGTATTTATATGAGAATATTCACTGTGTTGTCGTCTTATGCACCTTGGGATGGAGATGGAGATTTAAATAGACGCCGTTGCTTTTATTTATGTATGTTTGGGCAGAAAATATAACAAGGAGGTGGTTGATTCCTTGGGAAATAAGAAAGAAGAATTTACAAATTGGAAGATGTCTTTGAAAGAAAATTAGAGATGTGGATTGTTCATTAGCAGTGGGAAGATGATGCTTTCTCTTGCAAAATTTGATTTTTTTTTATTATTGAATCTATAAACCGAATTCCCTCAAGAAAGATCTTCTTTTTTTGTTGTTGTTCATTTAGGTGGGTATTATATACAAATAATGTGTCGATTTTGAGGGATTAAAAACTACGTTCTGGTCAACGAGCAAGGCCCGCTTCTAGTAAACATAATGAACCATGTAAGACAAGATGCAAGCCAACATCAAGATAGATGGATCGGCCAAGAAATTATTTACATATGATAACGCGGGGTATTGGATTTGTGTTGCGCTGTAAGTCCATAGAATTTCCTACTAACGTAATGAATCATGTAAGACAAGATGCAAGCCAACATCAAGATCGACGAAGGAATTATTTACATATGATGACATGGGGAATCGGACCTATATTGCGCGATAAGTCCCATGCATGTTTTTTTTAATAATTACTAAACTAAAGTATGAGGTCTTTCAAGGGCTGAAAACTAAAACGACCAATAAGGAAAATTTTATTTTCCTAAAACCCTTAATAACAAGATAATGAAAAAAAATAAAAATACAGCATCCCATGCACATTACAAATTATCGGATTGAAAAATGTAGCATTTCATAACCAATAATTTTTTTCAAGCTTAGTTAATACTTTAATTAACCGTTCCAAGAGTACTTTTCCGCGAAATTCGACATCACATTCTGTGATTCCTTTACAATTTTCTGTAGTTTTTCTCGTAACTTAATATTTCACAGCGGCAACCTAGGAAAGAGTTTTCTATTATTGGGCCCTTAGCAACAACTGGTGTGTTCTAATCATGCCACATTTTGACTAAGTGAGTCTGTCATTTTCCAGTGGACCATCTTAATGTACTTCCTGCATGTATGCTTCATTGCACATTGATTAATCTTATGATGATTATATCTAAGTTTGATAATTAGCCTATAGTCACAAAGCATAGGCTAAATCAATTCTGTCCCCCCTCTATAATCGCTGCTGAATTAATTAAACAAATGAATTTCTTTTTTGGAAGGGCCATAGGTGTGGAAACATGCTTGGATATTGTCGTGTCCTTGTCCACACTTCAATGATATATTCATGAACGTTTTTCACATAAGACCTTTAAAGTTCATCTAAATATCACATCTAACATCACCTCAATTTTTCACATAAGAAATTAATTCGACTATCCAATCGCAATTCGACATAGTTGCAAGTCATCACATCATCACATAAGCAAGTGCATGCAAAGTATTTTTTTTTTTTCCTTATTTTTTTCCCATACTTTTATAAATTTCTTGATAAACATTTTCTCACCTAGGACCTTTAATTTTTTGGTCGGTCACCCTAAGACGCTTAAAGTTCACATAAATATCAATTTTTGCAAATTAACTCAACTTTTCCGCATAATTTATTACAAATTGAAAAAGAAATCGATTCTACCATCTAATTGTGCCTGAACATCTGTACAAGTCCCATCACATCAAACAAGCCCATGAATATTTTTAAATAATTTTTTCGAATTTTTTTGGAGGGATGAGGAAACCCTAGAAATAGCTTCTTTTCTTGGGTACTGAGAATATGGGACGAGATGCGAACTCGAAATGGAGAAGCAACAGGTCTAGAAAGAAAAGCAAAAGCCCCTCGCTTTCTCCATTCCCAATCAAACCACGCAGAGACTCTCTCTCTCTCTCTCTCTCTCTCTCTCTGATTTTTGCTTGTGATCGCAATCTGGAATCTCCCCCGTTTTTTTTTTTCTTTTGAATTTTCCTTTTTCCATCTTTTAATTCTTTCCTCCCCTGCTTTTCATACCCGCGTTCAATCCAAAGTGTCACCATCTCTGCCCAAAAAAATTTTCAGATCTTGATCAAAGAATTAGCGCATCCCCAGATGCTCTTTTCTCTGGAAAAAACAATCCGCAACAACACCCTCGTCTCTCTTTTTTTCTCTCTCTTTTTACCATCGTTCGGATCTTACAGTACTCCTCCCCCAAGACTAGTGTCAAGAATGTTTAATAAGGATTTGAATCTTTCCTTTTTCTTTGTCTTTCTTCGCTCTCGATATCTTGGAACCCGCGTTATCTTTGTTTATTAGAGGATGAAATGGGAGGGGACAGATTCGCTGGAACACAGACAGAGAGAGAGAGAGAGAGAAGAAGAAGAAGACAAAGCGCAATCAAAGAACAAGCTGAGGAAGGAAACAGTGGAACTCGTGTCGAGTTTGGATTTTACTTGATCCCTGCGTCAGGACCACAGATATTGGCCATTAGCAAGCTACGTAATCATCATCTGCGAATGACCATTGTCGCTTCTTCTCTGTCTCCGACGCTTCCATTCGTCAAGTTTTCTGTGCACCCACCTTACTTTTCCTCACCAATATTGAGTAATTTCTTTAGGGAGATGGAAATTCATCAAAGAGTAAATGTGGAAACAATCTCGTGGTGAATTTACTTGTCAACACTCAACAGGGTTTTCATGCAATCTGGTTTCATTTAGCCTAGCAATGTGGTGATCGTGAATGATAAAATCGCACTGCGGAGCAGAGAAATCAGTAAGAGCAGTAATTGAATAAAGAGAAAAGAACTAGCTAAGGACAAAACAAAATCCTCCAATTCTCCATTCTGTAGATCAAACAGAAGAATTACAGTCTGTACCCTTCCACTGACCCGACACTTGTCAACAGAAGTTGTCTCATACACAGGAAGCTCTGCACTATACTCATCATTAATCGCTGCAAGATGATCGAGCTCGAACAGATCTGAGCTCGAACAACTACAGCGCCACCATCATCATCGTCTTCTTCTTCTTCTTTTCTACTTCTTTCTCATAATGACCCTTCAACTCAAAACCCTTCTTCTGATTCTCACGATAATCTCTCAGCAACTCTCTCGCATTCTCTTCGAACCGCCTGCTCTTCTCCATCAACAGATCTTTCAGATTCACGCCCCAATCTTGGTCGATTTTCCTGAGCTGGGATTTCCCAATTCTCGAAACTGTTGGCACCGAGAGAGAGACAGAGCTGCTCTGTTTTCTCCTTCTCCTCCTCCTCCTGCTTCTTGATGTAGGCATTTGTGGCCGCAGGTCTGCAATCCTCGTCGACGATGACGCTCAGCGGGTAGAAATGGACCGTCCTCTTAGCCCCGCTTCTGCGGAACCGCTCTCGCGTCGAGGGCGAGCGCTTGCTCAGGCACGGCCTCGAGAGCGAAGAAACAGTGGAAAACGTAGAAGCGGAAGAAGAAGCTTGCCCCGACTTCAACTTCCTCTCGAGGTTCGCCTCTGTGGGATCGGACCTCCTCGCGCTCTTCGGCGTCGCGCTGAAGATGGAGTTGATGAAGCTCACCAGCCTCCCGCCGGGCGAGACCGGCTGCTGCTTCACCTTCTTCAGGTTGGCGCAGATCCTCGACGCCGCGGACCTGAAGACGCCGCCCTGGTCTTCTTGGCCCTCTCTCCGTTCGCCAAACGGAGCGTGCCGTATCTCCTCCTTTTGGCGGCGGCGACTCTCGTCCTCACGGGCCTGAGCCTGAACGGCGCGAAGCAAGAAGACGACGAACTGGTCATCGTTCTCGCGCCCCTGACGGACTCGGTGTCCGAGAACGAGAACCCGCCCGAGCTCGAGTCGGAAGAAATGGAAGTGGAGCCAAAGTACAGCGCGTCGCTGTCGTGGTCGGGCTCGTACTTGGGCTTCCTGAGCAGCTCCTGCGAAAAATGGCTCCTCTTCGCGTCCGCCGCGGCATTGGCCCTGTCGCTGCCGCGCTGCTTCTCGACGGAGGAGGCGGACCGCGGGCCCTGCTTCTTGGACGGCGCCTCCTGCAGGACCTCTGCTGCTCCGGCTCGCGCCGCGCTCGCACTCGTCGATGGATCTGTAGATCTCGTCGAGGAGCGTGGACGAGAAGGAGGCGCTGTTGCCGCTCTGCTTCTTCTTCATCTCCCGGAATACCTCTCCTCTTTCAGTGCCCTCTCGAATCTGCCACATTTTCAGAGAGAAAGAAGGAGGCTGATGAAGAAGAGAGAAGTGAACGGGGAAGAGGAGGAGAGAGAGGCTTTTATAAAGCGTGCATGCATGGGTCGGTCCCGGTCCTTATGTCTTTGCCTGTCATGGACAGTTTTGGCATGTGCTGACGTGGGCGCGTCGTTTTTACCTTTTATGTTAGCCCCGAAACCGCATCGTGTTTAGGAGCAATTTACGCTGTTCATTTGTGAAAAATGAACCATGCCTTATGGGGTTGTGTCTCTACATTCCACCTATGATGTTATGGCAAATAGTCCCCTAGATTTTAAACCTAATATGTAATGTGATTCCTAGAATTTTTAATTTGTCAACAAGATCCATAAACATTAACTCGGTGTGTAATGTCATCTTTTAAATTTAAATTAATTCAAAGTAGTCATTGAAATACTGGTATATGTTCAATTTAATTCTTAAATTATATAAAATTGTATTAGGATTTGGTGTATAGTTACAAGGAAATAGAGAGTAAAAGCGGAAAAAAAAAAGAATTCGAGGTGTAATGTTTTATCTTAATTCACTCTTAAACTAGAGCTAGAGGGTTTCGGTATAATTAGTACATTGCATCTATTTATTATATCTCTCAATTACAATAAAAGAGATTATATATACTTAGTATCTATTCATAGACAAGTCCAAACTGTGAATGAAATACATTTTCAAACTATAAAAGCCTTTTTCCAACCATTAAAAAAAAATGACCTTGAAAGTCCTCCAATGATTTGGGGGCACTATCAAGAATAGCTTCAGACTCTAATGAGTGGGATTCTTGTGTCATCCTGTTGATGGAAAATATAAATTACACGCTTAATAAAATTATTCAATGATATCTTTCAATAAATTCAAGTTTAAGAACAATATTAAATATTTTCATATAGTTCGGAATCAAATTGAATATAAACAAAAAAAAATTAAAGAATCCCATTAAAAAAATTAAAAAATTAAAAATGATATTGCATGCTGGAATAGATCCGATGGATCTAATCACATTCTTTGAACCCAGACACTCAACTTCGTCGACTTAGTGTTTGAAGTCATCGCATGCTTGTCGCAATAGGCAGATAAGCAAATTTGCACATATTTTCGGGCGGCACATTGCACAACGCTAATGTCCCTCCACATTTATTTTTCCTGAGATTAAAACAAAAATGTGGGGACATCCTTTGGCAAAGAAACCAAAGAAAAAAAAAAGAAAAAGAAAGAAAAGGTGGGAGCTTCGAACGCGGTGAAGTTTTTGGACAGGGCCAGATGAACTGATTTCAGTTGGAATAATTAAATTCCTAGTGTTGGTTGGAACCATATTTTTTTTTGTATATATATTTATTGGAGGTCCATGCATCTCATACCAAAAATAAAGGCGCGGGTGGCAAAATTGATGGCGCATCTGGAATCAAAATTGAACTTAATTACTGTTGAAGATGTTTAAATACTAAATCATGCTTTTTTATCCAATAATTTATATTTTCATAACAGTTGGCAGCAATCTAAATATTGAGTAGGAGGTGCTAAATTCAAATTTTTCTAGATCCTTTATATGTTAAAATGTCTTAAACATATTACATGGATGCCAATTCACTCCTTTTTAATTATACCAATTTTATCATAAACATTTTGATGATATGCTAATTTAGTTTTAAACTTTTCGATTGTGCCAAAATAGTCATAAACTTTTTAATTTTTTTGTCAATTTAGTACTAAACCTTTTGACGATTTGCCAATGTAATCCTTCCATCCAAAAATTTAACTAATAGGTCTAGGATTAAATTGGCAATTAAAATTTTTAAGACTAAATCGACAAATCATTAAAAGTTTAGAATTAAAAATGTACAATTGAAAGGCTTGGGCTGAATTAGCCTCTGTACAATAGATTTAGGAATTTTCGAACCATTATCTTTATATTCCCATATTTAATCTTAGGCCAAAGTCGAGCATACGCATAAGGGCGAGTACTGTTATATTTCAATATTAAACCGCACCTTTCATCTTGCTTTCTCGAATGGATGGTAGCGATCTCATGGGATTTTACGATCACTGTCCACCAAAAAGAATAAAAAGACTAGAAATAAAAGTCATTCCAAGTAGATTAGCTTGATCGAGAAATTTTGGCGGTCACTATTTTAGGATGCTGGGCATTACACATTACTTTTGAATAAATGAACTGCATCTAATACACCATAAACTTCTCTTAGGACCATCCAACCACATCGCTATCCATAAGGGTCTATTAAAGCGATTCATGCCAACGGGTCTCCCAATCTCCCGACAGTGGTTGAGCAATTGTACAACAAATGTATAGACACCGAAAAATGATTAAGGTATTTCACATCGTCCGGATATAAATTTATAACGGAAATCGTATCTTTCTCGAAATAAATTTTCTCTTCGGTAAGTAAATTTTGGAACAAATCACCGAAATTGTTTCAAGAATATAACTTGGAACCGTTTCTTTGGCAGCCTCTCTCAGAGAATTTGGAGGAGTCGGACCGAGCGACGAAGAACTTGCAGGCATGGCATTCGGTCTCTACATCGAAACACATTGAATTATTTCCTTTGTTTGGACCTGAGACTCTCATAAAGTAATGTGTACGTATACACCCGAGGAGAGCTCTAATTTTACGGCATTTAATGTTTAAACATAGATGCAATGAATGATCCAAATCTCATACAATTTCAAGTTGTCAAAGCTGAATAAAGTACATATAATCGGTGTTAGGATGATAACCCAAAAATTCTTAGATATATTGCGTCCAGTGCCAATTCAATTACCTTTTAATATAATCGATTTCGTAAGGCAACTTTTTGTGACGATTTGTTGATGTTATACTAATTTTGGTAGAAATCACTGATGTGAGCTTTCAGCCGCATTGTCTTAAGTGGCACGGACAATGTTAATGTTTATAATTTTGTTATTTTGTAAGTAATTTTTCTGAAATTTTGTCTTTTTCCTTCCTTTTTTTTTTTTTTTTTTTTTTTTTTCTATTTTTCCTAAATCAATGTGTGGCCTTGGTAGCGACGGACAGAGGTAGCCGACCATAGGCGAGGCCTAGAGTATCCTTGCCAGGCTGAGATCTATCGAAGGTGTCACTATCCTCACTGACCATAGTGAGGCCTTACGGCCCCCACCACTATCATTGAGGATTGCTGACCTCATCTAAAATATAAAATGAAAGAAAAAAAAAAGAAAAAAGAAAAAAAATCATAAATACTATTAAGAAATTGCAAAATTATCTACGTTAACCTAGTCGTATCACTTAAGGCTTCCACATTAATAATTTTCTATCAAAATTGACTGGATTTGCTACGTTGATAAATTGTCAATAGATAGACAACTAAATTGAAAAAATTTAAAATTAAGATTGAATTGATTACAAAGTATAATAATCACATGACTTTCTTAATTTACCGATTTGTGTTCGAGAATTTGACATGAAAAGTCGAGCAAAATCACTTACTTATGGAATTCTTGAATAAAATTATAATGGGAACGAACTATTAGTACAAATACTTGTGCTAAGAATCGTTAGAAAGAGAAAGATATTTTCGAGAATTATAATTCTCTTAGGGAAGAGCAGTTGTAACTTTATAGGTCAAAATACAAATTTTGTTGCTGAAACATATGAAAGATAGATAGCATTACAAACTTACGCAGGCTCTTCTACTAGAGTGAAATTAATTAGGATCCCAAAACACAGATCTCTCGGTTCCCAAAAATAAAACTATCGAACCATTTCTTCCAACCGTTTTCCAAATTCGATTGTTCCTGGAGGCATGGACACAATATTTGTAAAACATGATTCAAAATAATATAAAATTCTGACAAATCTATTCCATTGTTATTGGTTTCGCTCACTGTGCATAGTACCATAGGTTGAATTCGGGCGGGACACCACGCGATATCTTTGATGCTGCTTTTGGCTTATATCGGACGGTGGAATTTTATGATTTTACTCATGTGTTTTGTTTTTCACCAACCGCCATTAATGCTTATACTTCTATCTTGTGATGTGGAATGTCCTGGCATGTTTCTGCCTGCTACATACGGTGTCCTTGTCGAAGAATCACATGATGCTTCCCATCGTTCCATCCGTGTTAGGACACTGCTAGCTCATGAGTCATCATCTTCGTGCATGCATCACCCCGGCTCACTTGACGGTGAAGGAGCAAAAGCGTCCAGATGGAAATCTCATTTATTTGGTCACTTAAATGCTCATGAGGAGCCGTGGCAAGGACACGAAGAGGAAGAAGAGGAGAATCATGAAGAGAATTCTGGGCATTTTCTGGACTATACTATTCTAGATAAGTGAAGCATTTAAAATGACCAGTTTCATAATTGAAATGAGGTTACTACTCACTCATAATCTTTCGTTTTGGAAGAAGAAGAGGAGGAGAATCATAAAAAGAATCCTGGGCATTCTAGAGTATATTATTCTAGATTAGTGAATCATTCAAAATGATCAATATCATAATTCAAATGGGATTATTACTCACTCGCAATAATTCGTTTTGAAAGGTTAACTTCGATTTGATACATGAAAGATATGAAAATCTTTAAGGCGCTCTGGATCCAAGTTTAAACTTACTTTAATTTAATGCACAATGACCCTTTAGTGATGGTGCACCTATGTATAACACGCAGTCCATCAACTAACTCTTATATGGCTCTATTTATATCACGAAAGATGTGACATTTTTGGAAAATATTTTCGAGAAGTTATTTTAGGAAAATGATAATATTTTCTAGTGTTTGGTTAAGACTCGAAAAAGAATTGGAAAATATTTTCTATCGTTTAGTAAGGAAAACCTCATTTGATATTTCTAAATAAACACATATTATTTGGGCATTACTGACTTGCATATGGATAATTAAAAAACTCGACACAAGCACTGTGGTCTCAAGCCTAGATCCTCGACTACCATGCATTGGTTTTGGGTCCACTGAATCGAGTCCAAGAACTTTGTGCCCGTGCCTAGCTTCTTGGCACCACAGCCTGGGTTTACAGAGATGGGGCCCAAGTCTTCGGCATCCGGGGACTAGAAAAATCTTTTATGTTAACTCATTTTCCCAAGTAATCCAGATACCCTGTAATACAAATGGAGGCTAACTAGAAAAAAATTGAGGAGCTAGATCCGCCATAAATCAGGGCGAATCAAGGCCGTCAATGATAACAAGTCTCCACGGTCTCGCCACGACTTAAGGGTCCTGATTAGGTTCGGTTCGTAGACTCCGATCCATGCGAGGATTTGCCCAAGAACCCGCGAGCCTCTCTCGCCTATCGGATCCATGCATCGGTGTCTTTAGTGGGGTTCCCTTCCAGCGAGGACCACCCTACAAACCAGCACGTGATCCATTAATTGCTGTAGCCCTCCACACCGGAAGCCACTGGCACGTGCGGCTATTGAAGGCGGGTTGTCCCGAACGCAATGCCAGGGTAGATGTATAAGCACGAGACGAGGCATGGACCCGATGCAATCCGACCCGTGCACGGGATCCATTCGGTGGGGGGAGATCGTGCGTGACGTGGTCCATCGGTCCCTTCACTTCCCTTGCCACGATGCCCATGCAATATGCTTTTGATAGATAGACTATGGAGTTCACTTGGAGAACCATCCTTTGCCAAGGAACGTAACAAAGAAGGCATGCACAGTAAACACTTCAATATAACACAGTGGGGATTTATTCGTTTGCGGTTCTGCGGCTAGCAGGTTTTCAGGAAACGACTTCGCGGGATATTACAGAAACCCGCGAGGACAACTTACCCTTTTTCATTGCAAGAAAGCATGTCGTATGCCTAAGATGAGAGGGTTAATTCCCCTCGAGAATTGAGGATAAAAAAAGAAAAAAAAAAAGATGGAATGGGAATATTTTGAAAGAGACATGGAGGGAGTGCCATTGGGATCCCAAAGCAAAAGGGTAGGCGAGGAGGTAATGTCTTGAAGCAAGAAAAGCATGGAGCTCTCTTCCCAAGAAAAGCAGCAGCAGCAACAACAGCAATTGAGTAGATAGAAGAAGGAACAAAGAATGACAAAGCAACCATCTTCCTAGGGCTTATAGAATTATTGTCCCTTTTTCCGAGGACTAGCAAGCACCAGCAATCCCTGACAAAGGGGCGGTCTCCTGTTTCTTTGAAGCCACGTGCACTTCATGGACTAGGATTTAGGCCCAGGTTGGCTGCTTTCTTGGAGTTGGGGTCAACAGCATCACGTGCACTGCATGCTCCCTCTTCTCCTTGCTTCCCTCATTGCTCTTTCCTCAATTTAATTCTTTATATATCATTGCACTTGGCCTCTTTGGAGACAGCCGATAAAAGTGGTGCGACACTAGGACATTGTATTTAGCCATGTAATGTACATAAGACGGCACTGTGGTTCACTAACTCCATCCATCCAATTGTAGTGTATCAGAAAACAGAAGTCTCGGTTTAATACAAATGCGCTACACACTGTAGGGGAGTAAATAAGAGATTTTATTACTTCTGCTAGCAAAATGACCGACTCTGGACATCTCCCAGACAAGAATTCCCCTCACGAATTGCTGTTTGGTACAGTGTTTCCATTACCATTACAATACCGGACAGCCATCTTCCGATCATTCGTATTGGAGAGACTTGTTAGGAGTTCAATCTTTGGACATCGACCAACTGGTAAAGATCCCCTCGTCGTTGCTTCTCCAATGGGAGATTAGTCCTGTGCATTTCAATCAGCAAAATCATTTGACAGTCCCTTCTTCCTTCTATAAATGGAAAATGTCAGAACTAGCAATACGGAAATAAGGCTACAAAGAAGATCACCTTCTCATCTCCATCTCGGAATAATCGATTTCTGCAATGATGATGGCCTCCTCATGCTCTGTTGTTGCCAAAACTTGTCCAAACTATTGCAAGAAAACTTCCCAGTCAGCTTTTTGTGGCTTCTTTTGATGGTTCGCAGCTAAAACCCCTTTCTTGAACCTACTGAGAAGAATACACTTACTGGTCCAATCAAAGTGGAGTGCCCCAAGCCACATAACCAGCTCCAGCATCCCGTGCGGGTGAACAAGTTGCAACATACAACTGTCAATCATTGATATAGCTGGTTAACTAAAAAACATTCCTTGGACATCCCTAAATTCAATAGAGAAACATACTGACGTTCAGACATAGGAGTTCTGAGAAACATGCCACTCACTGAAAATCAGCGTATTCGTCAAACAAGAAGCATATTACAAGTTGCCAAAGACATGAAAAAGACAGCATCACTTTGAGAATTCACAACCTTAATGAAATCTCCTAATAAAGGACTAAGCATTTTTAGTTGAGACAAAAGTACGATTTGAGTCAAAATTGAGAAAGAGACAAGGAATCACGAGTATTCTATTTTAGAGGATCCCAAATCATGATACAACTGCATATCGAATTTTCCTCATCATATTGACATTGATGCTCTGAATATTTTGTTGATATCTTTCGTAGACACAGAAAGGGGAGAACTTGTGATACCATAGCAAGAGAATTCTTTCCAGATGAAAATGAGCAAAATTTATCATTTTAAAAAAAGAAAGACATGACACAGATAAAAGCAAGACACCAAAGATGCCTACCACTATACTGAGAATTTTACAAATCACACCTATCAACTCTACCAATCGAATCCAGGACTAGTATGGGGCATTTTATGCTTTTTAAATGAAACAAGCAATCTTTCAGACAAAACAAGAAGAAATCAGGTTAAAAGAGCTCCCCTACTCTTGCAATAGATCACATTGCCAAGGTCTAGGGGAATGCAATGACCTTAATTTGAAATATAAAAGAGCATTATGACATTATTGTATTGCTTGTCATTAGCAGGAGAAGATCACTCCAATCCAGGAATCACTCCCACTAAGTTGATCCGATGCATCAACAGAGGGCAAATTGTCACTTATGAGCAATAGAGCTTTTATTGCAAGAACTAGTAATATACATAACCATTCCATCAAGCTCATTGCCAAGAAACCTCAGATCAAGTCCCATTAGTATACCTGATTATCTACAGCCCTGCACATGATTAAAAGAAGAAGAAGAAAATCAGTAGAATGATCACTGCCAAATCGGAAAAATTGGGTGCTAGCATTGGGTTGAGATTAGGATTGAGAAATATGACATGGACCACACTGTCGAATGTGAAATCACACATAATAAGATAACCATAAAATTACAACAGTGAAAGCATTCAATGATGCGTTATAAGTCTTGTCAGTGTGCCACCTTTTCTGTCACTGAAACTAAGTATCATCGAAAGATAAAGGCCAATGAATAGAGCATGGTCGATAGAGGATGCAAAACTAAAAATTGGCATCATCTCAAGACTGATGTAAAACAAAACGATGAGCATGTGACATTTCTTCAATCTCCCACGCAAATTTTCATGCTATTCAGGGTAAAACACCAATAAAAACATTAAAAAGAAGAAGAAATTCATAAAAATGGCACAATAACAACAACTTCAGAAAGCAGAATACAGTGAAAAAGAGGTGTGAGCGTGAAATGTATAACTACCTAGCTCTCTGGAGTAGCTCCCAATGCAATGGTCCAGTGGTCATATTAAAGGCCCCAGGATAGCATAGCAAATGAGCACCTGATGCAAACAAGTAACAGCGTAATTTTAGTGTATGGAAAGTTCAAATCACTTCTGTATTGTATCTACATGATATTAGAAGGAAGGACAATTCCTGAATGTGCTACAAACTAGAATACCCACACTACAATGATACACACACACACACACACACACACACGCACATATAACAACTTAGATCCATTTATGCAGAACAAAACTTCAGGAAATCAGTATCATATAACTTAATTACCAATGCATCAGTGCAAATATATTTAGTACAATGATATTGTCGATAAAAGGCCAATAAACAGCACCCACATCAAGCCTCATTAATCTTGGAAAGGAACTTAACACAATTTAATAGTGGAGGAGGCAAAAACTAGCTAAGTAGGACTCTATATTGCAAAGAGATATCTTCCATACAAAAAGCAATAGAGGACATATTGCAATGTTCTAAAAGCATTTATACAGCCAAGCCTCCTTTGTGTGTAAGGCTTAGTTTGCCAATGTTCAACTTAAAAAGCAATGGAAGGGATACCAATGAAAATAAATCAAAGGAAAACAATCCAAAGGTCCACCACTTAAGACATATCTGTTTACTGCCAAAAATCTTCTCACTTTCAAACTGCAAAGGCCGGACAGGTGGCAGCCCCAGCACCAGAGTGCAGTCAACGTTGTAGGTAATGCAAGATAGACAAAGAGGAAACAAAACCTACCTCTTGCAGCATAAATCATTGCCAATTCCTGAAACCGAATATCATAACAGATGCCTATACCAATACGTCCAACATCTGCATATAGCAAAAAAAGGAAAAAGAAAGAAAGAAAACGACTCAAATGACAGATAGAGCTATAAAAGCTATAAAACATAGATCTGTGTGAACAATTAGGCCTACTTAGGAAAGAAAAACAAGAAAGAGTTCATTTCCATATTCAGGCAAGCAAATTCAGTGAAGATAATCCAATTTGTTGATACACTCATTACCGATCTTCAGAGTCCAGTTCCAAAATTCAGCATTTACATTATATATAGTGTTGAGGAAGGCACAATAACACTATGTTGGCATTTGTAACGAAAAATTTCACATAGTATTATTAAATCAGTAGATCACGCAAAATGATTCCCCTAGTATTTTGGTGAAAATATAACCCTTCACTAATCACAAGAGAGTTCATGAAATGCTGCACATTGAGGATACTTGTAATGCAAACATAAATTTACATAAAGTGAATAACTTGCAAAATGACCTTGCATCTGAAAAACTTCAAGTTTAACAGTTATTCTCATATACTGATTTACACAATCAAACATTGAAGAACTTCCACAATTTCAGTAATATAAATCAATACACACTAACCCCAATGAGTACAAACATGACATGTAGAATTTCATGACAGAACTCTCAAGCAAAGGAACATTTTATCATATTAAATTTCAAGACATGCTTTACCTGTGTCCACTATTGTTGGACTTTCTCCTGCTGTGAGAGTCTTTGACTCCATAAATGTGATCTTCCCAGGTATATCAATATCAAAGAGATGTATCTGCATCCATAAGCATGTCCACAATTTTGATTCAAGAGCTAGTGGCAAGCTGTGGTAAAACTAAAACGAAAATGAAAACAAAAAGAGAAAAGGGACTAGCAGCAATGAGACGGTTTTGCACAACATATACAAGATTCGGCAGAATTTGATCATAAGACATCAAAACATCACAGTCCGGTCAACTCCCAAAATGACAAAAAACGACTTCATAATTCAATTATTTGTGTAACCCTTCAACTATTCTACCTAAATGGCATCGATTTTGCATGGTGTATTCATGCAAACAAGGGTCCACAGTCCTGATTTAATATAGTGTACATTCATGCAATTGAATGTTTTATATTTCCACAAAGTACAGCCATACAAATACTTTAGGACCAACTAAGCTGGTGACTACCTTTCGGATGGATCATATCCAACTTCCTCCTAGACCAGAAGGCTCAGGCAACTAAATTTTCCATACATAGTCACATGAGGAAAAGAAAAGTTACCTTGCGGTGCTTGGCCTTCAGCACTCCATCGGAACCAAAAACACAACAAGTGTTATACAACCGATCACCACATCTTTCTGGGATCGAACCACCCACTATGGTAACCTTCAGGGCCTTAGCAGCTTCGGATACCATAGCAGTTGAAGGAGATGAACCTCCATCAATGTCCTCAGCATAAACAGGGAAGCTATCATTTGAATAGGGACTGTTCCATATTTCCTGGTACAGAGCGCCCAAAATCATGAGGCAAGCTGCTTAATTTTCTGTCCGTTTTTAGAAGGTCACGGACCGCAAACATGGCTTATTTTACCGGAAGCCAAAGCTTGCAGTATAAAAACATAGCAATTACACAAGCATCAATAAGAACTTAGCCACAAAAAGCCACCCAATGGCTAATACCGATGAAACAAACACGCTTGCACCCAAGTTGCTCTTATCCATTCTTTCTTCTAGCGTAAGCCTTCCCAAAGGGCATTTGATAAGATGCATAAAGGCTGCGTTTGGTTAAGCATTTCCAAAGGACTTTCAGGCCTAAAAGCCCCTTGAGAAATGTTGAGAAATGTTGGACTGTTTAGTTCAACTTTGAAGCCGGCTTTCAACTTTCAACTTGTCTTCAAAATGCTGAAAGACCAAAGCTGGTCCCTACGCTTTCAGCATTCAGCCAAATGCTGAAATGATAGTTTTGGCTTTCAGCATTTGCATTGTAGTCAAAGCCATTGCAAATACTTAACCAAACACAGCCAAAGTTCTTGTAAGCCATAAATTTAACACTTTTGCAATCAAGAAGCACATCCAAACTTTCCGCAGCTACATGAACATGCTCAATGACCAGTTTCATCCAAAACACGCTACATCTACCTAAACATCTACCAAGTCCACCGAATGCAGAGAGACTCACGGGCAAGACAACAAGCTGCGCGCCCTTGTCCACGGCCTCGTGAATCTTCTCGCGCGCGTGGGCGATGTTCCGCTCCTTATCCGCCGTCACCGAGTTGGCACAGCCCGATCTTGAACTGAAACCACCAACCCAAAAGACGTTAAATCTCGAGAAGGCCGCAACATCAACGATCGAAGCCGAGGGGTTCGAGCTCATGCCTTGGTGAGAGGAGGAGTGGGCACAGGGAGCGCGGGCGGAGCCCTAGCTTGCTCGGGCTTGAAGGAAGCGGCCATCGCGGCGGCGGTGAAGCCAGAGGTCCCGATTCGGAGCCCGAGGCGGCGGTTCGCGGCACGATCAGGGCGGCCGGCTCCGGCGCCGGCGATGAAGCTGGAGCGGGGGAGAGGCCTGGGGAGGAGAGCGGAGCGAGAGAGGCAGGCTTTGGAGCTGAGGATTGACGAGAGCGACGCTGTCGATTTCATTTCGCTTCCTGGTCCACTGATTGCTGGAGGAAGAAGACGGCTTCCAATAACGGCGTCGTTTCTTCCCCAACTGAGTTTTCCATCCTAGAAAGTAAAAATTCATATATATATATATATGCCAGGATTAAATAATCTTATACAGAGAATAGAATGACAAGGCTATGAAGGAGTTATTTTTCAGATATACCATATTTTCCAATTTAATTGAATTTATTTATTAAGTTCAAAATTTACTTCCTGAGATTGGTTACATTAAATTATAAATAATATCTAGCAACAAGATATATTTGTTTGCTTGATGTTACCATTTTACTTTAATGAGATAGGATATTTATCCTTAATTTTCACTATGATTGATTTTATGATAATATCTAGATGAAGCAAATTTCTTTATGAAATCTATTGACCTAACAAAACACATCATGTCTCAAGTAAAAAAAATTGTTCAAATTACTTATGTAATTTCGACATATACACCCATATTACTTTTTATCCCCTTAATGTTTTCCAAATAACATATACATTATTCTCATGGTGAGATATGCTTTTATTTTTATTTTTGAATGTCTTAAGTACTTTTCAAAGCAACCTACATAACTTGAAAATGAATTTCAAGATATTTTAACTTTTATCTACTTTACAAACACAAAATAAACATGACATAACGGTTGGGAAAAGACAAATCCAAAAGATAAATCTAAATTTGAAATAATCAGACTAGAAAAGAAGCAAATTAAACTACATTTATGTCTTTTTTTTTCTTTTTTTTTTTTACAAACTAGATTTATATAAATAAGCTATTTTAAAACGATGGGGCCCGTCTAGTTCTTTTCCATTTTCATAATTTATGGGAAGCTTTATTACAAAATGGACTTCCATAGCCAATGACCGAACGATAACTAAGATAATCCAATTCCAATAGCAAGAGTAACCAATCCGAGGATGACACGAATTGATATGATTACAATAGCATTAATTTTATAATGTAATTAAAAAAATTATTTTTGGATAACACGATTTGACGCGATTATAAAACTTAATTATGACACATGAACAAGAATTACTAATGGAACATTGCACATCAATTTGAACACCCAAAAGAATCCACAGAATTATACATTTATTTGCGCTTCATAATTAATAATTTATAACGTTGAAAAACAAAAAAAGAGGAGCAAACTCTGAGAAATATCCAAAGACTCGCAGCCGTGGGACTCAAACTTTCGGACCAAAATGTAAAAAGAAAAAGAAAAAAGAAAAACCGCTTCTGTCGCAACGGTCGTTAACCACCTCTTTCCCGCCCTTTTTCGATTCCACTCGCACCTCTTGGAAGGAAAAAAAAACTCCTAGGCACTCGCCAATCTTCGATCACTCCATTTGAAATATAAACACGGAACGAAGCGTACTCTTTTCGTGGCGATCCTCTCAAGCACCCGCAAAACGGTGCTTGAGAAGAAAGACTTATCGCCATTCGCGCGATCCGAGCATCTCCAGGGGCCAATCAGTCATGCATGGCGGATCCAAAGGCGGCAGCGCCCGGCTGTGAGTCCGACCCGACGGGATCCAGAACCCATTTGATGATCCAGCCGTTTGGCACATGCTCAACTGGGGGCATGGTGACGGGAACGGTGGGGCCAAGTTGTTCCACGCGGGTCCCCCGGGGACGAGCAGTGCCGGCGCAGAGGATTGCTTCCATCCGCAACTGGAGGAGTGGAACTATTTTGTGCCGACGGTGCTCCCAAACTGGCCAGCGCCGCCGCTTCCAGACAATGGCAGTTGTTGTCACGTGCTTAGAGAGATCATTCATACTCACGAAGCGTTCGATTATTCTTCCAATAGGGTAGAAACTTTTCTTGATGAATTAGTCTATGTGAGGAGTTCAGGCACGGTTGAACGCTGTCGACAAGTTTTGCAATTGACACGCCGATGATGTTTCATATTTGCTAATACGGTGTTTGACACTTCCAGTGTGTTTTGTTAGAATGTTGTGTTATTTGCTAATGCTTTATGTAGCAACACTTTCTAACATAAGTTCTTTGAAATTTATTTAAAGGAAACCAATCATACCACAAAACTCGAACTACATGGAAGAGTTGGTATGGTCAGTCACGCGATGCTGGACACTTAGCACAATCCTGGTGCGATACCATCCAACGGCGAGCATTGGTATCAAATGTTTGAGTAAGAACTTCAGTTAATCACTTCCATTAAAAAGTTAAATGACATTCTTTTATTTTTTCGGACATTGCAGTTCTGAATATGTATCGTGCAGCAATATAGTCCTGTCTTTCTTGCTACCATTTCAGTTTTTGCAAGAAAAGCATACAGAATGTGAAGGATTTTCTGCAGCAATATTGTGAGGGAAGGAGACTGGCTGGCTACACCATGTAACAGGACCCGCTCGCCATGTTCTGTGAAGCTGGGTGCGTGGGAATAGATTTCAACGGCAATGTAAATGCCGATTATTTTCAACTACCTCTGCCTCCGACTGTTTCAGGTGATGCATAGCCATTCTCACTTTTCCAAGTAACAACATTATAAGCCTCACATATAGAATCAGATTCGACTTCCCGTTGATCTTTTGAATAGCTGGAAGTGGTAGAATGCTTTTATTTATTTATTTATTGTTTTGTATTTTAATTGCTTGAAGCAGAGAATCCCGGGCAAACGGACAACAAGCCAAAACCTAAGAAACGACAGGCGAAGTCTCCTAAAACTGGGCTTGCAGCACAGGTTACTGCTTTTCTAGAATTATTAACTGTGTATGTGTGTCCTGTACAGCCTTTTATGCTACGATAAACAATCATATTTTCTAAAATCTCTTATGACTTATAAATGTAAGCGATATCCGGAGTTCTGTTTTTCACGAAATTATCATCGCAAACAGTTTCTGCGTGGATTCTGTTGAAATATAGATTACTCCGTGAATCTTTATCCTCTAGGACTTGGCCTTTAGAATAACGATCTTGTTCAACGGATGTCACTTGAATTGCACTCATCTTTTTCTTCCATTATTCTGAAACGGCTGTATTTATGTGCTGAGATTAGTGCAGAGGGAGAGAGCGGGAAAGATGACCCTGGCAGATGTCGGAGGTTACTTCCATCTTCCGATCGAAAAGGCTTCTGAAAGATTGCATTTGTGTCCTACCGTTGTCAAGAAAATTTGCCGAAAAGGCGGAGTGGGGCGGTGGCCTTATAGAAAGGTTACACTCCCTTTCGTTTCTCAGTTCTCAAATTGAAATTTGCCCTTCCAAAATTTTCCACTTCAGCCAAATCTTGGTTTTCTGCAGGTTCAATGTATTGAGAGAAAGATCTTGGAATTAAGGGAGCAGCTAAAGAGAGAAGATGAACCGAAAAGGAGTCGCACCCAAGCAGAGATCAATGAATGGCAATGAAATTTGGACAAGATCCGCTATGGAGTCGCTAGAATGGACTAGTATGGCGTTTACTAAGTTGGATACTTTTATATACCGCAGAGAATTTGAGACCTTGATGAGTCTTATACTTTCGTCTTTCGGCACATTTTCGTTTGTGTGCAGTCCGCTGTGAGCGAAGCGAGGACAAAGATGGATACTCTTTCTTGCCTTATATAAATCTGTGATCAGAATTTCTTGTTAAGCCTCGACAGAGAGTGGAACATTTTTGTGTGAAATTCTGTACGGTCTCTATTTGGCTATTAGTTTAGAGCACAAGTTGGTCAGTCTATGATTATAATTTGTGACCTAATTTAGCCGGCTCGCTTGTCATTATTCTAATTAAGTACATGACGCTGGTTACCATATGGCATTGGAAGGGTCTCCAAGCTGTTGAGAGAATATGATCTGGACGTGAAGTCCTAAACATAGACCTTGGAATGTTCGTACATCGTTGCAAACTGCTCTAGGACAGACAGCGAAACCTCTCCTAGGATATAAACCGCGTGAATAATGTTTCCATGGAGAGGTACTGGTGCGTTTTCCGAAGGAGACAACACGGGCAGTGCTCAGACGACGGTGTTGTGTGTGAAACGGGTGAAGCAGGAGGTGCCAGAGGACTGGGACGAGAGCATGCCACTGCACGGGGACATCATTGAAGGGTTTGTGGAGGAAGACATGGATGAGTTTGTGCCGACCAAGGCCCGGTCGGAGTTCAACTTGCAGCTTGGCAAGATCAGCCAGCAGGCTGAGACTTTGTGGGCGAAGGTGAGGAGGGGCAACTGTGTGATTAAGCTCCAGGCACACATAGTGCCTCTTAAGGGCTCGATGCTCCAGAGGAAGTTCACGGTCCAAGCCGCATGGATGATAGACGTGGTGGTTTTAGGGGATTTAAACCTGGAACAATGTACTGAATTGCAAGGTAACTTTTGCCTTTTTTTTCCTAAATCTACGATCACTTCATGTTAAGGGTTTAGACATTACCAAAGACGTGGGGCATGCCAACTGCCGAGTAATCTCATGTGATTGATTTGATTGTTGTTCAAACGATTGAAATTCGACGCATCATTGACTGAACATGTTTTGGACAGAAGTCTTAGTATTTCTAGTTAAACTTGATTGATTTTAACTGTTCAAAATTTCCACTCGAGACGATTAAACATAGGCCTTCAGACTAGAACTTCACGATAGTAAATCACAGATTGCGTTCACTGGGCAACAGGTCTTGGAGACAAAACCAGGAAAATGAAAGTCCATCCCAATGTGCTGCAAACATTCATCCACAAAATTATCCTGCTAGGATGATGGCTGGTAGATATATATACTACCTCTTGAACATTCATTTGGAAGAGCATGCCTGTATATCGTGCAAAGGGATAAGATGAGGACTTTCCATCTGACGATGCAGAAAGGAGCAGGCGGGTGGTGAATGTGGACACCGCAGGATTCAAGAGGAAAGGAATGAGATATGACTGGAAGGAAAGGTCGATCAACGGTCTCCAGTAGTTAGCTCCGTTCTGTTTATGCCGCTGCCAGGTGAGCACACCGTCAAGGCCACTACAACCCGGTCCATGGCCTGGTTCTGTGCGTCGGTTTCCTCAGGAATTCCTCGTCTTTGTCAACATCCAAACTGAACAGATCGTGACGTTGGTAAATTCTCTCTTCCATTGGGATTCTTCGCCAAGCTCTTGAGATCTGTCTATGGCTTCTAATTCTTGGCACGGTGAGTGACTACTTCCCGTCTTTTTTTTTTTTTTCCTAAGGGCAAGAACATCCCCACAGGAAAAGAAATTAGTTTGGGGAAGCAACATAGCCAGACAATGACTGTCCAAATGGTTCATGGGATAAGATTATGGTTTTTACCGGGAATTGCGGAGGTTTCAGTAGATCTAGTCCCGAACCCGGAGAAACACGGTTCGGAATGGACATCAAACGAATCGAAGAGGTAATCATCACAATCATAGGACAACATTTTATTTGCTGACATTCCTGCAGAAATTGATCTGACATGCTCCCCCGCGCAGGGCTTCATCTGCATCTTCTCCATGACCAAAGGATCGGCAGCCGATGCGCCGGGCTTGGACGCATCCACGAGGAGGCCAATGCAGCTGGGCACCTGCTTGTGGTCTCGAGATTAGAAGGCAAAAGCCTAATGCCTTCAAATGCGTGCTCTCAAGGGCTAATACACTGCTGTGAGCACAGCGACATAAGGGAAGTCCTTACCGCAGCCATCGACACGATGGATAGGATCAAAATCCACATCATGGGGTGGCCGAACCAAACTCGTCCTAATACATCCCCAGCGATGGGCGTGGCAGCTCTCCGTCCTCCTAATGTACATTGTTCACCTCCTCCGCTGTTGAAGAAATGAAAGTCAATATAAAAATTATGTGCCGACAATTTTTTACACATTTCACGCGAGGAAGAATCAAAACATTTTAAAGAATTCTTTGCCATGTTTTCTGAATGCAGTGGAGCAAGTGATCCGAGAATGTAACCTGCTTAATTTTGTCACATGACTTGGTTTTCTAGCTCTTTCTTTCTGGGAAGCAACTCAACAGGTCAAATTGATTCGGACAATTTTGGCTTTCCCTTCTCCAATTTATGATCATTTCTTTTTGCTGATCATACCTTCAAATGTTAATTGGTTTTCGAACAGAGATTATGTGACATCTAGATTTTCGAGTTTGATTTTGATGAGATGAAATAGACTTTTCGTCAACGCGCCTATAGCCTTTTTCCTTGAGTTAGCCACTCACGAGTTAACTAGCCTATCAAGTGAGGCCGTTAAGGAATCTAAGTGCAATAACCTTGAGAATTCGACTCGGAATCGACTTCTCAACCATACTAATTTGCAAGGGTCATTCAAGACCGCCAAAATCATCGAGACCGAGAGATAAGTTGATTCGATAGAGATATGTGATTAGTGCATGGGTGATTCCACCTAATTGCAAAATTCTCGTTGAACGGCACTAGACCGATTTTTCTATCTTTTATGTATCATGTGTCCGTATTTGAAATCTCAAGATTTCCACGACAACCGAGAGTCGCACATATGTCGAAGATGCACTTTGTAACTTGAAAATAATCAACCACATGTCAAATGCACTAAAATTTTTCGAAAACTACCCTATAGATTAGGACGCGCTAAAATCACGCCAGATTGAAATTAACCAAGAAATTTAACCCGATTTTATAAATTGAAAGTTCGTCTAATGCGTTACAATTCATTTTAAACGTCGACTCATCTTCGAAGATTTTTCTCGCAAATCGAGATTTTTGACAAAAAATCAAAGTTATGCCGTTTTGGATCGGAAAATTAGTAAGCCCGCTTTTGGTCGCATTTTTGGGATGCAAGTTGGTTCAATTGATAAGGAAAAATGTGGATTGAAGTGAGGACACATTGGCTGAATTTATAAGCTTTAATTTGAGCTCAATTGAGTAAGAATTGAATGAGATTGAAGGAGATTGAAGGCCAAATGTCCAAATTCGTAGCCAAGGGTGGGGTGCAACATTTGGGGATTCAACTAAGGCTTGTTGGGAAAGTTTTGTGAGGGAAAAGAGACAGAGGATAAGGCTGAGTGGTGGGGACAAGTGTGATGAGTGTTTGGGGATAATAGAGAAGACTTTGAAAGCAAATGGTGGACTCCCTTCAACAGCCACCTTCTTCTTACTCTTCAACCTTGCTTTCCCCATTGTAGAGGCCTTGAGAGAGCTTGAGAGAACTAGCAAACCGAGCATAATAGCCCCCTCCACCGTCGCACACTCGCCAAACCAGCCAAGCTCGCCGTTTCCCCCTTGTTTTCTCCTTCTGCCTGTTTCTACTCCAGCTTACCTTTCCCCAAAGATCTAAGTTAAAAGTTGTCTTCTTGTACGATTTAACTCACATTCCACCCACCACCATGACCAACACATCTAGTCCGTACGGAGGCACCTCACCGCTCGCCGGAACGATTCTTCGACCGTCCCGTCCGCCGATCGTAAGCTGCCGTTCGTCGGTCCATCGGTCCGCCCGCCTGGTCCGCCTATTTCCCAATTTCTTCGGTTTTTCTCCCATTCCGACCCTTCATTTGCCCATACCATCCACTAGCACGTCCCCCCTTGACCCAAGGTGCCACTGGTTGCCGGCCATCTGCTTGTCGGAGCTCTGATCAGCCCGTTTTTGCCATTGTAGCCGCTGATTCTCTCTATAGTTCAACCAAGAATAAAGGCAAAAACCCAACAAGCGTTGAGGACTTTGTGACCCGTTTTAGGTCACTTCCCAGCCTTGGTTGGTGTCGCCGCTTGGAGGATTGTCACTCGCCTTGATGTTGCCGTCGCCGTCGCTGTCGCCAAGGACTCATCGGAACGCTAAACTGGTGAATTTACTCACTAAACATTGCTTATGAGGTTAATTATGCTTAATGGGTATTTAGATTAAGCTAAGTATGTTTAGGTGATTAGATTAGTTTAGTTAATTAGATTAAGAGATGTGATTAGTTTAGTGGATAATTAATTAAGGCTAATTAGGTCATTAAATTAGTGTAATTTTGATTAAGCCCTTAATTAATTATTTTAAACTAATTAATTATTTTTAATTTATAACTACTATTTTATTAAATTATATTAATATAATATATTATTTAATTATTTAATTTATGAAAATATTTTATTATTTATTATTTTCCAAATTATCTTGGGATAATTTGTCGTTAGAATTTCATGCTAAATGTTGTGGTGTAGTCTGATTATGCAATTGATTGTTGGATTGTACAAATTGAGTGATGGTTGTGAAAATTATGTGATTAGTTTAGTGGATAATTAATTAAGGCTAATTATGTGGTTAAATTAGTGTAATGTTGATTAAGCCCTTAATTAACTATTTTAAACTAATTATTATTTCGAATTTATAAATATTATTTTATTAAATTATATTAATATAATATATTATTTAATTATTTAATTTCGAAATATATTTAATTATTTATTATTTTAGGAAATTATATCGAGATAATAAGATTCGTTAGAATTTCGTCTTTGAATGTTGTGGTGTGGTCTGATTATGCAATTGATGGTTGGATTGTTACGCCCAAACCTCGAGTGTGCCAACATCCCGCCATGGTCATTCAAATGCGATGTTCCAGGTTAAGTCGCCAACCAATCCGTTCTTTAATGCACATGTGGAAGCATATTATAAAACTCCTGACAATAAAATATGTGATAGAAAAACAGGAAGCAATTTCACAACAGTACACTTTCATAAATCAACGGAGTTACAAACGAATGCCTATAGCTAAAAGTCTACAAAAGACCGGCTCTTAAAAAGGAACTGTCCTATGACTTACAAGTCGGACACGTTCTCCAATCCTCGTGACTTCACCTCTGCAACTCCTCAAGGCCAACCAAAGCGATCTGGCTGCTCTGTCCACAAGGGACCTGAAAATGTTGGCCCACAATGAGGTGAGACATTGTCTCAGCAAGTTCAACCCCTAAACCCCTATTAAAAAGAAAATATGCCAAAGGATGGCCTAGCCATACCACATAGAGGACTTATCTCACCTAAGTTCCTTCCTGCAGGTTAGCATAATTCATATTACTCAATCACATGTTCATATCACTCAACCACATACATTAATATGAACTTAAACAACCAGAGCGCATTCGCTTCCATATAATCGACAACCACGGGAGTCTTGATTATAAGACTAAATCGTTATGACATATTCCATTCCATGCCACACAATTCCGTCCCATAATCTGACACATCAACAACACTCAACATGCATCCCAATTGTTATTCATTGCCACGCAAGGATATAGCATACTCGCAGTTCGGCTATCTACTGACATTAATGCCAGGCATCGCCTCCCCCCATAGAGCGTAGCTTCGTCATTACGTCGACGACATTCCCGAAGGAGTATGGGTCCAGTTGGCTTAGCCTCTACTGCAACCCGAGCCTCGTCACTATGTTAATGGCGTTTCTAAAGGAATAAAGGTATAGTTGGCCTAGTCACTACTGCGATCTAGTCTTTCAACCAGCACACGACAATTCAATACTAACCCCCGAACACTTTACATTTCACTCAAATGCTCCCGTCACAATAGTAATCCTTAAAAATCCAAT
Source organism: Eucalyptus cladocalyx (assembly GCA_017140615.1). Classification (NCBI taxonomy): domain Eukaryota; kingdom Viridiplantae; phylum Streptophyta; class Magnoliopsida; order Myrtales; family Myrtaceae; genus Eucalyptus; species Eucalyptus cladocalyx. Next base: position 4,403,152 of record CM029518.1, on the reverse strand, counting down.
TTCGGTGCCAAACTCGACACTTGGGATTTTTCTAAATAAATCCATATTTTTTTTTACAATCAACATTCAATTTGCAAAATCTAACCATCAAATCAATAATCTGAATGCACATGACGATCGCGAAATTCGAGAAAATAAGGTCCCAAAATAATTTTCGAAATTTATTAAATAATTAATTATATTCCGAAAATTAAGTAAATAATAATTTTTTAATAATTTTTTTTTTTTTTGGTAAAGGGTAAATATATATTAACTTTTGAACCAAGGAGCTACACAAATGTACAGCAAAAGACCCTCACCAAGGCTTACACTCAAAAGACAACCAGTCAAGAGAGTGGAAGAGTGTCGAGGAGGGGGGGGGGGGGAAGGAGCTACAGAGAGAGGAACGAAAGAACAACAGCTAGAACCAGGTCAAACAGCAGCCAAAAAAGAAGAGAAGGGGAAAGACGAAGGCACCCGCGCAGGGGAGAAGGATAACAACCAGAAAACTGAAAAATAGTGAGCTAGGGACACTATGATGGAAGCATCCAGACTTGAGGAGATCGGACGCTGCATCACGCAAGGGGAATATCTTGGAAGCACCGGAGATAGCCAACATCTAGTGTCGAGTAGAAAGCGAACAGCCAACGAACGGGAACCCTTCGGGGGGGAAAAGCGGAGAAGGAGGGAGGGTGTCCTTAGATATTTTAATAATTATTGTGATATAATATATTATTAAATAATTAAATAATTTCGAAATATGTATATAATTCAAAATTATATATTTAAGTCAAATCATCATTAAACTAACATAACCATCCATTTAACTTTAAACAAACACACCCTAAACTAATCACATCCCTTAATCTAATCCACTCTTAAATAAATTAAACTAACCACCTAACAACACTTAACATAAACTAAACCTCCCTAAGCATAATTAACTCTTTAATCGAGATTTAGTGAGCTAAATTCACCTGACTAACGAACCGATTGGACCAAAACGATGGGGACATCGAGGGGATCGACTTTCCTCAATGCAGGCCAAGTATCCGGGGTCGGGAAGCTAGGCGAAACGAGCCAAAACTCCACTGCGATACCCATTTTTCTCCTCTCTGCTTGCTGCTGGTTGAGGTTGGAAAAGGGCTGATCCGGGGCTGGTTGGGGTCGGGAATGGGTGGAGGAGCTGAACCGGACCTAGGCGATGCTTCACGGTGGCCGGAGGTGGGCTGGACGACTTCGGCGGAGTTCCACCAGATCTGAAATGGCCGTTGGAACAAAGGACCCGTCGAGATGGAGATAGAAATGAGCAGAGCAACGGTGAGGCGACGGCATGCAACGGTGGCGAATTTGGCTGTGGTGTGCAGTGGCGAGGCCTCAACGGCGAGCTGGCTTCGTCGATCTTCAGCTTGCAGGGGCGTCGAACAGTAAGGGAATGGAGGAGAAAGGACGGCGGTGGCGTGGGTGGTGGCGCAAGCGGGCGGCGAGCGGCCTAGCAATGCGAATGGTGGTGACCACCAGTGACGACGACGGCTCCGAGGTGTGTAGGCGTGCGTTGAGCGAAGGGGAGGCCGGTCGGTTGCTGTTGCCAAGCTTCCCTCTCCAAGTTCAAGGAAGAAGATGAAGATTGAAGTGAGAGGTGCTTTTTAAGGACCAATGGGCATCCGACACTTGTCAACACCCCATTTTCTTTGGCCCCAACCATGACATAAGGTGACATCACATTCCACTAACTTCAAATCTCCCACAACAATTCTCCAATTGGTGCAATTTCTTTTTCCGTCGAGGTATGAAATCTTGTACATTAATTTCTTCAATTCCATTCAATTTTCTTCCAATTGATTCCAATTGAAGTCCATAAAATTAATCCATTGTTATCACACTTCAATTCACATATTTACTTGACCATAAAACCATCTTGCTCTCAAAAATACCACCAAAAGCGGGTTTACCAATTTTCCGAACCAAATTAACCATACTTTGATTATTTTGCTGAAAAAACTCGGCTTGCATGAAAATCTTCCGAAGATGAGTTAATGATCCTAAAATGATTTGTGACATACTCGGACTTCCAATTTATGAATTCGATATCAATTCACGGTTAATTTCACTCTGGTACAATATTAGCGCGTCTTAATCTACTGGGTAGCTTTTAGAAATTTCCGTGTATGTGACTTGTGATTGATTAAGCCACAATGTACATCTTTGACACATTGGCAACTCTCGGTTGTCGGGGTAATCTCAATGTTTCAAATACGGATACAGGGTACTCAATCTACAAAAACGTCGATCCAATGCTGATCGACAAGAATTGTGCGATCGGTGGAATCATCCACATTTGATCACATACCTCTGTTGAGTCGACCTATTTCTAATCTCTAATCGATTTTTAATTGTGCCGTAATGACCCTTGCAGATTAGCTCGGTCGAAAGGTCGCTTCCTGGTCAAATTCTCGAGTCCGATGCATTAGAATTTCTTAACGGCTTTACCTGATAGACTAGTTTTCACATGAGTAGCCGACTAAAGGGAAAGAACTATATGTGCAAATATGAAATGCCCATCTCAATTTACTGAAAATAGAATTGGAAAATCGGGATGTCACAACTCTTCCCCTTTTATAAAAATTTCGTCCTCGAAATTTAAACATTTACCAATTCTTAAACAAAAAGGTGGGAGTACAGTCGTCTCATCTAGTCTTCTCTTTCTCAGGTTGCTCTTTCTGTAACGGTGTTGCCAAGTCACTGCTATCTTGCCCAAACCACTTTGGATCCAAAATACTAAACACTTGCCCATTTTTGCAATAATAAAAGCTGCAAAAATTTAGTTTTTTTTTTTTTTCACTAAGTGGCTAACTGCCGCGTCGGCGATTCGAACTCCAAACTTCGGACCGATTGCTTCTCCCTTAGGTACCACTCAGCTAAAGGTGTTGGCGGTGTCTCGAATTGATTTCTTTATCCTTTTAAGCCAAAATCCTTTTTTGAACCCAATTTTTGAACGATCTCATCGTAAATACAGTTCTAGCCTTTCTTTCTCAACAAAACATGATGTCCCTTTCATAAGCGACATCCAAGGAAAATACACTTCCCCACTTAAAATTCCAAAGGTCTGTGACACTAATATGAGAAATTTTTCTGGCGGCTTTGAGCGATTTTCAATCTGTCTCTGATAACTACAATTGAATCACCGATTGCTGACCCAACTTTGAACTGTGACCTTTCATTCTTTGATCTCAATTCACAACTGAAGTTCTGAACACTTTGCTCGGCACTGACTCAAAAGGAACCACCTAACTGCTCTGCTGAAACTGGGAACCATCTGAAAACTCTGCTGGCAACCGTTGCTATAAGTGAACTCAACGAGAAGAATTTGTTCCTTTTCACTTCCTTTGAAAACCAACCCACATGTTCTCAACATGTCCTTGAAGATTTGAAATGCCCTCTCAGACTGGCCATCAGTCTGAGGATGATAAACATTACTATACTGTAACTTCGTTCTTAAAGCACTATGCAAACTTTTCTAGAAGGTAGCCACGAACCTTGGGTCTCGGTTTAAAGTAATCGTCACCGGCACTCCAAATAGACGAACTCTCTGACACACGTACAACTCAGCGTACTTGTCCAAAACAAGGTCATTTTCTATTGCAATGAAGTGAACCGACTTCATCTATTTATTCACCACTATTCCAATCGAAATCATTACTCCTCTGGTTCTTTGATAAGCCTGTCACAAGATCTATTGTGACACGATCCCATTTCCGCATTAGGGACTTCGAGAGGTTACAAGAATCCTCTTAGATTACAATACTGAGTCATCACTTGCTAACACGTTGGCGACATGCTTGGCGATGTCCGTCTTCATATCAGACCATTAATAATGTTCACGCAGATTCTGATACATCTTCGTACTAACAAGATGAATGCTATAATTGCTATGATGAGCTTCTGACCAACTCCTCTTTAAATGCTGCATCGTTAGGTACACGTAATCGTCCTCGGAATCACAATGTTCCGCCTTTAAAAATCTGAAAATCAACCTTTCTCTCTTTTGTATTTGCTTGCACGACCTTTTGAAACTCTGTATCTGACGGCTGAAGCATTCTAATTATGATCTGTACTTCCGGCTCAATTCTGAGGATGGCCATAAGATTTAAAAGGTGGGCTACCTCAAATTTGAAAACTGAATCTCCACTTTCTCATGTAAGGTCCATTCTTTAACCAACATATGCACAAATGAAGACTCTCGACTCAAAGCATCAGTGACCTCTTTCGTCCTTCCAGGGTGATACCAAATACCACCATCCGAGTCCTTCAAAAGATCTGGTTCATAGCACTACCTCATATTCAATTTTTTCTGAGAGAATAAATACCTTAAGACTTTAATGGTCAGCGAAGATTTGGAGTCTTTCTTCACACCAACAATATCTCTAAATCTTTAGAGCAAAAATTATTGCTGCGAGTCCTAAGTCATGCATCGGATAATTCAACTTGTGAGGTCTCAACTGACGGGATGCATATGCAACAACCCTACCATGCTGCATCAACACGTAACCCAGTCCTCTAAACGACGCATCACTGTAGATCTCGTATCCTCCAGGACTAAATGGCATAATCAGCACAAGTTTAGTAGTTAGCTTCTGTTTAAGCCCTTGGAAACTACACTCACACTTATCTATCCACATAAACTTTTCTTCCTTCCTCAATAGTTGAAACGTTGACGCTGAAAACCCTTCCACAAAACTTCTGTAATATCTTGCTAATCCCTAGAAAATTTTGATCTCTGTCACTGTAGTCAATCTCGGCCAACTGATCACTGCTTCAATCTTGGACGGGGTCTACGAAGATTCCTTCTCCTGAAATCACATGACCTAGGAATGTAACACGAGTCATCCAAAACTCGCATCTGCTAAGCTTATCGTAAAATCCAAAAGTACTCAAGGTCTGAAGTACCATCCTCAAATGTCTCTCGTGCTCCTCAACACTCTTTGAACACACCCGGATAACTTCAATGAACACGATCACAATTGATTCAAGTACCCTTAAACATTCTGCTCATTAAACCCAAACAAATAGCTAAGGTGTCGGTCAAACCACACGGCATTACAGTGAACTCAAAATTGCCATATCGAGTGCGAGATGCTAACTTCGGTATGTCTTTCTTCCTGATCTTCAACTGATGATACCATGACCTCAAGTCGATCTTGGAGAATATCGACGTACAAACGCAACGAACTAACTTTCTTCTTCACGAATAGAATAGGTGCTCTCCAAGGTGATGCATTGGAATATATGAATCTCCTATCCAACAATTCCTGCATCTGCACCTTCAATTCTTTTAACTCGAGTAACATCATCCGGTAAGGAGCCTTAGGGACTAGCTCTGTTCCGGGTGCTAATTCAATCACGCACTATATTTCTCTTTCTGACAGCAGACTTGGCAAATCTTCATGAAAGACCTCACAAAACTTTTGTACCACGGTTATGTTCTCCATATTCGGCTCCTCAACTGACGCCTCCATTACAGTTGCCATGTAGATTCGGTAACCAACAAATAGAACCAAGTCATCTTTAGTGACGAATAACAAGGATCGAAGTTCCTCTTCGACTTTCAGTAATTCAAAACTTTCGTACGCTAACTGAACAAACTGAATTATATCACTACCACGATTCAAAACAACAGAAAACTCCTTGAGCCAAACCTTTTTATAAACGACTTCCAAGTCATACTTAAGCAAACCCTTCAAGTACAACTATAGTTAGAGATTCATCTTTCTATTACTTTGTTACCACAATGAAAATCCTACAACCTTCACTGAAAATTCTACTGCACTACTCTAATAAAAACATCTCAAAAACATTCTTCCCTTGATCGATGCATGGTCGACCCATTCATGCTCTTTTAGCCATCCTAGTGGCATCCTATCTGCAATAATGATGCTTACACTCTCCTGAACTTACGCAAACAATTCCTAACCCGATGGCCGTCTTGGCCACATTCAAAGCGTGCTCTTTTTTTACTTTGACACTGGGTTGACTCATGCCTCTTTCCATAAACTCGGCACACAATCAGTGAGTCCTCTACCTCCCATCAAGTGACATCATGCACCATTCCTTGCATTGGGGTCCGCTCCAAGTACCCCACTGAACATTCTGAAGCATGCTTCCTCTGTTCTTTTCTATCGACGGCAGTGATAGAAACAGCCGTAGTTCCATCTGTCTATACGGAAAGTCTTTGATTAGATGATTGTACTGGCGACACTCATAACAAGTCATTTCTCTCTTACAGCATAGGACAGATCCATGTCTTCTCTTACAAACACGACACACATCGATCGAGTTTAGCACTGACTTTCCAATTCTACTCTTCCGGTTGGGTGAAATAGGCACCTTTCTTCTAACATCGGCCTTTCTCCCCAACTGATTTCCATCTCTATCTAAACTGAACTTTGACTCAGATACGGTGGCTTGTTCTTTGATCACAACTCCATATTATACCTCAACAAGTGTGGTAACAACAACGATTACAACACTGGCGGCGATAGAAACAGCGATAACAGCGACGGCTCGATCCTAAGCTTACTCGCTTGACGAGATCCCAAGGGACACTAGCGCCTGAACAATCCCATCGAACTTAGGATCACTCAGTGCGGCTACACTAGTACCGACTTGCAGCGGTACTCTTACGCTCGCGCTGGTCTAAGTCAGCGCTCTACCTCAAGTATCGACTCTTGTCAGCGTCCTACCACATGGTACAGGTTCTACCGACCTACTCTAAGGAGTTCTCCACTCCTAGTCACTCATCCTACAGGCTCTTTATAGACACCCATTTTCCCAATTCCAACACCAGGTTAGAATTTGAGTGACTCCATAACAAGCTATCAAACAACTATCAACCACATACATTTAGCATATATTAAAAGCTTTTCCTACTGACTATCCCATGACTCATCGCACATTATCACTCCATACACAGACCATGCTCTGATACCACTTAAACATGGATGTCATGCCCCGAACCTCAAGCGCGCCAACATCCCGCCATGGTCATTCAAATGCGACGTTCCCAGGTTAAATCATCGACCCAATCGATTCTTTAATGCACATGTGGAAGCATATTATTAAACCCCTGACAATAAAATATGGGATAGAAAAGCAGGAAGCAATTTCACAACAGTACACTTTCATAAATCAACGGAGTTACAAACGAATGCCTATAGCTAAAAGTCTACAAAAGACCGGCTCTTAAAAAGGAACTGTCCTATGACCTACAAGTCGGACACGTTCTCCAATCCTCATGACTTCACCTCTACAACTCCTCAAGGCCAACCAAAGCGATCTGGCCGTTCCGTCCACAAGGGACCTAAAAATGTTGGCCCACAACAAGGTGAGATATTGTCTCAGCAAGTTCAACCCCCTAAACCCCTATTAGAAAGAAAATATGCCCAAGGATGGCCTAGCCACACCACATAGATGACTTACCTCACCTCAGTTCCTTCCTGCAGGTTAGCACAATTCATATCACTCAATCACATATTTATATCACTCAACCACATACATTAATACGAACTTAAACAACCAGAGCGCATTCGCTTCCATATAACCAACAACCATGGGAGTCCCGATCATAAGACTAAATCGTTATGACACGTTCCATTCCATGCCACACAATTCCGTCCCATAATCCGACACATCAACAACACTCAACATGCATTACAATTATTATTCACTACCACACAAGGACATAGCCTACTCGCAGTTCGGCTATCTACTGACATTAATGCCAGGCATCGCCTCCCCCCATGGAGCGCGGCTTCATCATTACGTCGACAGCATTCTCGAAGGAGCATGGGTCCAGTTGGCTTAGCCTCTACTGCGACTCGAGCCTCGTCACTATGTTGACGGCGTTTCTAAAGGAATAAAGGTCCAGTTGGCCTAGCCACTACTGGACCTAGTCTTTCAATCAGCATACGGCAATTCAATACTGACCTGTGAACACTTTGCATTTCACTCAAATGCTCCCGTCACAATAGTAATCCTTAAAAATCCAATTTTGGTGCCAAGACTACAGATTGGGCAATCATATGTACAACAAGACTACGGATTGCTCCTTGTTCTTAATTTTTTTGCTGGCTCTAAATCATTTATGACTATTTTGGTAGGAAAACTAATTGTGAATGCACTTATGACACTATTGTTGGTTGAAAAAAATGTGTTTTTTCTTGTCCCACATAAGGAAATTGGGAGGAGATGAGTCAATTTATAAGTGTGAGCCTTTTCTAGTGTGTTCAAAGAAAAGAATGGATGTGGGCTAGACCTCACAATACTCGTGTGCGGGTGTGTGATTATTAGGCACATTTAGCATTTTGCACACCCACGGTTTAATTAGCACTAACTAATTTTATTTTATTTTATTTCGTACAATTATTTCCTTTATTTTTATTTTATTTGGTATGATTATCTCATTTATTTTTATTTTATTTTGTATGGTTATCTTATTAACCTTTATTAGTTGAAAGGTTGTTTTTGTTCATCGAGTATTTTTGGAAATTATGAAATTCGAGTTTTTATTTTATAAAAAATAATAATATTATTATTTTTTATTATTCCGAATTTTATGTGCCTTTTTAAGAAATTTTTTGAAATTATACTTGTTCCATTTACGACCTTTCATGAACGATTGCGTTTATTCACTTTGCAATATTTCCTAAAGAGTTATCTATGTTCTTTAAGACTGATGTTTATATATATATATATTCATGAATAAGAATTAAGTCATTTCAAGTCTTCTTTCCAAATTACAGCTATTCAATTGTTTCCTAGAGAGACTCTAAAAAGGATACTAAAATTGCTATCTAATAATCTCGTTTGAGACTTTGTTGTATCTTAAAGGAGATTTATCGATGCAATAAGTAGATTGTAAAGGCAAATAAATATTTTTAAAAAAATGATATCACGTTTTAAAGTTCTACTTGATTACTCTATCTAATTTGAAGCCATATTTCCCAACAACTATTGCTCATTTCAAGCATCTTCCTAACTAGTGCTTATAAAGTCGAATAATCCTCTTGAAGAATCAAGTAATGTACAAGCTCAAATAGGACTATAATAGAAGTCTTTGAAGTTGACATGCTGCTTTTAGGGAATTGGGGGAGACAGTTGGGGACCATTTTGTGGCTGACACTATTTGCATTTAGTCTATGTAGGTCAAGATCACATGTTCACACATGTCCATATTTGACGAGAAAGGAAAAGCATGATGTTGATGTATCTCCAATTGCTAGGTAAAAGTACCATAGAAAATTATGGTCATTGATCTTAGCTAATCATGTCTAATACTGTGTGAAGGCCTCAAGGACTATTAACCTACATCTATCTATTAAGAGTCTAATATCAATACATAATTCTTCAAAAAACTTCAATTATGATATAATAGATTCATAGGCTCAAAATTTTGTGACTATTTTGGTAGGAAGACTAATCGTAAAGCACTCAAGCATCTTCCTAATACAATCCATAAAGTTGAATAATCCTCCTAAGAGTAAGGTAATGTGCAGGCCCAAATAAGACTATAGCAGAAGCATCTTCCTAACACATGCTGCGTTTAGGGAATTGGGGGATACAATTGTGGACCATTTTGAGGTGACACTATTCGCATTTGGTTAATGTAGGTCAAGGTTACGCATTCAATCATCCTAGGCTTCTTCATCTAAATAAGAAAATTATTTCTGTCGTGGCAGGGGTGTGCATTTTAAGTGATTCATTTCCCTGTCTAGCGCCATTTAGGCCTTTCGTGACTGATCAAATCAATTAGAAACTTATGATCCTTCAATCTTTGAATTTTTTAATGGGAGAAAGAGAAGTCAACTCTCTTTGGCAGAATTTTGGAGGCATAGCAAGGCTGATGCCTCCATATTGAGCTTAAACTACTGGCAAGCTGAAAATCACTTGGGATCAACATGGTTGAGAAGACCGATTTCTAATGTGCTAATGATTCTATTGCTCATTCGGTTCCATCCTAACACACCCATACGGCAGATTAATTTATCTGAAAGTGCCTAGGTTGCGGCTCATTACGATTGAGCGTGCGTTAGTGCAAAAATTATAACTCCCATACCGATGAAGTTCTTGTCCTTTCAAAGTAATTCATTACAATTTGCATGAACAGTGTGGCTGCTTTACATCATCAAAGGACGTCATGGCGCCAACGCGACATCTTCCATGTGCGAACTTGACTTATATAGGACCAATGGAGACGAGACTCGGCAGAAAATGGCCGACAGCCGAATCCTCACGTACCCACGCTAAGGCTCCAAAAATCATTACCTTTTTCTTTCCAAATTTACAGCCACACAATTGTTTCCTAAAGAGATTATGAAAAAAAATACTAAAATGCTATCTAATAATCTCATTTGAAACTTTATTGTATTATGGAGAATATTTATTAATGACCAATTATAACATTGTAAGGTAAATAAATCTTTTTAAAAAAATGATATCATGTTTTAAATTTCTACTAGATTACTCTATCTAATTTGAAGCCATATTTCCCAACAACTATTGCTCATTTCAAGCATCTTCCTAACTAGTGCTTATAAAGTCAAATAATCCTCTTGAAGAATCAAGTAATGTACAGGCTCAAATAGGACTATGATAGAAGTCTTTGAAGTTGACATGTTGCTTTTAGAGAATTGTGGGGATACAGTTGGGGACCATTTTGTGGCGACACTGTTTGCATTTAGTCTATGTATGTCAAGATCACGCGTTCACACATGTCCATATTCGACAAGAAAGGAAAAGCATGATGTTGATGTATCTCTAATTGCTTGGTAAAAGTACCATAGCAAATTATGGTCATTGATCTTAGCTAATCATGTCTAATATTGTGCGAAGGCCTTGGGGACTATTAACCTACATCTATCTATTACGAGTCTAATATCAATACATAATTCTTCAAGTAACTTCAATTATGATATAGTAGATTCATAGGCTCAAAATTTTGTGACTATTTTGGTAGGAAGACTAATCATAAATGCACTCAAGCATGTTCCTAACACAATCCATAAAGTTGAACAATCCTCCTAAAGAATAAGGTAATGTGCACTCCCAAATAAGACTATAGCAGAAGCATCTTCCTACACATGCTGCGTTTAGGGAATTGGGGGATACAATTTTGGACCATTTGGTGGTGACACTGCTCGCATTTGGTTAATGTAGGTCAAGGTCACGCGTTCAATTATCCCAGGCTTCTTCATCTAAATAAGAAAATTATTTCTGTCGTGGCAGGGGTGTGCATTTTAAGTGATTCATTTCCTTGTCTAGCGCCATTTAGGCCTTTCGTGACTGATCAAATCAATCATAAACTTATGGTCCTTCAATCTTCGAATTTTTTAACGGAGAAAGAGAAGTCAACTCTCTTTGGCAGAATTTTGGAGGCATAGCAAGGCTGATGCCTCCATATTGAGCTTAAACTACTGGCAAGCTCAAAATCACTTGGGATCAACATGGTTGAGAAGACCGATTTCTAATGTGCTAATGATTCTACTGCTCATTTGGTTCCATCCTAACACACCCATACGGCAGATTAATTTATCTGAAAGTGCCTAGGTTGCGGCTCATTACGATTGAGCGTGCTTTAGTGCAAAAAATATAACTCCCGTACCGATGAAATTCATGTCCTTTCAAAGTAATTCATTACAGTTTGCATGATAAGAGTGTGGCTGCTTTACATCATCAAAGGACGTCAGGGCTCCAACGCGACATTACATGTGCGAACTTGACTTATATAGGACTAATGGTGACGAGACTCGGCAGAAAATGGCCGACAGCCGAATCCTCACATGCCCACTCTAATGCTCCAAGAATCATTACCTTGTCTGACATTCTAGGACATTCGCCGTAATTGTGCCAGATACTTGCTGACGAGAAAGATCTACCGATCATTTTTCGGTCTTCGTCAAGCCTTGCGTAAGTTGACTTGGTTATGATAGTATTTATTCAAGTTTCAAAATGGAGGAAAGAGTACTCTGAAACTCTCCTTTTAGAGATCCAAACGTAGAGTCCGAGCTCTACGTAGCTGCCGTGAAAGGGAATGTGCATTTTCTGCTTGAGTTGCTCACAAAAGATAAACTACTTCTTGATAGAATCATGACCAAAATCATAACGAGCATCCTCTACACATTGCAGCCACGCTGGGACCCTTGGATTTCGTGGAAGAGGTCCTAACTCAGAAGGCCGAGCTGGCAAGAGAGCAAGATTCCCTCTTCATCTCGAGTAGCAAAAAGATCCCCTAACATCGTGGCAAGCATGTTAAGAGTCAACTTTGATATATGTATTGTTCATAACAAATAAAAAGACACTCTCTTCATGTCGCGACCATGAAAGGCAATGTGGATATGTTTGAATACTTGGTCTGAGCGAGAACTCATGCAGCCCATAGTGTTGTCGAACATGGCCAGACAATCCTGCATTTATGCGTGACACATAATAGACTAGAAGCTTTGAAACTTTTGATAGTTATCTTGGGCGATGATCAATTCATCAACTCGAGGGACAGATATGACTACACGATTTTGCATTTGGCTATTGTAGATAGAGAAACTAAGGTATGTTTGTACAACCAAGCCTCTGCATTAGTCAAATTCAGTGAGCTTATTAACATCTATATATATATATATATATATAAAGGCGATTCTAAGATACATTAGTGTCCTAGAAATATTTGGAAGCTAAAAGATATCCATTTGTAAATCATTATAGGTTATGATAAGTGAGGATTCGCCCTACTAGCATAAGGCGAAAGTGAGGAAAAAAACAGTGGCAAGGCAATATGCATAAGACGCTAATGGTGATAGTGACATTGCTAGCTACCATGACATTCCAAGCCAGCATTACCCCACCTGGCGGCCTTTGGGAAGGAGATCTCATGAGTGATGAAACAACTGCAGCACATACTGCGAGTGAATATGTAAAGACAAATAAGTTCCTAAACGCGTGCAAGAATTTCTTAACATATAACATGATAAGCTTCATTGCATCGCTTAGTATCATTGTGCTTTTCATAAGTGGTCTTCCTCTAAAGCGGCATTGGATCACCACGAGGATTGTAATGCTGATTATGTGGGTTGCGATAAGCTCCACAACGGCAACTTATGCCATCTCCGTATTTGTCTTCACACCAGCAAGCGAACTGAAAACTTTCATTGGTGCAATTGGACTTGTGGTGCTAGCATGGGTTGGGTTGATGGCTCTTCTTTTTTTGTGTCGCTTCGTTTAATCCTGAAATTGGTATGCAAGGTTCTGGAATTCGTCCGCAAAGCCTCGACAGAACGCAGGCCAGAGGATCATACGGTTTAGTAGCTGTATATAGCTGCAAATGTGTTTGTTGCACAGAAGAAGCACCCTGAGACCTAAGGCTATAAAAGAGGAGATGCTATACAGTGCATGCGTTGTTCAGTGTGCCGATTAGACAACCTAGCTACGATGCATTAAAGTATGGTATATGCTTGTGAAAACAATAAATGTTTTAATTGTGTTGAATTTATGGAAAAGATGGGAGTTTAGATGTATAATGGATGGCTGTTTTATTTGATTTGATTTGTGGCAGTTTAAAAAAAGAATGACTTATTGGATTTAAAGTCCAAAAATTTCAGCCATGGGATCAGTTTTATTTAGTGTAATCTAAACACATTAAAGTGGTAATTTATTGATAACTGAGGAAGTTTGTTCTAGTGGAATTGCAAATTTTATGATTAATTACGAAAAATCACGATGGTCAAAAGGATTATTACTTATGGACAGGATCCATTGATTTCAAGATTTACTAAGAATAGGAAAATAGAAAGTAAACTTTAGGTTGCTTAGATTTCTCAATAAAAATTATGATCATTATGATCTTTTGAGCTTACGATAACTTGAGGTAATTTACTATCTATAAAAGTAGAGAACTCACTACCATCTACACGGACTCGCAACTGATTTACGATTATCAATGTCAATAATTGATTATAAGTTGTGCCTCTTATGACAATTTCAAGTATCTTATTATCCCAATAGTTTATTGCCATGTGATAAGAAATTTTGTTTCAAACTGTATTAACTCAATTACCACACAAAAGGGAAAGTACTAATTGGACATGGGATTGAGATCGTGATGATTTCGGGCAAATTACAAGTGCTGGAGGGATAATTATTAAAGACAGGAACTACAAGTTATGACTAGTCGAGGAAAATTACCCCTAGAATGATTATTTAGTAATTCCATGGTCGAGTTATGAAATATGAAAGGAAGTTATTGCTAATACTGGAATAATACAAATTAGTCAACTACCAATTTTGACTAATTGAAGAAAATTATGATAATGCTAGATAATTATTAGTGACGACATCCCGATATTATCTTGATGTTCATAAATTATCTTTCCCTTCTCCAATTTATGATCATTTCTTTTTGCTGATCATACCTTCAAATGTTAATTGGTTTTTGAACAGAAATGGGCAATCAAAATTATGGCAAGACTGCTGATCGCTCATTACGCTTTATTTTTTTGCTGGCTCTAAATCATTTCCGACTATTTTGGTAGGAAGACTAATTGGGAACACACTTATGACACTATTGCTCATTTCAGGCATCTTCCTAACACAATTCATTAAGTTGAATAATCCCTCCAGAAGAATCAGGTAGTGTGCAAGCTCAAATAAGACTATAATAGAAGTCTTTGAAGTTGACATGCTGCTTTTAGGGAATTGGGGATACAGCTGGGAACCATTTTGTGGTGACACTATTTGCATTTAGTCTATGTAGGTCAAGGTCACGGGTTCACACTGTCCATATTCGAAAAGAAAGGAAAAGCATGATGATATATCTCTAATTGCTCAGCGAAAGTACCGTAGAAAATTATGTTCATTGATCTTAGCTAATCATGTCTAACATTGTGTGAAGGCCTCTGGGGCTATGACACTACACCTATCTATTAAGAGTCTAATATCAATATGTATTTCTTGAAAAAACTTCAATTATGATATAGTAGATTCATATGCTCAAAATTTTGCGACTATTTTGGTAGGAAGACTAATCGTAAATGCACTCGAGCATCTTCCTAACACAATCCATAAAGTTGAATAATTCCCCTAAAGAATTGGTTAACGTGCGGGCTCAAATAAGACTATAATAGAAGTCTTTGAAATTGACATGCTGCTTTTAGGGAATCGAGGGATACAGTTGGGAACCATTTTGTGGTGACACTATTTGCTTTTGGTCTATGTAGGTCAAGGTCATGCGTTCACACATGTCCATATTCGAAAGAAAAGGAGAGGAATGATGTTGATATATCTCTAATTGCTCAGCAAAAGTACCGTAGAGAATTATGGCCATTGATCTTAGCTAATCATGTCTAACATTGGTCAAGGCCTCGGTGACTATGGCACTACATCTATCGATTAAGAGTCTATTATCAATATCAATACATAATTCTTCAAAAAACTTCAATTATGATATAGTAGATTCATATGCTCAAAACTCTGCGGCTCTTTTGGTTGGAAAACTAATTGTAAATGCACTCTAAGCATCTTCCTAACACAATCCATAAAGTTGAATAATCCTCCTGAAGAGTTAGGTAATGTGCAGGCCCAAATAAGACTATAGCATAAGCTTTTGAAGTTGACATGCAGCGTTTAGGGAATTGGTGGATACATCCATGGACCATTTGGTGGCGACGCTACTTGCATTTGGTCTATGTAGGTTAACGTCACGTGTTCATACATGTCCATATGTGAAAGAAAAAGGAAAGGAATGATGTTGACATATCTTTGATCGCTTGGTGAAAGTACCGTAGAAAATCATGATAATCAATCTTAGCCAATCATGTCTAACATTGTGAGAAGCCCTTGGGGACTATGACATTATGTGTATCCATTAAGAGTCTAATGTCAGCACATAATTCTTCAAAAATCTTCGATTCTGATATAGGAGATTCTTATGCTCAACATTCTTGCCGCTCAAATCGGCCAATCTAAAGTTTTAACACGTGCGCAAACATGCAAAAATACATACATGGGGCAAAAGCCGTATCTGTGAATTAATCCACCGAACATATGAAGGAATAGCCTCTGTTTATATATAGATTGTATCCTCACACGAACTTGAAGAATCTTTCCCTTACCTCACATCCCTAGGACCTTTGGATGAACCAGCCAAGGGTGATGCAGAATGCAGATGATTGATTCTTGGCAATATCATGTAACTGTAATGAGTAACTCAAGGTTGCCCACTTCACGCCAAAAACGTTTCTAAAAGAGAATCGCTTTTCTCAGATTTCCATCTTATCTAAAACTTTTTTAAGAAACTTTTCTAAAGAGAAAGTTGCTTTTCTCGTATTTCCATCATGTCCAAAACTTTTTTAAATGAGGGAATTGCATTTCTCAGATCTCTATGGGGAAGGCTATAATTTCATTGTAGCAGTTGAGAAAAAGACGGTCATGGTTTAAGGGAAGAACATCGTCACAATGAAGCGTTAAGAGAGAAGCGACAATCAAAAGGAGAATGGGAGCTTTCTTAGGGCAATCTACGGCAGGGACTTCCAAACAAATTACATTTCGAATTGCCAAAACACACATTTGAAGAAGAGATTGCGGGTTTCTTCTTGATTCCCTTTAGAAAGAGTTGCAAGTAGATTCCAAGTGTCTATAACCTATCTATGATGCCAAGTTTGAGTAGGTATATAGTGAGACATCCTTAAATTAAATCACTCAAGTTATTGTCTATTTTGACTCGCCCCACTCCAAATTTCACATACGTGCACATACTTCCCAAAATTGCTTTTCCTTTGTTCAATGCATATTCCGGTTCATTTTCGCCTCCTCTGCCATCTTAAAAACCTACCAAAAGTCGCTCATTATCCGAGCCCTCTGTTCTGGTGACTATTCCCCACCCTCATCAAACTGAGTCATTATGGGCCCACCAACTTCCATGTGGTTCGTCCCAGGACCATACACCTATTGGAGAGAGTTCCACCCCAATACCATATTATAACATCCTTGAATTAACTCATGTAAAGTATTATCTTTTTTTTGGCCCGTACCATAGTGAATCTCACAGTTTTGTCCTTTAATGTACGGGCATTTACATTTTCAAAAGGTCACCCATCCTAATGGTGCTCTAGGTTGAATATGTTTAACTTTGGAGTTCCCTCTTACTACCCCCAAGAACTAGTTGTAAGTGGACTTCAAATGTGTACGAACGGTTGGCGTGGCGGAGTTTGATTAGGTCTATAGAGCCGTGAGCTAACGTCTCTCCTAGCGTGTACAGAAACATCCGAGGCCCAACGACGTTTGGCCAACGGAAACTTGAGCCACGTACTTGCGGATAAGAGATGTCAAATTATCCACCAATCAGTTTTTGGTCCTCGTCAAGCCTACCTTGACAATATATATTCGAGTCCCAACTGGAGTAGTGAGTATTCCGAAACTCCCATTTTAGAGAGCCAAACATGGAGTCCGAGCTCTATGAAGCCGCCATGAAAGGAAATGTGCATTCTTTGCTTGAGTTACTCGAAAAAGATAAGTTGCTTCTTGACAGAATGATGACTGGGAATCGCAATGAGACTCCTTTGCACATTGCAGCCATGCTCGGACACTTGGATTTCGTGGAAGAGATCCTAGCTCGAAAGACTGAGCTGGCAAGAGAGCAAGATTCTCAGAGTTCGACGCCTCTTCATCTCGCGGCAGCAAAAGGATACCTTCACATAGTGGAAAGCTTGGTAAGAGTCGACCCCGAAATATGTTTAGTCCGTGACAAATACAAAAGAAACCCTCTTCATGTCGCAGCTATGAAAGGGCATGTGGATGTGTTGGAATGCTTGGTTCGAGCAAGACATGATGCAGCTCGCAATGTCGTTGAACATGGCCAAACAATTCTGCATTTATGCGTGAAGCACAATAAACTGGAAGCTTTGAAGCTTTTGATAGATATATTGGGTGATGATCAGTTCATCAACTCGAGGGATGAAGATGGCAACAAATTTTACATTTGGCTGCTGCAGATGGACAAACTGAGGTATGTTCATACAACTAAGCCTCTACATTAGTCAAATTCATTGAGTTATCAACAAAAAAGGCAGTTTTAGGAAACATGAATGTTCTAGAAATAATCGCAAGTTAAAAGACATCCATTTATTAATCACCAAGGAAAAGGGTTAAAAAAAATTTAAAACCTTTTAATTATGTCAATTTAGTCCTAAACTGTTTAATTTAGTATCAATTTAGTCCATCGAGCTAATTTTGGCAAAAAATTACTAATATTAATGCCGACTGTCTATATATTGCAAAATGACGCTGATATGGATAATTTTTAATAATATATATTTTTATTTTATTATTTTATTATTATTTTTTCTTTCCTTTTTCACTTTCTTCCTTCTACTGACCACTGCCCATGACTAGACAAGCTGGTCTCGCCTGGACGAGGGTTGTTGTTGCCCACCAAAGGCAAGGCCTAGTCAAGCGAGGGTGACCTCAACAAGGCGAAGGCTTCCTTAGCATGGGCCAAGGCTAGGCTTGCTCGGGCTAGATCTAGCAAGGCTAACCTAGCCTAAGGGAGGGGAGTCCTTAATGGGGATCAACCTCACTTATGGCGGGCGACAAAGACCCCTCACCCAAGCAAGTCTAGTCCACCTGGCCATGGCCACTGGTCAACGACCGGTCACCAAGAAAAGAAAGTAAAAGGGAAAAAATTAAAAATTATTAAAAATTATCCACATATTAGATGTGCGCGCACATAAATCGGATGGGGTCCGAATCAAGAATATCTTGTTAAAATTAGCCGAAATGACTAAATTGACACTAGGTCATAAGGTTTTAGATTAAATTGGCACAATTAAAAAGTTTATGATTCAATATGCACCAGTGCCATAGGTTTAAGACTATTCTAGCACTTTTTCCTAAATCATCACAGGCTTAATATTTGGAAAAGAAGTCATTCGTCCATATAATTAACTACGACTTTATGCTTCTCATTATTTTCATACTAATTTCATCTAGATTAGAAGGAAGATAGAAACAGAGAAGCTGAAGAAATTCAACAAGAAATGAGATTCCCTTTTGAAGGCATCACGTAATAGTCACAAACATTTGAGGACTTAAAAACACTAGAAGCAAACTTAGTCCTCAAAAGTATATAACATGGGCTTGTCTAGTTCAAACTTAACATCAATTGGTACACTTTGTTGTTATTCCTCTGCAGACTATAATCTTCCTCACTAATAAAGGAGTAGACCCAAACATTACGAACTCCAAAGGGTTCACAGCACTAGGCCTACTGGCACAAGGCCAACGCATGGACAGAGCCTTAGAGATAGTGCATTATGTTCCTCAAATTTCAGAGAATCACGACCCGTCCAAACGAACAGTCGTTCCGAATAACACGGTCACCGCCTTCCATCCACTTACGACAAAAGAGAAAAAAGAGATCAAGAGGGAAAGGAAAAGAAAGTGGCAAAAGGGTATGCATCAGGCGCTAATGGTGGTCGCGATATTGGTCGCTACCATAGCTTACGAAGCGGCTAAGGACCCACATGACGAATCTGCAAAGGCAATGGAGGGCTTCGATGACTGTTACAAGTTGTTCAAAGCATTTAACACGATAAGCTTCATCGCATCGCTTAGCACCATTATAATTCTTATAAGTGGTCTTCCCTTAAAGCGGCATCGGATCACCACTTGGATTGTAATGCTAACTATGTGGGTTGCGATAACTTGCACAGCGTTGAGTTATTCATTCGTCATAGTACTCGCCTCACCGGAGAAGGACAAAACGTATGGTAAGGATCCAGTAGTTGCAATTGCGGTGCTAACATGGACAGGATTGATGTCCCTTATTTTCCTGTGCCATATAATCCGCTTAATCTGGAAAATGATACTCATAGTCTTGAGGTTAGTCTGCAAAGTCCTGAAATTTGTCTACAGAGCCTTCAAGAAAGGGAAGAGCGAGGATCCTATGGTTTAGTGGCTGTCTACTGCTAAAGTGCGTTTGTCCTAGAAGAAATGCATTGAGCCATGAGTCCCTGCAAGAGTAGATGCTATATAGTATGTGCTATTCAGTGTGCCCATTAGCCAATTATGTACGATACGTTTGAGAATGCATGTGTCTATGTGCTGGTTTAAACAATAAGTGTCTTAGACGTCGATGGATGATGCATGTAAAAGAATGGAGTTTACATGGATGATGTAATGGAGTATCAACAGTAGGTAATATTAATACATGGAATTGTCTTCTCTTTCTTCTTTCTTTATATGATGTGCTTAATGTAAGGAGTGACTTGTGGTTGTAGTCGGATTACAGATGGTTACAAGTAAGAAGAGAACACATGCTAAGGTATTTGTTTTTCCATTAACTAGATCACGTATGACGGGGACTTTCCAGTTGGGGAAGAAAAAAAAGTATGCCAGTGGTAATAATGCCAACTAAAGATGGAAAAATACTAACCATAATGAACTACCAATTGCGACTAATTAAGAAAATTAAAATCATCAATGGATAATTACTGGCGACAACATCCCCAACTTACGAAGTGTAAAGAAATGTCATTAGTTTTAATAAAACGGTTCGAACAATAAGTGCAATATTATTGTGAGGAGTTTAGCCAATTTACCACAGCTTTAGGTCAATTAGCCAGTGTTTTATCACTTGCGATGGTTTGAGATAATTTGCTATGTTATAAGGAAATCACTAAGTGTAAGTACTCTTCAAAGTAGCAGCGTCTCTTAAGACAATCATATGCCTTATAGTAAGTAATTAAAAGTAGTAATTTACCCTTTAAGATGTAATGCACCTCTAAGGTTGTCATTTCCCTTGTGATTAGTAAATAGGGTGAGTGCTAATTTTGGATGATCTTAATTATACTTATTGTTAATAAATTGCTAACACGGTCTAATGGTAGTAAAATCTTTATTGTATCATAACTGCAAAATGATGTTTGTGAGTCATACTTTTGTGTTTATAAAATTAGTCTCTGCGTTATTAAATTACCTTTACGTTCTTAAGTGTTAGTAAATGCAAAAGTGATCTTACAGTTCATAAATTATCTGTGTTGGTAACCAGTCGATTTGGCGCGTGGGATGCAATCCCTTTTTTTCTCACAGCAGACTCTAGACTTGTGACTACTGATATGATCCCGTCATTTTTTATGACTCAAATTTAATGAGTCCAAATTTGTACGAGTCACTCGTTTTTTTCTTTTCTAAAATGGGCTACAATGGATTGAGAAAAACTATAGTCCAACCCATTTTGCAAAACCCACACAGCCACGAGACTCAAGCCGTCTAGACGAGACAATGAGTCTTCCTCCATCTCCAAGTGCCGCCGCCCCCTCCCTCACCCCCATCCTTCCGCCTGCGACGACCTGCTGGCCGCCAAGCCTTCGCCTCCTCTGGCACTGATCGTGATGGGCATGTCCCCGAACTGCTCAGTCATCGACCTCAAGTCCTGCCAAGTCCCGGTTGGTGCACCTATCATTCAAGATGATGAATTTGATGCAGGTACAAGTGTTATGGGCGACCGATCCGCTCGCCAAAGGGAGGGAAGGAGTTGGAGCCGGTGTTGGAGCAAAAGAGGAGATAGGTCGAAGAAGCTCTTGCGAGCCGAGCTGCCTCTGAGCAGACAAGGAGGAGGTCATAAGCTCGCTTCGACCATAGTTAATTCTCAAAAAGGGCTGAGGCGGCGAATCTATACTTGAGGCACCTTTCCAAGGCAGAGGAATCGTAGCCTGTGCGACGATGCTCTTCCCTCAAACCATGACCAGACATTTTACACGCAATCTTAGACATGATTGGCGAAGATCAAAGACCAAAATTCTCTAAGGTAATTTCGCTGAAACAATCACAGATATATCAAACACCATTCCTGTCCTTTTCTTACGAATATGGGCATATGTGAAAGCGTGAACTCGACCTAGGTAGGCCAAATGCATACGATGTCCCCGCCAAATGGTCCCCAGATGCATCCCCAATTTCCTAAACACGGAATGTGAACTTCTAGAGCTCTTCTTATAATGTTATTTGAGCATGTGCGGCACCTTATTCTTCAGCTAAGACTATTTAACTTAGATTGTAATAGAAAGATGGTTGAAATGAGCAATAGTGTCATAACTGCATTTACTCTTAGTCTTTCAACCAACATAGTTGCTAATTGTTGAGAATGTTGAGTTTGACTGCATGAGCAAGCCTGATCAATTAAAGGAGAGTCCGAAAATTAAATATTTATGGACATCCGCAACTGTGTACAATGCAAACCCATACTTCCTTTTGTGTTCATAAAATTAGTTTCAACGTCATAAAATTACCTTTAAGTTCTTACGTATTAGTAAGTGCAAAAGTGATCTTGCAGTTCATAAATTATCTTTTTGTTGGTAACCAGTCAATTTTGCGCGTGGGATGCGGTCCCTTTTTCTTTCTTGCAGCAGACCCTAGACTCGTGGCTAATGATATCCCGTCATGCCTCCTTTGTTTAGAAGCCTGTATTATACATTTGCCCCCACAGATGAAAGCTTGTATGATTCTTATAATTATGAGACATATGAAGCAAATTATTAGTTAACTTTCAACCTCAAATATTTTTAAAGTATGACTGTTGAAATATTTCATATTCATATTGCTTGATATATTTTACATACATGTCCTCTCCCTCTATTATCAGCTCAAGCTTTTAAGTTGAATCTTTTATCGTAATACCAAAACCAAATTATGCTCTAATTTATTTCTGTGTACTTTACATTTTCTTTTCTGTCCATTTATCGGTTTAAGTTTTCAAAAATGGGCTTTTCAACTATGATAAACAAATTCATTGTTTAGAAATGATCGCTAACATGCATGATCAATGGTTGTTTTCTTTCTTCTTTTCCATTTCTAGCCATTGTTGGTAAGCAATTGTCAATCTCAAATTCCGACTAGCAAGGTTCTCCCAAGTTCTATTTATTAAAATAAGTAATAATTGAATTGTGGATACTCTATGATTGATAGGAGAAAATTTTCAGAAAAGTCGTACACACATTATATTAATGTCAATTTAGTCATAAATCTATTGCATTATTGCCAATTTAATCCTAATTTTTTTTATTTGACACCAATTTAGTCTTTCCGATCAATTTTAGTTGGACATTGCTAACATGAATGACCGGCTAATGTAACGCTGGTGCTAATTTGGAATAATATTCTAATAATTTTTTAATTTTTTATTATTTTGTCTAATTTTTATTATTTTTTCCTTTTTTTTTTCTTTTTGGCTCTCCTTTCTTCTTCCTTTTGCCGACAACTAACCACAGGTGATAGCAAGGTTGGCAGGCCTCGCTAGATTTGGCCTAGGTGAGGGCCAGGGAAGCCCTCGCCGAGGCTCAGCCTTGCCATGGTTAGGCAAGGCCAACGGGCCTAACCATTGTGCTGGTGGTCGAGGGTTGGTTGCCGGCAAAATGAAGAAGAAAGGAAAAAAAAAGATAGAAAAAAAAAATCAAAAAATTATTAAAAACTGTCTTTGTTAGTACTGGTAGTATCATGTAAGCCAACCGACGTCTACGTCCTGCAGTATCTAGCCAAAATTACTAAATTGGTACTAAATCAAAAGGTTTAGAACTAAATGGCACAAATATAATAAGTTTTTTAACTTTTTTTTTTTACACTTTATTCAATTGATAACTTAGCTTTAAAAGGAAAAAAAACTCGGAACTATCTTAATAGACATTTAAAATCTAAATTTCAAATACTTCTTAACAATTTTTCATCAAAGAAATCTTACCTGGCGAAGGATTTACTAAAATGATGGCAAATCTTGCATTTACTCGACGTTCGAGCGTGCACTATGATAGGAAGATGAGCTTGATTAATACAGATTTAATCAAATGGACCACGTGTCATTAAAAAGGTGAATGTCCCTATTTAGTAATCTTTTTATGGTAAATTACAGAAGATTGCCGAATCATCTCAAAACCCATCATGAGCAATTCCCTCTGCTCTTCTCCAGAACTCTCTCAAGACCTCTCTCATGGCGATCCCCTCCTTCAAACTGCTCTATAAAACCCCAGTTAACTAGATCTCCAGCCTCTGCATCCCACAATCAAGCACACTCCCTCTTCAAGACGAGGAAAAGCGAACAGCCTGATGGATCTGCGTAATCTCGGCTTTGATTCGCGCCTCTTTGGGATCCTCGAAGACATGCTCGACTTCCCCGAGGAGCCCGAGAAATCGAGGAGCAACCCCTCGCGCGCCTACGTCCGCGATGCAAAGGCCATGGCGGCGACCCCTGCCGACGCCGTGGAGTACCCGGGCTCCTACGTGTTCGTCGTGGACATGCCCGGGATAAGGGCCAGCGAGATCAAGGTCCAGGTAGAGAACGACAACGTGCTCGTCGTGAGCGGGGAGGGAAGAGGGAGAAAGAGGAAGGGGCAAAGTACCTGAGCATGGAGAGGAGGACCGGGAAGTTCATGAGGAGGTTCGCGCTGCCGGAGAACGCTAATGTGGAGACTGTTGGAGTCAACACCTAATATAAAAACAAGAAGTCCATTATGCATGAAGTCTGGACGTGGGCAGCAAGTGTACGCGTGAAGGAATGAATGGGCACATATTAAAATATTATTATAATGGCTGCTGGAGTCTTCAAGAGAGCACGAAGGAAGGGAAGGTGAACTCGTGGCTTGCAACTTGGACGTGAAGGAAACGCAGCCCACAATTTTTGACTGCCAAGAAGAAAAGTTCAACTTCAACTCTTGCACGTTGAAGATAACGGTGGTGGAGTTTAGGCGGTGAAGATGCTTATAAATATAGGGTTACGTTAGTTTATTTAGAGTAGGGAGAGAGACAGAGAGAGAGTGAGATTTTAGAGAGAGTTTTAAGCTTAACAAAGTTAGTGTGTGTACTCTATTAAGCCTTTGTGAGGCATATTGTGTAATATAATCTCTTTTTGTGTGTGTAATCTCTACCTCCAAGTCCTTTTGGTTCCAACAATTGGTATCAGAGCTAGTCGGCCAGGGACCGTATCAAAGTTAGCGGTCAGGGATCGTGAATCTAGAGCAGGCCAAGGATTGGAGTGTCAGAGCCTAGGAGGTCAGAAACCGGAATATCAAAACCGGGGTCGGAGACCGAGAACCTAGAGCAAGCCAAGGATCGTGAACTCAAAGCTAGCAATGGCTTCCACCAACTCTGTTCAACTACTACTCCCAAAGTTGAATGGAAAGAATTACAACAACTGATCCGTCCAGATGAAGGTTCTTTTCAAATCCCAAGATTTGTGGAACCTGGTGGAGAACGGCTACATCGAAGTGGCCGATGCCGAAGCATTCGATGCTTTAAGAAAGACGGAGAAAGATTTATTGGTGGAAACTCGAAAGAAAGATCAGAAAGCATTATTTACGATCTTTCAAGCTGTGGAGGAGACGATATTTGAGAAAATATCGAGCACGGAGACTGCGAAAAGAAGCGTGGGATATATTGCAAAAATCCTACAAATGTGATGATCGTGTCAGGCGGGTGCGGCTCCAAACACTTTGAGGAGATTTTGAGTCTTTACGCATGAATGACTCCGAATCTATCTCGGCTTACTTTGATCGTGTACAAACCATCGTTAACCAACCGAGGGTTAATGGTGAAGAACTCCAAGATGTACGAGTCGTAGAAAAAATATTGAGGTCTTTGACTGAAAGGTTTGACTACGTGGTTGCGGCGATCGAAGAAGGCCAAGATATATCAACCATGACGTTGGAGCGGTTGATGGGTTCATTATGCTCGCATGAGCAAAGAATGAATCAAAAGTCCATCGGTTCGTATCCCGAGCAAGTATTGCAGAGTCGGGTAGTTCAGTCAAATCAAGGAGATTATCAAGGTGGACAAGGTCGTGGAGGTACCCGAGGTAGAGGTGGAAATTCAATAAGATGAGACTTTGTTGTATCCTAGAGGATATTTATCAATGACCAATAGTAACATTGTAAGGCAAAAGTATTTATAAAAAAAAAAAAGGATATTATGCTTCAGAGTTCGACTTGATTACTCTATCCAATTCGAAGCCATATTTTCCAACAACTATCACTCATTTCAAGCATCTTCCTAACTAGTGCTTATAAAGTCGAATAATCCTCTCGAAGAATCAAGTAATGTACAGGCTCAAACGGGACTATAATGGAAGTCTTTGAAGTTGACATGTTGCTTTGAGGGAATTGCGGGATACGGTTGGGGACCATTTTGTGGTGACACTGTTTGCATTTAGTCTATGTAGGTCAAGATCACGTGTTCACACATGTCCATATTCGACGAGAAAAGAAAAGCATGATGTTGATTTATCTCTAATTGCTCGGTAAAAGTACCATAGAAAATTATGGTAATTGATCTTAGCTAATCATGTCTAATATTGTGTGAAGGCGTCGGGGACTATTAACCTGCATCTATCTATTAAGAGTCTAATATCAAAACATAATTCTTCAAAAAACTTCAGTTATGATATAGTAGATTCATAGGCTCAAAATTTTGTGACTATTTTGGTAGGAAGACTAATCGTAAATGCACTCAAGCATCTTCCTAACACAATCCTTAAATTTGAATAATCCTCCTGAAGAATAAGGTAATGTGCAGGCCCAAATAAGACTATAGCAGAAGCATTTTCCTAACACATGCTGCGTTTAGGGAATTGGGGGATACAATTGTGGACCATTTTGGTGGTGACACTATTCGCATTTGGTTAATGTAGGTCAAGGTTACGCGTTCAATCATCCTAGGCTTCTTCATCTAAATAAGAAAATTATTTCTGTCGTGGCAGGGGTGTGCATTTTAAGTGATTCATTTCCCTGTCTAGTGCCATTTAGGCCTTTCGTGACTGATCAAATGAATAGAAACTTATGGTCCTTCAATCTTTGAATTTTTTAATGGGAGAAAGAGAAGATCAACTCTCTTTGGCAGAATTTTGGAGGCATAACAAGGCTGATGCCTCCATATTGAGCTTAAACTACTGGCAAGCTGAAAATCACTTGGGATCAACATTGTTGAGAAGACCGACTTCTAATGTGCTAATGATTCTATTGCTCATTTGGTTCTATCCTAACACACCCATACGGCAGATTAATTTATCTGAAAGTGCCTAGGTTGCGGCTCATTACGATTGAGCGTGCGATAGTGCAAAAATTATAACTCCCATACCGATGAAATTCATGTCCTTTCAAAGTAATTCATTACAATTTGCATGAAAAGAGTGTGGCTGCTTTACATCATCAAAGGACGTCATGGCATCAACGCGACATCTTACATGTGCGAACTTGACTTATGTAGGACCAGTGGAGACGAGACTCGGCAGAAAATGGCCGACAGCCGAATCCTCACATAAATCATTTTCCTTTCTGACATTCAAGGACATTTGCCGGAATTGCGCCAAATACCTGCTGACGAAAACCGATCATTTTTCGGTCTTCGTCAAGCCTTGTGTAAGGTGACCTGATTGTGATGATTAGGGGTGAACATGGTCCGGGTTGGTTCGGGCTATGGTCAGGGCTACCCCATAACCCTAAGACCAACCCGTCTGATAACGTTCTGATTCAGGGATTTTAGACCTGACCACCCTACTGAGAACGGAATAAGGACCGACCTTTAATGGATTCGGTCCGATTCCAGGGTCAATCCGGAACCGATCGATGATTTTTTTCGTATTATTTTTTATACTCCCTAAAAAAGCAAACCTACAAATTCAAATTACACATACATCGACAATGCGGCATTATGTAACTAAACTATAAATACCAATACATATTTACCAAATTTAAGATGACACAATAATATAAATTTCATACCTACTAACCGCTTATCGAGATATTGGACAAGATTGAAAGTTCTTGTATTTATCTATCTTTAATATTCATAACACTATATGTAAAAGTGTTTTCCTGCATTTGATCATGTGTCCACTCAACCAAAAAATGAGTTTCACACCACTTAACTAGCAAATCACCGTAGCAACTGCAGTACTACTCTACTCTTCAAAAACTTCTACCATTTGACACAAATTAAAAAGTAAAGTGTAGCTAAAATTCATTAGTAAAATACAATTAAACCATAAAAAGTTCAAAATACTTAATATAAACCATGGATATATAACTTCACATCTTGTTAATTCACTTGAACTTCTAAACATCTAAAAACAAAACAAACAACACTTAATTAATACTCAACAAAAGTTTTAAATTGAAATTACTATTAGTGTTATTGATAGAACATCCCAATATAATATAATATAACAGACATTTTACTTAGGTTTGAATATATAAAAGAATTATAAATAATATAATATAATATACAGGGTTGGTCCAGGGTTGGACCGACCCAAAACTCTTAGGACCGAGGACCAATCCGCACAGTGTTGGTCTTGGAATTTCGTAACCAAGCGATCGACCCGGTCCCTTGGGAACTGCATCAGGACCGGCGAGGTTGGGCCGGTCCAGGGTCGGTTCAGGGTCGACCCTAGACCGCTACTCACCCCTAGTGATGGTATTTATTCAAGTTTCAAAATGGAGGAAAGAGTACTCTGAAACTCTCTTTTTAGAGATCCAAACATAGAATTCGAGCTCTACGTAGCTGCTGTGAAAGGAAATGTGCATTCTCTGCTTGAGTTGCTCACAGAAGATAAACTACTTCTTGATAGAATCATGACCAAAAAACATAACGAGAATCCTCTACACATTGCAACCACGCTTGGACACTTGGATTTCGTGGAAGAGGTCCTATAGCTCGGAAGGCCGAGCTGGAAAGAGAGCAAGATTCCCTCTTCATCTCCGGTAGCAAAAAGATACCCTAACATTGTGGCAAGTTTGTTAAGAGTCAAATTTAGTGAGCTTATTAATAAAGAAAAGGGTGATTCTAATATACATTAATGTCCTAGAAATATTCGGAAGCTAAAAGATATCCATTGTAGGTCATGATATTTAAAAAAGAAGGAAGTCGTTGGTCCATATACTAAACTACAACTTTACACTTCACACAATTTTGATACTTACTTTATCTAGATCAGAAGGAACATAGAATCGGAGATAGCAAAAGAGTTTCATCAAGGGATGAGTAAGGCATCAAATAATAGTCACAATGACTAGCAGACTGAAAAATGCTAGTAGCAAAGTTAATCCTGAAAAGTAAGTAACATCGGATTGTCTAGTTCAAATTTGACCCCAATCGATTCATTTTGATGTTACTCCTCTGCAGACGATGCTCTTCTTGACTAATAAAGGAGTTAAACCAGACATTAAGAACTCCAGAGGTTTCACGGCATTCGCCCTACTAGCATAAGGCGAAAGTGAGGAAAGAAAAAGAAAGTGGCAAGGTAAAATGCATAAGATGCTAATGGTGATAGTGACATTGCTAGCTACCATGACATTCCAAGCCAGCATTACCCCACCTCACGGCCTTTGGGAAGTAGATTTCATGGGTGACGAAAAGACTGCAGCATATAC
The DNA here is from genome assembly GCA_017140615.1 of Eucalyptus cladocalyx. Taxonomy (NCBI): domain Eukaryota; kingdom Viridiplantae; phylum Streptophyta; class Magnoliopsida; order Myrtales; family Myrtaceae; genus Eucalyptus; species Eucalyptus cladocalyx. Next base: position 4,373,723 of record CM029518.1, on the reverse strand, counting down.
TGTGAGTGAATCTGTAATGACAGATAAGTTCCTGAACGCGTATAAGAATTTCTTAACATATAACATGATAAGCTTCATTGCGTCCCTTAGTATCATTATGCTTTTGATGAGTAGTCTTCCTCTAAAGTGGCATTGGATCACCACGAGGATTGCAATGCTGATTATGTGGGTTGCAATAGGCTTTGCAGTGGCAACTTATGCCATCTCCGTATTTGTCTTCACACTAGCGAGCGAACTGAAAACGTTCATGGGTTCAATTGGACTTGTGGTGCTAGCATGGGTTGGATTGATAGCTCTTCTTTTCCTGTGTCGCTTCGTTTAATCCTGAAATCGGTATGCAAGGTTCTGGAATTCGTCCGCAAAGCCTCGACAGAACGCAGGCCAGAGGATCATGCGGTTTAGTGGCTTTATATAGTTGCAAATGTGTTTGTTACAGAAGAAGCGCCCTGAGACCTAAGGCCATAAAAGAGGAGATGCTATACAGTGCATGCGTTGTTCAGTGTGCCAATTAGACAACTTAGCTCCGATGCATTAGATTATGGTATGTGCTTGTGAAAACAATAAATGTTTTAATCCTGTTGAATTCATGGAAAAGATGGAGTTTAGATGTATAATGGATGGCTGTTTTATTTGATTTGATTTGGTAAAGGGTGGAAAAGAAAAGGAAATTGTCATCAAGCCAAAGGTTCGATTATTGGCTTGGATGGACAGGCACTCGAGACATGTCGAAAGCAATTCAAATACATTTCATTTTCTCTCTTTTTAGTTGATTTAGTCCTCACTCAAAGCTTGCAAACATACGGACGCTCAGCTTTTTCCATCTTTTCTTTTTTTGAGAAAATATGGAATGCGGAGGGGGGGGGGGAGAGAGAGAGCAGATGGCACGGGAGGCCGCCACGTGGCGAGGCACGATTGGGCGTGGCGGTGGTTGGTGCGGGACGGTGACCCTCTCGCTCTCTTGCGATTCAACACGCGGTTTCTCGGATCCCGCAAAATCCCCCCCCCCCCAAAAATAATTATATAATACAATATAATACACATGTATGCATATATAATTATATATATATTGACTTTCTTTTTGGGAGGTCCCGATCCACCTTCCCCACGAGATTGACCAAGAAAACATAGTTTAATGCCCAATTGATTTTACCAATCCAAGCAAGAAGTCCTGAGTTCAAACATCGTTCGATGTCGGGCAACCCGACGTATGTGACGGGTGCTGTTGATTCTCGGGCACGGGCCTGTCCTTCTATTTCTTCATTTATTTTGGAATTTCGAATTGGATCGGACGATTTTTTTCATTTTAAAGAATTTGGATTCGACGTAAGATCCACGTGTTCGATCGAATGGTGCGTGAAGAGGTGAAATTCCTCTTGGATGAGTGCTTCTTTTCGGTGTGGGGATGGTCCATAATGGCACCGGGCAGCTTGTACGATAAGCCTTGGGGACATTTTTTACCTTTTCAAATTTCAATCTAATGACAACTACTGCCCAAAAAGTGGGTGTGAACCTAATTACTGATGTCCGGCGGACATGCTTTTTTCAAAGACTTTCGTACCACGACTCTGTCGGTGTGAACGCGAAAAAAAAAAAAAAATCTGTAGTTTAAGGAGGCACGCGTGCCGCTTTTAGGAATGGAGTCTCGGCCGATGCATGTGGACGAGACGGTGCGAGAGGTGCGTATGCATGTACTTGATCAGCCGAAAATTTCGAATGCTCCATGTTGAAAAATTAATCGGGATAGAAGTCGAATTAGATCTCGAAACCCTAACAAAGCTCGATCATCAATCAGAGATGGTTTTCTGTCTGTAATTTATGAGTGAAGTCTTGACCGATCCATGTGTACAAGATAGATTTGTGTGCATAGATAGGGATTAATTATTCGAAAATTTATCAAATTAGACTCAAAACCTTGACAAAGCTCGATCCTTAATTAGAGATAGTTTTAGCTCTAACTTATGGGTGAAGTCTTTGCTGATGCATGTGAATGGGACGAATTGGGGATTAATCATTTACAAAGCTCGAATTCTCCATGTCAAATTAGACTTCAGTCCTTAATATAGGTTGATCCTCAATTAGAGATGGTTTCCAATTATAATTTGTAAACGGAATCTTACCCGATACATGTGGATGAGACGGTTTTCGATGTATATGCAAAGATTGATAATTCGAACTAAGATCTTGAAACCCCTATCTTCGAGTTATAAAATATGAAAGGAAGTTATTACTAATACTGAAATAATAAAAAATAATCAACTAACAATTTTGACTAATTGAAGAAAATTATGATAATATCGGATAATTACTACATCCCGATGTCATCTTGCTGCTTTGCAGATTATCTTCCCCTTCTTCAATTTATGATCATTTCTTTTTGCTGATCATACCTTCAAATGTTAATTGGTTTTTCAACAGAAAATGGACAATCAAATTTATACCAAGACTGTTGATCACTCATTACGCTCTATTTTTTTGCTGGGTCTATCATTTTTGACTATTTTGGTAGGAAGATTAATTGCGAATGCACTTATGACACTATCCCTCATTTCAAGCATCTTCTTGACACAATTCGCTCATTTCAAGCATCTTCCTGACACAATTCATGAGGTTGAATAATCCCTTCAGAAGAATTGGGTAGTGTGCAGGCTCAAATAAGACTATAATTGAAGTCTTTGAAGTTGAGATGCTGCTTTTAGAGAACTGGGGATACAGCTGGGAACCATTTTGTGGTGATACTTTTGCATTTTGTCTGTTTTGGTCAAGGTCACGGGTTCACACTGTCCATATTCGGAAAGAAAGGAAAAGCATTCATTTAATCTATTTTGGTCAAGGTCACGGGTTCACACTGTCCAGATTCGAAAAGAAAGAAAAAGCATGATGTTGATATATCTCTGATTGCTCGGCGAGAGTACGGCAGAAAGGCTTGATGTATTGTTGAGACATCCAGTATTTGTCACAATTTTGAGTAACTCAGGGTTGCCCACTTCACGCCAAAAACGTTTCTAAAAGAGAATATCGCTTTTCTCATACTTCCATCTTGTCTAAAACATTTTTAAGAAACTTTTCTAAGGAGAAAGTTGCTTTAGTCGTATTTCCATCATGTCTAAAACTTTTTTAAATGAGGGAGTTGCATTTCTCAGATTTCTATAGAGCCGTGAGCTAACGTCTCTCCTAGCGTGTGTACGGAAACATCCGAGGCGCAACGACGTTCGGCCAACGGAAACTTGAGCCACGTACTTGCAGATAAGAGATGTCAAATTACCCACAAATCGTTTTTGATCCTCGTCAAGCCTACCTTGACAATATATATTCAACTCCCAACTGGAGTAGTGAGTATCCCGAAACTCCCATTTTAGAGAGCCAAACATGGAGTCCGAGCTCTATGAAGCCGCCATGAAAGGAAATGTGCATTCTTTGCTTGAGTTACTCGAAAAAGATAAGTTGCTTCTTGACAGAATCACGCCTGGGAATCGCAATGAGACTCCTTTGCACATCGCAGCCATGCTCGGACACTTGGATTTCGTGGAAGAGATCCTAGCTCGAAAGAGTGAGCTGGCAAGAGAGCCAGATTCTCAGAGTTTGACGCCTCTTCATCTCGCGGCAGCAAAAGGGTACCTTAACATAGTGGAAAGCTTGGTAAGTGTCAACCCTGAAGTATGTTTCGTTTGTGACAAAGACAAAAGAAACCCTCTTCATGTCGCAGCTATGAAAGGGCGTGTGGATGTGTTGGAATGCTTGGTTCGAGCGAGACCTCCTGATGCAGCCCGTAGTGTCATCGAACATGGCCAGACGATTCTGCATTTATGCGTGAAGCACAACAAACTAGAAGCTTTGAAGTTTTTGATGGATATCTTGGTTGATGTTCAGTTCATCAACTCAAGGGATGATGATGGCAACACGATTTTGCATTTGGCTGCTACAGATGGACAAACTGAGGTATGTTCATTCAACCAAGCCTTTGCACTAGTCAAATTCAATGAGTTTATCAACAAAAGAGGCAGTTCTAGGAAACATGAATGTCTTAGAAATATTCATAAGCTAAAAAGATATCCATTTATAAATCATCGAGAAAAAGTGTCAAAATTTTTTTAAACCTTTTAATTGTGCTAAATCAGTCCTAAACCTTTAGATTTAGTCTCAATTCAATCCTTTAGGCTAATTTTGGTAGAGAATTGCTGATGTGGACACCAATTATCCTACATAGCACAATCAACACCGATTTAGACAATATTTTATAATATGGACTTTTTTTCTTTTTTTTTTTTACCTTCTTCCTTTTACCCAGCCACTGGCCATGGGAGTAAGCCTTAGGCTCACTGGGCAAAGGTTGCCATCACCCACCAAAGGCAAGGCCTTGCCAATGGCAAGCAGCCATCAAAGACCCTCATTTGGCCCCACCCGAGCCCTCATGGCTAATGGTCGGCAACTTGTCATCCATAATGGAAAGCAAAAAGGAAAAAAAATCCAAAAAAAATATTAAAATTTTATTAAAAATTATTCATATCAGCATTGATCGTTTCGTGTAAATTGGATGGGGTCCACATCAGCAATATCTAATTAAAATTAGCTGAAATGACTGAATTGGTACTAGATCATAAGGTTTAGGAATATATTGACACAATTAAAAAGTTTGGGATTCAATTTGTACAAATACCATAGATTTAGGATTTTTTTGACATTTTTTCCTAAATCATCACAAGTTTTGATATTTGGAAAGGAAGTCACTCGTCCATAAAATTAACTACAACTTTATGCTTCACGTTATTTTCACGCTAATTCATTTAGAATAGAAGGAATGTAAAAATAGAGAAGGAAAAAAAATTCAACAAGGGATGAGATCCCTTTTGAAGGTATCATATAATAGTCACAAACATTAGAGGACTTAAAAACACTAGAAGCAAACTTAGTCCTCAAAAGTTCACAACATGGGCTTGTCTAGTTCAAACCCGACATCAATTGGTACATTCTGTTGTAACTACTCTGCAGACTATAATCTTCCTAACTAATAAAGGAGTAGACCCAAACATTGTGAACTCCAACGGTTTCATAGCACAAGGCCAAATCGTGAAAAGAGCCTAAGAGATTATGGATTTTATTCCTCAAACTTCAGAGAATCATAACTTGTCTAGACGAACCGTCAATGTGAATAACACGGTTACCAAAGAGAAAAAGAGGGAAGCGAAGAAAAAGTGACAAAACGGTATGCATAAAGAGCTGATGGTGGTGGCAACATTGGTAGCTACCATAGCTTACGAAGCGGGTATGAACCTACATGACGAATTCGCAAAGGCAAATAAGAACCTTGATGATTACGAGTTGTTTATAGCATGTAACAGATAAGCTTCATCACATCACTTAGCACCATTATGCTTCTCATAAGTGGTCTTCCCTTAAAGCGGTGTCGGATCACCACGTGGATCGTAATGCTAACTATGTGGGTTGCGATCACCTTCACAGTGTTGGGTTATTCGTTTCTCATATCACTCTCCTCACCAGAGAAGGAAAAAACGTATGCTAATGGTATAGTAGGAATTGCGGTGCAAACATGGGGAGGATTGATGTTTTTTATTTTCCTGTGCCATATAAGCCGCTTAATCATGAAATTGGTACCCAAAGTCCTGAAATTTGTCTACAAAGCCTTCAAGAAAGGGAAGAGGGAGGATCCTATGGTTTAGTGGCTATCTACTGGTACAAGTGCGTTTGTCCTAGAAGAATTGCATTGAGTCATGAGGCCATGCAAGAGTAGATGCTATATAGTATGTGCTGTTCAGTGTGCCTATTAGCCAGTTATGTACGATACGTTTGAGAATGCATGTCTCTATGTGCTGGTTTAAACAATAAGTGTCATAGGCGTGTTGATGGATGACGCATGTAAAAGAATGGAGTTTACATGGATGATGGAATGGAGTATCAACAGTAAGTAATATTAATACACGGAATTCTCTTCTCTTTCTTCTTTCTTTATATGATGTGCTTAATGTAAGGAGTGAGTTGTGGTTGTAGTCAGATTATAGATGGTTACAAGTAAGAAGAGAACACATGCTAAGGTATTTGTTTTTCCCTCAACCAGATCAGGTATGACGGGGATTTTCCAGTTGGGGAAGAAAAAAAAGGTATGGCAGTTGTAATAATGCCAACTTAAGATGAAAAAGACTGACCATAATGAACTACCAATTACGACTAATTAAGAAAATTAAAATCATCAATGGATTTACTGGCGACAACATCCCCAACTACGAAGTGTAAAGGAATGTCATTATTTTTAATAAACTGTACGAACAATAAGTGCAATATTAGTGTGAGGAGTTTAGCCAATTTACCTTAGCGTTAGGGCAATTAGCAAGTATTATATCACTTGTGATGGTTTGAGATAATTTACTATGTTATAAGGAAATCACTAAGTGTAAGTACTCTCATGCGATAAAATGAGTGATTTACCTTCAAACTTAAGACAATCATATGCCTTATGGTAAGTAATTAAAAGTAGTAATTTACCCTATAAGATGTAATGCACCTCTAAGGTAGTCATTTCTCTTGTAATTAGTTAATAGAGTGAGTGCTAATTCTTAATGATCTAAATTATACTTATTCTTAATAAATTGCTAACACGGTCTAATTGTAGTAACATCTTTATTGTATCATAACTGCAAAATGATGTTTGTGAGTCATGCTTTTGTGTTTATAAAAGGGAAAAAGTCACGAAAAATCCTGAACTTTGCCTAAAGTGACACATTTACTCCAATTTTTTTTTATGACGTGAAAAACCCTAAATTTTGCCAACCATGACACATTTACCCAAAAATTAGAGGGCATTTTGGTCTTTTCATTTATAAATTTTTTTTTCTCTCTCTTCCCTTCGTTGGCTGGCCGGCGAAGGGAAGCCGGCGTCTAGTGAGGGCTGCCCTCGCCAGCGTCGGGCGAGGGTCACCCTCGCCGGCGTCGGGCTAGGGCGGCCCTCGCCTGCGTCAGGCGAGGGGTGCCCTCGCCAGATTTGGCAAGGGCTGTGCGCGCCCGACGCAGGAGGGCCCTCGCCGGCGTCGGGGAGGGCCGCCCTCGCTGCGTCGGGCGAGGTGCCCTCGCCAAATCCGGGCAAGGGCATGCTCGCGGGACGTCGGTGAGGGCCCTCGCCGGTGTCGGGGAGGGCCGCCCGCCTGCGTCGGCGAGGGGTGCCCTTGCCAACCGGGCAAGGGCCGTGCTTGCCCGACGCCGTGAGGGCCTCGCGGATCCGCAACACCTCGCCGTCGCCGGCGAGGGCCGCCTCGCTGCGTCGGGCGAGGGTGCCTCGCCGGATCCGGCAAGGCCGTCCCGCCTCGACGCCGGCGAGGGCCGCCCACGCCCTGCGTCGCGGCAAGGGTGTCCCTCCCCTCGCTAGATCTAGCGAGGGCCGTCCTCGCCCATCGCCGGCGAGGGCCACCCTCGCCTGCGTTGGGCGGGTGTCCCCGCCCTTGCTCGACGCCGGCGAGGTCGCCGGACACCGGCTTCCCTCCGCCATGGTCGGCGAAGGGAAGAAGAAGAAAAAAAAAAAAAGAGGAAAAAACAGAATAAAAAAACAAAAATGCCCTTGATGGGGTAAATGTGTCACGATTTGGAAAGTTTGGGGTTTTTCACGTCACAAAAATAAGTTTGGGATAAATGTGTCACTTTGGACAAAGTTCAGGATTTTTTGTGGCTTTTTCCCTTTATAAAATTAGTTTCGGTTTTATTAAATTGTCTTTACGTTCTTAAGTATTAGTAAATGCGAAAGTGATCATACAATTCATAAATTATCTTTATGTTGGTAACCAGCCGATTTGGCAAGTGGGATGCAGTTCCTTTTTTTCTCACAGCAGACTCTAGACCAATGGCTAATAATATGATCCCGTCATTTTTATGACTCAAATATAATGAGCCCAATTTGGTACGAGTAACTCTTCTGTTTTTTTTTGTCTAAAATGGGCTAAAATGGATGGAGAAAAATTATAGTCCAACCCATTATTTCAAAACCCACACACCCACAAGACTCAGGCCGTCCAGACGAGACGATGAGTCTTCCTCCATCTCCAAGTGCGGTTGCCCCCTCCCTCACCCCGATCCTTCCGCCTCCGACAACCTGCCGGCCGCTAAGCCTTCGCCTCCCCCGGCGCTGGTCGTGATGGGCATGTCCCCGAACTGCTCAGTCCTCAACCTCAAGTCCCTCCAAGTCCCGGTTGGTGCCATTCAAGATGATGAATTTGATGCAGGTACAAGTGTTTTGGGCGACCGATCCTCTCGTCAAAGGGAGGGAAAGAGTTGGAGCCGGTGTTGGAGCAAAAGAGGAGAAGAATGGCTCTAGTTCGAAGAAGCTCTTGCGAAACGAGTTGCCTCTGAGCGGACATGGAGAAGGTCATAAGCTCGCTTCGACTATAGTTAATTCTCAAAAAGGGCTGAGGCGGCGAATCTATACTTGAGGTACCTTTCCAAGGCAAAGGAATTGTAGCCCGTGCGATATGTTCTTCCGACTGGACATTTTACTCGCAATCTTAGACATGATTGGCGAAAATCAAAGACCAAAATTCTCTAAGGTAATTTCGCGAACAATCACAAATATTTCAAACACCATTTTTGTCCCTTCCTTACGAATATGGACGAAAGCGTGAACTTGACCTACGTAGGCCAAATGAATACGATGTCCCCGCCAAATGGTCCCCAGATGCATCCCCAATTTCCTAAACACGGCATGTGAACTTCTAAAGCTCTTCTTATATTCTTATTTGAGAAAGTGCAGTACCTTATTCTTCGGCGAAGATTATTTAACTTAGGTGGACTGTGTTAGGAAGATGCTTGAAATGAGCAATGGTGTCATAAGTGCATTTACGCTTAGTCTTTCAACCAACATAGTTGCTAATTGTTGAGAATATTGAGTTTGACTGCATGAGCAAGCCTGATCAATTAAAGGAGAGTCCGAAAATTAAATATTTATGGACATCCGCACTGTGTACAATGCAAACCCATTTTTCCCTTTGTGTTCATAAAATTAGTTTCAACGTCATTAAATTACCTTTATGTTCTTACGTATTAGTAAATGCAAAAGTGATCTTACAGTTCATAAATTATCTTTTTGTCGGTAACCAGTCAATTTTGCACGTGGGATGCGGTCCCTTTGCTTTTTTCTTGCAGCAGACCCTGGACTCATGGCTAATGATACGATCTCGTCATGCCTCCTTTGTTTAGAAGCTTGTATTATACATTTGCCCCCACAGATGGGAGCTTGAATCTGTAATGATAGATAAGTTCGTGAACGCGTGCAAGAAATTCTTAACATATAACATGATAAGCTTCATTGCATCGCTTAGAATCATTATACTTTTAATAAGTAGTCTTCCTCTAAAGCGGCATTGGATCACCATGAGTATTGTAATGCTGATTATGTGGGTTGCAATAAGCTTCGCAACGGCAACTTATGCCATCTCCGTATCTGTCTTCACACCAGCAAGCGAACTGAAAACTTCCATTGGTGCAATTGGACTTGTGGTGCTAGTATGGGTTGGATTGATGGCTCTTCTTTTTTTGTGTCGCTTCGTTTAATCCTGAAATTGGTATGCAAGGTTCTGGAAATCGTCCGCAAAGCCTCGACAGAACGCAGGCCAGAGGATCATACGGTTTAGTGGCTGTATATAGCTGCAAATGTGTTTGTTACAGAAGAAGCACCCTGAGACCTAAGGCCATAAAAGAGGAGATGCTATACCGTGTTGTCCAGTGTGCCGATTAGACAACTTAGCTACGATGCATTAGAGTATGGTATATGCTTGTGAAAAGAATAAATGTTTTAATTGTGTTGAATTTATGGAAAAGATGGAGTTTGGATGTATAATGGATGGCTGTTTTATTTGATTTGATCTGCGGCAGTTTAAAAAAAGAATGACTTATTGGATTTAAAGTCCAAAAATTTCAGCCATGGGATCAATTTTATTTAGTGTAACCTAAACATATTAAAGTGGTAATTTATCGATAACAAAGGAAGTTTGTTCCAGTGGAATTGCAAATTTTACGATTAATTATGGAAAATCATGATGGTCGAAAGGTTTATTACTTATGGACAGGATCCATTGATTATGAATTTGAAGGATTATCTATGTAGATTTACTAAGAATAGGGAAATAGAAAGTAAACTTTACGTTGCTTAGATTTCTCAATAAAAATTATGATCATCGTGATCTTTTGAGCTTACGATGACTTGAGGTAATTTACTATCTGTAAAAGTAGAGAACTCACTACTATTTACACGGACTTGCGACTGATTTACGATTATCAATGTCAATAATTGATTATAAGTTGTGCCTCTTATGACAATTTCAAGTATCTTATTATCCCAATAGTTTATTGCCATGTGATAGGAAATTTTTGTTTCAAACTGTATTAGCTCAATTACCACACAAAAGGGAAAGTGCTAATTGGACATGGGATTGAGATCGTGATGATTTCGGGCATATTACAATTGCTGGAGGTATAATTATTAAGGACAGGAACTGCAAGTTATGACTAGTTGAGGAAAATTACCCCTAGAATGATTATTTAGTAATTCCATCGTCGAGTTATGAAATATGAAAAGAAGTTATTGCTATTACTGGAATAATACAAAATAATCAACTACCAATTTTGACTAATTGAAGAAAATTATGATAATGCTGGATTATTACTAGTGACGACATCCCGATGTTATCTTGCTGTTCATAAATTATCTTTCCCTTCTCCAATTTATGATCATTTCTTTTTGTTGATCATACCTTCAAATGTTAATTGACTTTTGAACAGAAATGGGCAATCAAATTTATAGCAAGACTGTTGATAGCTCATTAAGCTTTATTTTTTTGCTGGCTCTAAATTATTTCCGACTATTTTGGTAGGAAGACTAATTGGGAATGCATTTATGACACTATTGCTCATTTCAAACATCTTCCTAACACAATTCATTAAGTTGAATAATCCCTCCAAAAGAATCAGGTAATGTGGAGGCTCAAGACTATAATAGAAGTCTTTGAAGTTGACATGTTGCTTTAGGGGAATTGGAGGATACGGTTGGGGACCATTTTGTGGTGACACTGTTTGCATTTAGTCCATGTAGCTCAAAGTCACACGTTCACACTGTCCATATTTGAAAAGAAAGGAAAAGCATGATGTTGATATATCTCTAATTGTTCAACGAAAGTACGGTAGAAAATTATGATCATTGATCTTAGCTAATCATGTCTAACATTGAGTGAAGGCCTCTGGACTATGACACTACACCTATCTATTAAGAGTCTAATATCAATACGTATTTCTTCAAAAAACTTCAATTATGATATAGTAGATTCATATGCTCAAAACTTTGCGACGATTTTGGTAGGAAGACTAATCGTAAATGTAATCAAGCATCTTCCTAACACAATCCATAAATTTGAATAATCCTCCTGAAGAATCAGGTAATGCGCGGGCTCAAATAAGACTATTGTAGAAGTCTCTGAAGTTGACATGCTCCTTTTAGCAAATCGAGGAATACAATTGGGAACCATTTTGTGGTGACATTATTTGCATTTGGTCTATGTAGGAAGGTCATGCGTTCACACATGTCCATATTCGAAAGAAAAGGAGAGGAATTATGTTGATATATCTCTAGTTGCTTTGCAAAAGTACCGTAGAGAATTATGGCCATTGATCTTAGCTAATCATGTCTAACATTGAGTAAAGGCCTCGGTGACTATGACACTACATCTATCTATTAAGAGTCTAGTATCAATACATAATTCTTCAAAAAACTTCAATTATGATATAGTAGATTCATATGCTCAAAACTTTGCGACTCTTTTGGTAGGAAGACTAATCGTAAATGCACTCAAGCATCTTCCTAACACAATCCATAAAGTTGAATAATCCTCATGAAGAATTAGGTAATGCGCAGGCCCAAATAAGACTATAGCAGAAGCTTTTGAAGTTGACATGCAGCGTTTAGGGAATTGGGGGATACATCCATGGACCATTTGGTGGTGACACTACTTGCATTTGGTCTACGTAGGTAAGGTCACACGTCCATACATGTCCATATGTGAAAGAAAAAGGAAAATAATGATTTTGATATATCTTTGATCGCTCGGCAAAAGTACCATAGAGAATCATGGTCATTGATATTAGCCAATCATGTCTAACATTGTGAGAAGGCCTCAGGGACTATGACACTATGTTTATCCATTAAGAGTCTAATATTAGCACATAATTCTTCAAAAATCTTCGATTCTGATATAGGAGATTCCTATGCTCAACATTCTTGCCGCTCAAATCGGCCAATCTAAAGTTCTAACACACGTGCGCAAACATGCAAGAAGACATACATGGGGCAAAAGCCGTCTCTGTGAATTAATCTACTGAACATATGGAGGAATAGCCTCTATTTATACATGGATTGTATCCTCAAACGAACTTGAAGAATCGTTCCCTTACCTCACATCCCTAGGACCTTTGGATGAACCAGGAAAGGGTGATGCAGATTGCAGATGATTGATTCTTGGTAATATCATGTAACTGTAATGAGTAACTCGGGGTTGCCAACTTCACGCCAAAAACGTTTCTAAAAGAGAATGTCGCTTTTCTCAGATTTCCATCTTGTCTAAAACTTTTTTAAGAAACTTTTCTAAAGAGAAAGTTGCTTTTCTTGTATTTCCATCATTTCTAAAAGTTTTTTAAATGAGGGAGTTGCATTTCTCGGATTTCCATGGGGAAGGCTATAATTTCACTGTAGTAGTTGAGAAAAATGTCTGGTCATGGTTTAGCGGAAGAACATCGTCACAATGAAGCATTGAGAGAGAAGCGACAATCAAAAGGAGAATGGGAGGTTCCTTTGGGCAATCTACGGCAGCGACTTCCAAACAAATTAAATTTCGATTTGCCAAAACACACATTTGAAGAAGAGATTGTGGGTTTCTTCTTGATTCCCTTAAGAAATAGTTGCAGGTAGATTCCAAGTGTCTATAACCTATCTATGATGCTGAGTTTGAGTAGGTATATAGTGAGACATCCTTAAATTAAATCACTCCAATTATTGTTTGTTTTGCTCGTCCTAGTCCAAATTTCGCGCATGTGCACATACTTCCCAAAATTGCTTTTCCTCGGTTCAATGCATAGTCGATTCATTTTCGCCCCTTCAGCCATCCTGAAAACCTACCACAAGTCGCTCATTATCCAAACCCTTTGTTCTGGCAACTACTCCCCACCCTCATCAGACGAAGTCATTATGGGCCCACCAACTTCCATGTGGTTTGTCTCCGAATCATACACTTGTTGGAGAGAGTGCCACCCCGATACCATGTTATAACATCCTTGAATTAACTCATTTGAAATATTATCTTTTTTTTGGCCCATACCATAGTGAATCCCACGGTTTGTCCTTTAACGTATGAACATTTACTTTTTCAAGAAGTGTATTCTAACTTGAACATGTTTAACTTTGGAGTTTCAAATTAAAACTTGCCATCCAATTTTAACATACATATCCCATAGTTGCTTTGTTCCTATTTAATGCACAATTCAGCTCATATTTGCCCTCTTCACCATCTTAGAAATTTGCCAAGAGTCGCTTCTTGTTCAAAACCTCTGGCCTGGCATCCATTCTCTGCCCTCATTGGACTGAATCGTTACATATAGAGTCGTGAGTGACATTTGTCCAAGCGTTTGTGTACACAATCATCCTGAGCTTCTTCATTTAAATAAGAAAACCATTCCTGTGGTGGTAGGGGTATACATTCTCCGTGATTTATTTCTCTGCCTTATACCATTGAGGAATTTCATGACTGATCAAATCAGTTAGGAACTTATGGTCCTTCAATCTTTGAAAAAAAAAAAACTCTATTTACCCAATCGTGGGTAGCCGCTGATATTAGAGTCCTTCTATCATCGCCAAAGTCGAGAGTTCTATCGGTTGAAATTAAGTGGGGGGGGGGGGCATAGTGTTGGGGTTCTGTATTAGTCTCTCCCAAGATAAGGACTCGCCCTTTGGAGGCAGGGGGTCTCAAGTCCTCTTATCATAAATAAAATAAAAATTAAAAATTAAAAAAGTTATAATAAAAAAAACTCTTTTGGCGGCATTTTGAAGGTATAGCAAGGCTGATGCCTCCAAATTGAGCTTAAACTATTTGCAAGCTTGAAATCACTTGAGATTACCTTGTTGAGAAGGCCGACTTCTAATATGATAATGATACTATTGCTCATTTGTTTCTATCTTCCTAACACACCCATATAGTAGAATAATTTCTGTGAAAGTTCCTAGGTCACGATTCATTCCAATTGATCGAGCATTAGCGCAAAAATTATTTCTGATAAATCGATGAAATTCATGTCCTTTCAAAGTAATTCATGTTTACAACAATTTGCATGAATAGAGTGTGGCTGCTTTACATCATTAAAAGCACGTCATGGCTCCAGTGGGACATCTACGTCTGCGAACTTGACCTATATAGGACAAAATATAGATGAGCCTCCGCAAAAAATGGCCGACAGGCGAATCCCCACATCGAGGGCAGACAGTGCAGAGTAGCAGAGGAGCATAGCAGAGCGACATGACCGGGGCAGGTGGCCGACGTGACTGGAGCATCTGGCCGGACGTCCGGCGGCAGCGCGCCCACGTGCTCCCGCATACGGCATTTTTAGAGCCAAACGTACCCGAATCTCTGAATGGGCCAATGATCCTATTGCTCATCTGTAATTATGATCCATGACATCCTTGGATCATGTAAAGCAGCCACACTCTATCCATGCAAATTATTGTGGAATCACTTCATTTGCACAAACATGTATATTTTGTTAGCACATGAATTTCATCCAAATGTGAGAAATAATTTTTGCACAAGAAAAAAAAACAACGCTCACTCAATTAGGACGTGTTACATGTGCAAACTTGAGCTATATAGGACCAAATGAAGACGAGACCGCCAGAAAATGACCAACAAGGGAATCCTTATCCACAATAAAGTTCCAAGAGTAAACCTTATCTGCAGTCAAGAGATATCTACCGTTCGTTTTTCAGTTTTCGTCAAGACTATTGAGATGGTTGTGACAATATTATTGAAGTCTTCCGATGGAGGAGGTAGTATTTTGAAATCCTCGTTTTGGAGATCCAAACATGGAGTCTGAGCTCTATGAAGCTGCTATCGAAGGAAATGTGCCGTCTTTGCTTGAGTTGCTAAAAACGGATAAACTACTTCTTGACAGAGTCATGATTGGGAATCACACCGAGACTCCTCTGCACATCGCAGCCATGCTTGGACACTTGGATTTCGTGAAAGAGATCCTAACTCAGAAGGCCGAGATGGCAAGTGTGCAAGATTCTCAGGGTTCGACGCCTCTTCATCTTGCCGCAGCAAAAGGGTACCTTAACATAGTGGAAAGCTTGGTAAGAGCCTACCCTGATACATGTTCCTACTATGACAAATACAAAAGAAATCCTCTTCATGTTGCAGCCATGAAAGGGCATGTGAATGTGTTGGAAAACTTGGTTGGAGCAAGACTTGATGCCGCCCATAGTGTCATTGAACATGGCCAAACGATCTTGCATTTATGCGTGAAGCATAACAGACTAGAAGCTTTGAAGCTTTTGATAGATACCTTGGGCAATGAACAGTTCATCAATTCAAGGGATGAAGATGGCAACACAATTTTGCATCTATTGCAGATAGACAAGCTGAGGTATGTTCATACAATCAACTCTCTGTACTAGTCAAATTCAATGAGCTCATCAACAAAGAGGTGGTTCTAGGATGAGAAGATAATTCAAATAGCCCTTATACTTTTGTTCAATATGCAACGTCATTTTTGGATTTTTAGTTTATCCGGCATGGTCCTTAAACGATTCATAAATACTTGATCTAGTTTCTAAATTTTTAATTTGTTTGATCTATTCTCTTAAGTCAAATAAGCCATTCGATACTATTATAAGTTTTCACAATTGCACCATTGCCCAAATTTTAGAATATCTTTTATTTCAATCAATTTCCCAAATAAAAAAATATTTTCCTTTTATTATCTTTTTACCATTTTAATTTTTACAAATATAACTATAGTTCCATTTAAGTGTATTTAACTTATAATCTCTATAATGGAAAAATAGAGTTATATTGGATACATAATCCTTTCAACTTTAAAATAAGTATTCTCATAAAAGTATTTAACAACAATATTTGTATATTTATAGACTTTCTTGTACTTATATTAATCTAAACTCATTCCTAATTTTTAGATAGATAAAAAATTCAAGGTTTTGAGTTTCGTGTTTTCTCAATAAATTTAGTTAAATCTGTAAATTAGGAAATTAAATAATAGAAATATCCGCCCGATACAACTTTAATGAGATTTTACTTTTGTTTCTATGGAGATCATAAGTTAAAATGTGAGCAAATAGAACTATCGTAATATTTATAAGGAAAATGCCACCAAAAACCCCAAACTTCGTCTCTGAGTGACAGATTTACCCCAAACTTTGTTTTCATGACATTTAAAACCCCAAAGTTTGTTAATCGTGACATTTACCCAAACTTTATTTGTGACACAAAAAGTCCGAACTTTCATTTGTGGGACACATTTACCCTAAATCATAGGGGCATTTTGATCTTTTTACTTTTAAAAACTTTTTTTTCTTTTTTTTTTTTTTTTTTCTTCTTCTTCCCCTCCGCCGGCCATGGCGGAGCCGGCGGAGGGAAGCCAGCATCCGACGAGGGCACCCCTCACCCGACACAAGCAAGGGCGGCCCTTGTCGGCATCGGGCAAGGGCACCCTTCACCCAACGTAGGCGAGGGCGGCCCTTGTTGGCGTCGGGCGAGGGCACCCTTGCCCAATGCCGACGAGGGCACCCTCGCCGAGTCCGGCGAGGGCACCCTCGCCAGCCCTCACCCGATGCAAGCGAGGGCAGCCCTCGTTGGCGTCGGACGAGGGCCTCCCTCACTGTGCCCTCGCCGCATCTAGGAGGGCACCTCGCCGGCGTCGGGCAAGGAGGCCCTCACGGGCGTTGGGCAAGGGAGGCCCTCGCCGGACCTGGGCCGAGGGCGGCCCTAGCCAGCCCAAGCGAGGGCAACCCTCGCCCGACACCGGCTTCCCTCCGCCATGGCTAGCGGAGGGAAGAGAGAAGAAGAAAAAAATGAAAAAAGAAAAGAGAAAAAGAAAAAACAGAAAGAATAAGACGAAAATACCCTTAATGGGGTAAAGTGTCGCCAAAAAGTTTGGGGTTTTTCACGTCACGAAACAAAGTTTATACAGAATCATTCACCCAGCAAAAGTTGGGGGTTTTTGGTGACTTTTTCCTATTTATAAATGTCAAAAAGGTGAAAAAATTTATAAAAAGATAGTCATTTTTTTGTTGATTTAGGAAAAAAATTGAAATAAGAGAATTTTCTAAAAATAAGAGAATTTTCAAACTTTAAGCAATATCTTAATTATGAAAACTTTTTATTTTTTTATGGCCAAATGAGAGACTAGATTAAACAACTTGAAAGTTTAGGGACTAAATTGAATATTTAAAAATAGTTCAAGGACCACATTGAATGATGAAAAGTATAAAGATGACATTGCACATTGAATTAAAATTAATGGACTATCTGTGTTATTTTCCCATCTATGATACCTAGGTGTCCTATCAATTTTTGGTAGCTAAGAAGTATCCATTTTTACATCGAAGGTTATGATATTTGGAAAAGAATTAACTAGTCAAGATAATCAACTACGACTTTATACTTTGCGCTATTTTCATGCTAATTTTATCTAGATTAGACGGAACATAAAACTAGAGGTAGCAGAAGAGATTCAATAAGGGATGGGTTTCCCTTGTGAAGGTGTCAAGTAATAGTCACCAACACTACGGGACTAAAAAAACACCGGTGCCAAAGTTGATCCTGGAATGGATATAACATGGGCGTGCTTAGTTCAAACCTGATCCCAACTACTACATTCTATTGTTACTTCTCTGCAGACTATAGTCTTCTTGATTAATAAAGGAGTGAACCCGAACATTACGAACTCCAGAGGTTTCACAGCAGTCAGCCTATTAGCACAAGGCAAAAGCGCAGGAAGAGCCTCAGAGATTAGGGATTATGTTTCTCAAATTTCAGAGAATCAAAACTCATACGGACGAACAGTCCACACCAATAACACGGTCACGACCTTCCATCCACCTATAGGAGAAGAGGAAGAAAGGAAAGAGGAAAAAAGGAAAAGAAAGATAAAATGGCAAAACAACATGCATCAGACTCTATTGGTGGTAGCGACATTGCTAGCTACCGTGGCATACCAAGCCAGTCTTACCCCGCCTGGTGGCCTTTGGCAAGAAGATTCCCCGAGAGAAAATGCAACAAATGTTGCAGGCAGTATTAATTCATCTGGTAGCATTTCGCCAGCAATTTCCCCGACCACTGAGACTGATGAAACGCATGTTGCGGGCGAGTCCATAATGGGATATAAGTACCAGGAGGAATACCAGATTTTCCTAATATGTAACTGTTGACACCTAAATTTTGACGATTCTATCATTCATTTATTGCATAAAAATTAGGGACTAAACTTTAGCCCCTAAACAAAAATAATAAATCACATTACATATAGTTATTAGGAGCATATCTCAATATACTTGCATATTTATGGACCGGTAGCGGATGGGCTTAAGTTTTGAACATAATTGCCTTGAATCGGGTTGGCGGCGGATGAACTCGGGTAAATGGTTTTGAGCTTTATTGAAGTTAAACCGCTGGAAGTGAAAGATTGGAGTAAGCTTCATAATATAACCAAGTTTGACACGAATTTGGGAAAGATTGAGCACAATTTCACATAGGATTTTAACAAGGCATGAAAAATCTTTGAGGAAGAATAAATATAGAAGATAATCTCGGTCAACTTGGTGCAGAGAAGTGTGATATTTCTACGCAAGAATCTACCAAATTAAGGATTGGGACACATATTTCTTGTTTTAAAACAGGAAAGAGTGCACCGACAAAGAAAATTTCATGCGTCCTACGCATCCGGGGGCGTGAGCAGAAAAGAAAAGAATTCGTGGCCGAAAATCATGAATATATGGTCAAAGTTGGGAGTATTCACGCATTTGAGGAAAGGAAGGAATAAAATATATTATATTGGGTCCTTTCCTTCGAAGGCTTTGGTTGTCCTATAAATAAGGAGAACGCTAACACCGTTAGGGGGTCGGCACTTCTATTCTAAAAGGCACGTTGAGAGATTTACACGTGAGAGAGAGAGAAAAGAGAAGGAACTCTCTCTGCCGAACCGAGGAGCCCCCACGTTGTGCGAGGCCCTTTGCCGCAGCGTCACACCCGAGCCGCCTGAGTTAACTTCGCTACACTGTCTTTGCTGCGTTCCCCCTTGCAGCAACGACGGACTCGCTGCTGTGACCTCTTTACCTTTCCGACGAGCTGCTAATCTGGTGCTAACCTCCTACCGTCGTGACCAAGCCTTGACAAGCCCAGCTCAACCGAGACGTTGATGGAGCTACTGCCTTCCTCGCGCTCAACTGTTGCTTGATTCGCTGTTGCCCCGATGGGATTGTAATTTCTCCTTGCCGCAATCACTCGAGTAGCCCTCGCATCCTCGATGATCCATGATCTGCTGCTTTTGCTATACCACGAACCGGCACACCCCGGGGACGCTTGAACCACTACAGCCTAGTTCGGAGTCGGCGAGGACTCCTGCAAGTTCCATCTAGCCTGGCGATGTCCTGAAGTGTTTTCTTCTGACTCACCGACAATCACCAAACAGGCTTTTGCGCTTTGTTCGTATTCATTCTTTGCAAGTTTCGTCGGAGTCCAAAGAGGCCAACATCTCCTGACCAGCATGAATACCACGTCATTGCAAGCCTGGAGTCCATAGTCAAAAGAGTGGCTAGAATTTTGATGAAATAAGTCTAAGTGGTGAATTGGTCTTCTGCAGGTATTGTCTAGAAGTGAAAATACAAAAGAAAAAATTGTCAAAGCTTCCTCTCTGCGGCGTCACCTCGACGTCTTCGACTTTAGACGAGCGGTCCACTGTGATCCATCTTGGGCGTCCTCGTTGTCGCCGGTCACTCGCCACACTGTGTCGCCGCTGCACGCCGTTGCTCACACCGTCGAGCATTGCAAACCACCATCGGTCACTGTTCGTGATCCATTGCCCGGCGCTCGAATTTGGAAAGTTATTGTCACAATTAGGTTATACTCCTTACTCGGTGCCATTGAATATTTTATCGCCTAATTTGTCTATATGATATCCATTAAGCATATTTGAATGATAGGCATATCTCCCAATTAAGATTTATTGCCCAATTCGCAACCGCGCCTGGGTTTTTTATTTCATCTATAAGGCTTTAGATGAAATAATTAATCGCGGGGAATAAAATTGATATTTTGATCTTTAAGGCTTAAGATCAATTTATCGATTTTACTAGCGAAATATCATCCCTTAATCTAAATAGTGTGTGATATCTTTGATGATTTTGAATGGTCTATCTTGTCTCGATTTCTTTATTCATCTTTAGATATGTTTAAGTTAGAATATTGCATGCTTTAGGGTTATTTGCATATTTAGACTAAGCATTTTATTTATCATGAATTTTCGAAATAAAAAATAAATTTAGGATGTTAGATTGTCGTTTCATTAACCTAAATTGCATGTTTAATTATTTAACAATTTTAATTTCGAATTTAAAAAAAGAAAAAAGAAAAAAGAAAAAAGGAAAACTTAGAATTAGGGCACTCTTTGCATGTCATCGCATATTAGGATAGATTGCATGCTTATTAAGTAAATAAAAATCATGTGCACGTCATATAGCATTAGGTTCATGAAATGCACGTCATTTAATAATTTTTGCTAGGTCCATTCAATTAGTAATTGCATGTCATTAGAATTAGGTCATTTCATTAATATTGCATTGCATATTGCATGATTTCCATTAATTAAGTGAAAACAAAAATTGCGTGGTAATTAGAAACCATATCTAGGGTTGTTGATGTGGTTTTTAACTTAACATTGCAGATGCTTTCGTTGCTTTGAGGTAAGTCTTTTGCAATTTATTTATTGTTTATCTGGGTGTTAAATTGGTGGATTGCGCACCCGCATGATCACCTCACATGTTAGGAGAATAGATTTAAACTCAATTTAAGCTGCCTGCAAAAATATTTTTTTTTAAAAATAAAAGAATGGTACCGAAAGGGCATTAGAGAAATCTAGTGTAACCAAGTCCCCGTACCCATAGTCTCTGGTTCGTAGGAGTAAAGTAAATCTCCCAAGTATGGTTCGTAGGAGTAAAGTAAATCTCCCGTTATTTTACTTGGGTTTCTAATCGACCCACCAAAAATAGATTAGTGGCGACTCCTAATTGAAAAATCATTTGCATGTTATAAACTTGAACCTAAGTCGTGAATTGGTATGGGCTTGGGAGAGCCCGAATTAAGTCTAGGCTTAACAATCCATTAGCCAAACTCTAGGTGGTTTAAACCCCGAAAAATTGGTCGCGATAGTAACACGATAAGTTTCATCGCATCGCTTAGCACCATTATGGTTCTTATAAGCGGTCTTCCTCTAAAGCAGCGTCGGCTTACCACATGGATTGCAATGCTGATTATGTGGATTGCGATAACCTTCACAAGGGCGACTTATACCATCACCATATGGGCCTTCACACCGGATGAAGTATTGACTACTGCAACTTACATGAATAGATTTGTGATGCTGGTATGGTTTGGATTAATGGCTATTATTTGCCTGTGCCACGTTGTTCTCTTGACCGTGAAGTTGGTACGCAAAGTCCTGAAATTCGTCCGCAGCAGGAGGGATCCTATAGAAGAAGTGCCCTGAGCCCAAAAGCCATGCAAGAGGAGATGCTATGCAGTATGTGTTGTTCAGTGTGGTGATTAGACAACTTAGCTACGATAGTATGCATGTGTGTATCTGCTAGTGGAAACAATGGATGTTTTATGCGTGTTGAATCCCTGTGAAAGACGGAGTTTAGATGTATAATGGATTGCTGTTTCATTTGATTTGATTTGTGGCGGTTAAAAAAAGAGAATATGACCTATTGGATTTGAAGTCCAAAAAATCTCAGCCGTGGCATCAGTTGAAGCGGTAATTTTTAGACAACTAAGGAAGTTTGTTTAGGAGGAACTGTAAATTTTACGATTAATTAAGGAAAATCACGACATGCAAAAGGACTATTATTTATGGATAGGATCCATTGATTATGAATTTGAAGGATTATTTAAGTAGATTTACTAAGAAAAGGGAAATAGAAAGTAAACTTTAGGTTGCTTAGATTTCTCCAAAATTACGATCATTTAGACCTTTGAACTTACGATAACTTGAGTTAATTTACTATTAATAAACGTAGATTACTAACTACCACTTCCATGGACTTGCGAATGACTTACGATTATCGTGGTCAATTATTAATTTTAAGACGTGTCTCTTATGATAACTTCAAGTACCTTACCATCCCATTAGTTAACTGGTAGGTGATAGGAATTCTTGTTTTGAACTATGTAGCTCAATTGCCACACAAAAAGAGGAAAGAGCAAACTAGACATGCAACTAAGATCGTGGCAATTTTAGGTAAATTATAATTATTAGAGGTATAATAATACGGGACAGGAACTATGGATTATGGCCGGTCGAGTTATGAAGTATAAAAGGAAGTTATTGTTAATAATTGAAAATTTGTTAATAATTGAAAAATACTAAAATAAAAGAAAACAATGAACTACCAATTTTGACTAATTGAAGAAAATTATGAAATTACCGAATAACTAGTACAATATACCTAATTTAAGTGGTGTATATGAATGTCACTATTTGAATATAATTTTATGAACAAGTGCAACAAGATTATGAGGAGTATAAACAATTTACCATAGCTTTAGATCAATTACCAAGTAATATGTCACACCCCATGGTTTGAGGGAATGTTATAAGGAAATTATTAGGTGTAAGCATTTTCATGTTACAAAATAAATAACTTACCATCAAAGTAGTAACAACTTTTAAGATGGAAATATACCATCAGAGCATTCTTGTTACGAACTGTATAGCTAAATTACGCAAAAGAGGAATGTACTAACTACTGGTACAATTGGGATCATGACGATTTCAAGCAAACTACAATTGTCGAAGATATAATTATTAAGGATAGGAACTACAAGTTATGACATGTCATGGAAAATTAGACCACGGTGGGACAATTACTTAGTAATTCCAATGTCGAGTTATGAAATATGAAGGGAATTTACTATTAATACTGGAAAAATACTAACAATAATGAACTACCAACCATGACTGTACATAGAAAATTACAATATAGTTACTAGTGAAAACATCCCCAACTTACGAACTGTGAAGGAATGTTTCTTTTTTTTATAAAATTTCACGAACCATAAGTGCAATGAAATTGTGAGGAGTTCAGCCAATTCACCACGGCTTTAGGTCAACTACCGAGTAATGTATCACATGCGATGGCTTGAAGTAATTTACTATGTTATAAGAAAATTACTAAGTGTAAGCATTCTCATGGTACAAAACGTGTAATTTACCTTCAGAGTAGTAACATATCTTAAGACAATTTCTACTTTATAGGAAGAAATTCAAAATAGTAATTTACCCTATAAGAAATAATGTACCTTTCGAAGTATTAATTTTTCTTATAATTAGTAAAATGAATGAGTGCTAATCCTTGATGATCTCAATTATACTCATTCTTAGCAAATTGTTTTTTTTTTTTTTTTTTTTTTGGGGTCAATTCTTAGTAAATTTTTAACAAAGCCTATAATAATATACCTTATTGTATCATAAGTGCCAAATGATGTTTGTAAGTATATGTTGTGTTCATATAATTAGTTCTAACGTCGTTAAATTACCTCTTTGTAGATATTTGCAAATGCAAACTTTGTCTTATAATTCATAATTTCCCTTTTGAATTGGCAAAATCATCTACAACAAAGTAAACTAAAAATTAAATGGCTATAGCCAGTCAATTTTGCACACGGAATGAAGGTCCCTTCTTCCATATGGGACCCTAGAATCGCCCCCAATAAGCTTAAGACCAAAGTAGAAAATCCTAGAACGTAGAATTACCGAAGCAGATGTTTTGTGTTCATGAGGGCAGTTTATGGCAAGGACTTTCAAACAAATTAAGATTCGCTTTCACAAAATACTAAGTTATCGATTGAATGTCCAGATAAAATGATTACGTGCCCACAATTTTTCTACATTAGTCGTGCGAGGAAGAGTCAAAACTTTCTCACGAATTCTTTGCCATGATCTCTGAATGCAGTGGAGCAAGTGACCTGAGCATGTAACATACTTTATTTTGCCGCATGATTTGGTTTTCTTGTTCTTTCTTTCTGGGAAGAAACTCAACAGGTGATATTGATTCGGACTATTTTTGGCTTTCCCTTCTCCAATTTATGATCATTTTGTTTTTGCTGATACCTTCAAAGTAAATTAATCTTTGCATAAAAGCACATTGGTGTTTGAACAAAAACGGGCCATGAAATGTGTAGCCAGACTGCTGCTTGCTCATTGTGCTTGAATTATTTGCTAGCTAAAAATCATTTGCGACTATTTTGGCGGAAAGACTAATCATAAATGCACTTATAAAACTTGCTCGTTTCAAGGATCTTCCTAACACAATCCATAAAGTTGAATGATCTGAGCCGAAGAATAAGATATTGTGCAGGCTCAAATAAGACTAAAACAGGAGCTTTTGAAGTTGACATGTCGTGTTTAGGGAATTGGGGGAGGCACCTGGGACCAATTGGTGGTGACACTGTCTGCATTTGGTCTATGTAAGTCAAGTTCACGCGTTCATATATTTCCATATTTGTAAGGGAAGGTAAGGACCGGTGTTGATATATCCCTGATTATTCGGTGAAATTATCGCAGAGAATTTTGGTCTTTGGTCTTAGCCAATCATGTCTTAAATTGTGCGAAAAATGGCTGGTCGTTGTTTGAGGGAAGAACATGTTGCAATGAAGCATTGTGACAGCAGCGAATTTCAAAGGACGTCAAGTCTCCAAGGGGACATGTTGAGAAGCATCGCCTCTCCCTCTTCCATTTTCCAGATCTCTCTCTCCCTTCTTCCATATTTTACCTTCTCTCCAGATTTTTCCCTTTCTCACCGCCTCTTCCGATAAGCCAAAGCAAGTTGCAATGTGATGAATTAGTTTAGGAGATATTTTATATTGGAAAAGTGTGGAAAGCTGGGATGCACCGACTTTGCATCCTATAAATGGAGAAGGTGCTGCGTGTGGTGAATAAAGCGACGTAGAGAGAGAACAGAGAAGAGTGTTTTATTGAGTGCTTGTTTCAGTGGAGCATCCAGTTGACCAATATAGGACCAAATGGAGACGAGACTCGCCAGAAAATGGCCGCCAGGTATATCCCAACACACCCTCCATAGACATTCGGGGGAACTGAGCCACATACTTGCAGATGAAAAATCTACTAATCATTTTTCGGTCTTCGTCAAGCCTACTATGAAGATTCACTTGGTTGTGACGATATATATTCAAGTCTCCAAATGGAGGAGTGAGTATTCCGAAACTGCCATTTTAGAGACCCAAACATGGAGTCCGAGCTCTATGAAGCCGCCGTGGAAGGAAATGTGCGTTTATTACTCGAGTTGCTTAGAAAAGATAAGCTACTTCTCGATGAAATCATGACCGGGAATCACACCGAGACTCCTTTGCACATCGCAGCCATGCAGGATTGTCAAAGTTTGATGCCTCTTCATCTTGCGGCAGCAAAAGGGTACCTTAACATAGTGGCAAGCTTGTTAGAGTCAACCTTAAGATATTTTTCGTCCATGACAAATACAAAAGAAACCCTCTTCACGTCACAACCATGAAAGGGCATGTGGATGTTTTGGAATGCTTGGTTCAAGTGAGACCTGATGCAGCCTGTAGTGTCGTTGAATATTGTCGACCTCTTTTCGGCGCCCTATCGCGCGGACGCCTGCAAGAGACTAATGGCTTGCTAAGTCCATTAGGCTTAGCCCGGACTCTCCCAAACCCACCAATTCACGACTTATCGAGCTTAGGATAACTTGAGGTAATTTACCGTCTCCAAAGGTAGATTATTTTCACTTGAGCTAAGAGATAGGAATTTCTCATTATGAACTATAAGCTAAGTTACTACACAAAAAAGGAAAGTACTTGCTAGAGGTGCAATTGAGATCAGAACGATTTGAGGCAAATTACAATTGTTGGAGGTGTAATTACCAACGCGGGTAACTACAAGTAATGACCTCTTGAGGGAAATTACACTATGGTAGGAATACTTAGTAATATCATCATCAAGTTATGAAGTATAAAGGGACCATTAACGATTGAAATAAATTAACCACAATGAACTACCAATCATTATCAATAGATAATTACAAGAGACAAAATGAGTGATTTACCTTCAAAGTAGTAACATCTCTTAAGACAATAATAAGTCTTATAGAAAGTAATTCAAAGTAGTAATTTACCCCATAAGATGTAATGCATCTCTTAAATAGTAATTTTCCTTCTAATTAGTAAATTGAGTGAGTGCTAATCCTTGACAACCTTAATTATACCCATTCTTAGTAAATTGCTAACAAAGTCTAATCATAGTAATATACCTTATTGTATCATAAATTCAAAATGATGTTCATAAGTCAAATTTTGTGTTCGTAATACTAATTCCGTTGCAGTTAAATTATTTTACGTTGGTAAGTATTTGTAAATGTTAAAGCTATCTTTCATTTTTTTTAATGCGTATATTGCCTACTATCAAAGTAAATTACAAGTGATTTGCACACGGGGTGACGTCTCCTTTTTTTATCATACGGGATCCTAGACCAGTGATTAATGATGACACCGTCGTTTTTCCTTCGCTAAGAAGCTCGTATTATACGTTTGCTCCCTCATAGAGGAGCTTGTGTTTTTCTTAGATTTTTATAAGACTTAAGAAGCAAACCGTAAGTTAACTTTCAACTTCACATTTTTTTACAAATATTATGTCACTAACTCATACCTGTCCCACAAAGGACCATCATATTGGTAATTTAAAATCATGATCAACAAAAGCATGGTTTAGAAAATGATCATTAATATTGTTAGAATAATTAAATATTAAATCACATCTCCATTTAACAGTTTAAACTTTTACAACAATCGGCAGTAATCCCACAAAATTCTTACATGTATCAAAGCTGAAGGCCTAAGTTTGAATCTTACCAAGTCCCATTTGCCTTTCCAATTAAATTTCCACACATAATTATGGGTAAAAGATCATACTAAGCATGGGGGAGTGGTCGGAATGGACATCAAACGGACCAAAGAGGTAATCATCACAATCACAGGAGAACATATTATTAGCTGATGTTCTTGCAAAAATGGATCTTAGTCCCCCGCACAGGGCTTCATCTGCATCCTCTCCGTGACCAAAAGATCAGTAGCCGATCGCACCCGGCTTGGATCCATCCACGAAGAGGCCAATGCAGCTGCACGCCAACTTGCGGTCTCGAATGCGTGCTCTAAAGGGCTAATGCACAGCGACATCAGAGAAGTCCTCGCCACAGCCATCGGCAAGATGGACAGGATCAAAATCCACATCATGGGGTGGTCCAACCAAACGCACCCTAATACGTCCCCAGCGGTGGGCGCAGCAGCTCTCTATCCTCCTAATGTGCATTGCTTGCCACCTCCGCTGTTAAAAAGATTGAATGTCAAAATCAAAAAGATTACATGCCAACAAAACTTTTACATCAGTCGTGCAAGTGATCCGAGTATGTAACGTGCTTAATTTTGTTACATGACTTGGTTTTCTTGCTCTTTCTATCCAGAAAGAAACTCAATAGGGCATTCTTTTAGCTCGGTGGAAGCAAAATAGTGTCTCAAATGGAAATAGAGGATGAAGTCACTAGGAATATCGTTAGAATACCCCACTCTCTATTTTAGAGGATCGTCCAGAGAGAAAAAAATTTTAAACCGAAACGCATTCAAACAGAAAAGCTGACGTAAACGTTATGGATTGATTTTTTTTTTTTTTTTTATTTCGTTCATGTCTTACGGAAAAGCTGACTTGTTCTACAGGATTTTTTCTGTCCTATGACTTTATACTACAAGTGGGACAATTTTATTTTGATTTTTTTTGTCAAATTACTCGTTGCTGACAGGAGAGTCTCCAAGATGTTAGCCACCTTAGACGTCCAGCTGTAGTTTTTGTCTTCTCTTCTTCAATCTTGGACAGCTGTGAATTTCTCAACTTGCTTGCTCTCGACGTAGTTACCAAATTGCCAGTTGGACAGCCGCTGGAGAAATCTGGATGGTTCATGAAATGGATCGCAAATTTCACCGGAACAAAAATGGGCAAATCGAATGTAAAGCAAGACTGCTGCTTGCTCATTGTGCTTAAATTATTTGCTAGCTCGGAATCATTAGCAACTATGTCGGTTGAAAGACTAAGCGTAAATGCACTCATGACGCTGTTGCTCATTTCAAGCATCTTTCCTACCACAATCCATCAAGTTGAATAATCTTACCTTAAGAGAATTTTAGTCTTTGATCTTAGCCAATCATGTCTAAGATTCTGTGTAAAACGTCCAGTCGTGGTTTAAGGGAAGAACATCGTCGCGATAAAGACGAAAGAAGTGACGATCAAGAGAATGGTAGCTTCCTTCAGGCCAATTAACGAGGACATTTAAACAATTTAAAATTCGATTTCACAAAACAACAAACTTAAAGGAGAGATTGCAGGTTTCTTCTTAATTCCCCTAAGAACCAGTTGTAAGTAAATTCCAAATGTCTACGACCGATTGGCACGGCGGAGTTTGACTAGGTCTATAGAGCCGTGAGCTAACATCTCTTCTAGCGTGTGTACAGAAACATTTGAGGCGCAACGTTCGGCCAACGGAAACTTGAGCTACGTACTTGCAGAAAAAAGATGTCCAATTTTTTACCAATCAATTTTTTGGTCCTCTTCAAGCCTAACTTTACAATATATATTCAAGGCCCCAAATGGAGTAGTGAGCATCCCGAAATTCCCATTTTAGAGAGCCAAACATGGAGTCCGAGCTCTACGAAGCCGCCATGAAGGAAACGTGCATTCTTTGCTTGGAAAAGATAAGCTGCTTCTTAATAGAATCATGATCAGGAATCACAACGAGACTCCTTTGCACATCGCAACCATGCTTGGACACTTGGATGTCGTGGAAGTGATCCTAGCTCGGAAGGCTGAGTTGGCAAGAGAAAGTTCAACCCTCTTCATCTTGCGGCAGCAAAAGGTTACCTTGACATAGTGGAAAGCTTGGTAAGAGTCAGCCCTGAAACTCGTTTTGTCCATGACAAACACAAAAGAAACCCTCTTCATGTCACGGTTATGAAAGGGCGTGTCAATGTGTTGGAATGCTTGGTTCAAGCGACACATGATGTTTATGAAAGATATCTTGGGTGATGATCAGTTCATCAACTCAAGGGACGAAGATGGCAATACGATTTTGCATTTGGCTGCTTCAAATGGACAAATCGAGGTATGTTCATACAACTAAGCCTTTGCTCTAGTCAAATTCAGTGAGCTTATCAACGAAAAAGGCAATTCTAGCAAACATGAATGTCCTAGAGATATTCGGAAGTTAAAAGATATCCATTTATAAATCATCAGGGAAAAGTGTCAAAAGATCTAGAGTTTTTAATTGTGTCAATTTAACCATATATATTTTTATTTAATATCAAGTCAGTCCTTCAGGTTAACTTTGGCCAAAAATTGCTAATATGGATGACGACATTATCCAACGTGGCATGGCCAATGCTAATATGGACAAATTTATATTTTATTTTTTTATTTTTTCAAATTTTTTCAAATTTTTTAATATTCTTCTGATTTTTTTCTTTCCTTTTTTTTTTCGTTTCTTCTTCCTTTTACTAGTTATTGGCCATGGCAGGGCAAGTTGGCATTGGCTTGGGCAAGGGCTAGTCTTGCTTGATTTGGCAAGGCTTGGCCTCACCTAGGCTAAATCTAGTAAGGCTGCCCTAGCCTGAGTGAGGGGAGCCCTCTTTAGGGTTCAACCTCGCCGTGGCAAGCGATAGAGACCCTCACCCAAGTGAGGCCAGTCCACCCGGCCATGACCAATGGTCAACGATTGGTCATCAAGAAAAGGATGTAAAAAGGAAAAAAAATTAAAAAATATATATGAAAATATTATTAAAAAAATTTCACATCAGCGCCGATCATGCCACATAGACTGGACAGGGTCCAAATCAACATTATCTAGTTGAAATTAGCAAAATGACTGAATTGACATTAGGTTATAAGGTTTACGACTAAATTGACACAATTAAAATATTTAGGATTATGTTAACACCAATGTTATAGGTTCAGGACTTTTCTGAGACTTTTTCCTAAATCATCCCAAGTTTTGATATTTGGAAAAGAAGTCATTTGTCCAGAAAATTAACTACAACTTTGTGCTTCACATTATTTTCATGCTAATTTCATCTAGATTAGAAGGAATATAAAAACAGAGAAGCAGAAGAAATTCAACAAGTGATGAGATTCCCTTTGAAGGCATCATATAATAGTCACAAACATTAGAGGACTTAAAAACAAAAGAAGCAAACTCAGTCCTCAAAAGTATATAACATGGGCTTGTCTAGTTCAAATCCAACATCAATTGACACATTCTATTGTTACTCCTCTACAGACTATAATCTACCTGACTAGTAAAGGAGTAGACTCGGATATTATGAACTCCAAAGGTTTCGTGGCACTAAGCCTACTAGCACAAGGCCAAAGCGTGGAAAGAGCTTCAGAGATTAAGGATTCTGCTCATCAAACTTCAGAGAATCATGACCTGTCTAGATAAACCAATGCAAAAAACATGGTTACCGAAGAGAGCAAGAGGGAAGAGAAGAGAAAGTGGCAAAACGATACGCATAAGATGCTAATGGTGGCGGCGGCATTGGTAGCTATTATAGCTTACGAAGCTGGTAGGGAACCACCAAAGGCACCACCAAAGGCACCTCCGGACATGGAATGGCTTTACAAGGTGTTCATGGTGTTGGAGAAATCTTCTTGAAGTGTTTTGAAGCTGACAAAACGTTTCCATCAGTCTAGTCTGAAAGTTTGCAGACTCAGCTATTTAAAGTCTAAAGACCTCCAGATAGCCAGACTCAAGACTCAAAGTCTATCCTCATTGACAGTCTCTAATCCGTTGAAGAAAGGTTATCTAGAACTGGATGTTTCGTTAAGGATTCAACCTTATCAACTGGAGAAGATCTCGTGGCTGGAAAAGATATAACGAAATTCTTTGATTGATCGAGATTGACTCCAAGATTAAGGAACCGATAATTGCCTAAATATTCTTGGAAGGTTCTACTTATGGAAACCGAGATCCTGATTGTATGGGCGAACAAGATTGATGGGCTATCGACACGTTCCTTTAATAGCTCGAATAATCTTCCTAATTGATTCCGTCCAACGGGTAGATTGGAGGAATTCCTTTGGTAAGTGGCAACGGGTATGATGGCATAAAGGAGTATATAAGGAAGACGTTCTAAATTGTTCAAGGTGTGCATGATAGAAGAATTTCAAAGTCTGAAGCTCCTTGTTGTTTAGACAATTCCTTTGAGCGAAACATCGTATTCAAAAAAGAGTCTATATTTGTGAGAAACCTTGAGGAGGTGTGGTAAAACATCTACACTGTGGAATCAAGGAAAAGCTGTGCTGTAACTACTCTTTTGTTCATAGTGAAATCCAGTCGGTGGGCTGTCAGTGCGGAAGAGTGGACGTAGGCTTGGAATAAGCCGAACCACCATAAACCTCGTGTTCAATTTTCTCTTCCTTACTCTCTTTACGTTGATCGTACTTCAATTTTGTTAATCAATAGTGAACTCCTTTCTATCGGTTGCCTAGAATCGCTTCCGTATCTCGATAAATTGATTGTGCACCTATTCACCCCCTCTAGATACTTATACTAGCTATCTCAATTGGTATCAGAGCTCGTGTACTCACTTTGTTTGAAGTGTTTTACTTCAGAGTAAAAGATCCATGGCTAGTATGTTGGCTCCAGGGCTGGTAGAAGGGCAAAGCAACACCAGACCGCCTTACTTTGATGGAAATGACTACAACATATGGAAGAACAAGATGAAGGCGTTCTTAAGATCAAAGGATCCTCTGGAATGGGACGTTGTAGAAAAAGGAATCATTCCTAAAGCTGCATTTGTCTCAGAAAGAGGAAAGGACACTGTTGAGTCCAGCGAAATGAGTCAAGAAGAGATAATCAAGAGACAAGCTCTTGATGCAAAAGCAATTTATTCTTTATATTGTGCTTTATCACCTACTGAATATAACAGAATATCTTCTTGTGATACAGCCAAAGAAGTCTGGGATAGATTACACATTACCTATGAAGGAACCGATCAAGTGAAAGAGACTAGAATCAACATTCTTCTCGGTCAATACGAAGCCTTCGTAATGAAACCAGGAGAATCTATAATCGACATATTTAGTCGTTTTACGAAATCGTGAATGGTTTTGAAAATCAAGGTCAACCAATTTCGATCCCATGAAAGTGAACAAGCTCTGCGTGGACTCTCCAAGGATTGTAATCATATAAAGACCTCAATCAGAGAGACCCAAAGAATCATGCCACTGTCTGTCAATGAGTTGGTTGGGACCCTTCAGTCTTATGAAGTGGAACGAATTAATGAAGACGAAGATCCTAAAGGTAAGAAATCCATTGCATTAAAATCTAATGATGATTCTGATGTAACAGATTTTGAAGACGACATGGATAATGAAGAACTTGCTCTCATGATAAGAAGATTCAGAAAGCTAAATAAAAAAGGAAGAAGATTCAATTCAAGGAAACAAAGTTTTCAAAAGCAACAGACCAAGTCTGCTGAAGATGATGAATCAAACAAAGATGTAGTCTCGCTTTGAATGCAAGAAAAAAGGACACATCGACCCAACTATCCTCTTTCGAGGAAGAAGAAAGGAAAAACTGAAAAGTATCGAAAAGCTCTCAAAGCTGAAACCTGGAGGATACGGAGTGCGAAGATAGTGATGATGATTATGCCAACATATGTCTAATGGCACAATCAGATTCGTAATCAAACTCCGAGACCGATTCGCACTCGTAAAGTGAATTCGAGGTAAGTAACTTCAAAATCCCTATTAAAGTTTCAAAATACATTGATGAATTATGTTTCGGTCTTAAGACTTCTCTTAAAAGAATTTCCGAACTCAAAAAGAAAAATTCTGCTTTAAAACAACAAGAGAATGTTTTGGAAGAAAAAGTGAAATCCTTAGACCGAATGTTTCTTCTCTCGAGAGAAAGTAAATATAATCTTTTAAAAGAAAATGCATTTTTGAAAAATGATATTTCATTTTTGAAAAATGATATTTCAAATATTTCCAAAAGATTTTCTATAGAATCGGAGAAACTGGAAAAAATACTTTATGTTCAAAGACCGTATTTCAATAAATCTGATTTAGGAATGACTACTGAAACCATTTCTTTAATCGATTTTCCTAAAGTAAAAGAAAGAATTAAACATAGACCCACAAGAAATGCTTACAAAAATCATTTTGAAAGGAACTTTGTAAAACCGAGGAGGTCGTAATGCTCTTAGATGTTCAAAATGCAATAGTGCAGATCACTTTGAGAAAGAATGTCCTATGGTTTGGAGACCTATCAATAAAGTCTGGCAAAAACCGTATATCGATTAACTCAAAAGGACCCAAGAAAATATGGGTACCAAAGAAAGCTTGAGTTTCTTTTTAAATGCATGTCACTATCAAGAAAAAAGTGAAATGGTATCGGATAGTGGATGCTCGAGACACATGACAGAGACTCAAATTGCTTCATAAAGATTGTTCAAGTGAATGGTGGAAAAGTCTCATTTGGAGGAAACAAACAAAGGAAAAATAGTGGGATTTGGAACAGTAAAGATTGGGAACCTTACGATAAGCAATGTTTCTTTAGTTGAAGGGCTCAACTATAATCTGCTCAGTGTCAGTCAACTGTGTGATGCCGATTTTAGAATCAACTTTCAAGAGGGTATTTGTTCAGGAACCAGTAAAGACTCTACTCAGTCATTCATGGGTCGAAGACATGGAAATATCTACCTCTTAGACGTGAAACCAGATGAATCGCAATGTCTAATCTCAATCCAAGACGAAGCGAGCTTATGGCACAAAAAGCTTGGGCATATCAACATGAAGTAGATAGCCAAAATCTCAAAGAAAGAAGCTTGTTCGTGGTCTACCCAATTTATCATACCGAAAGTCCGATCTATGTACACCATGTATATTGGGAAAACAAGTAAGAAATTCCTTTAAGCCAATAAATCAAGTTTCCACTAATCGTACTGCAGCTCTTGCATATGGACCTCTTCGGACCAACAAGAACACGAGCATTGGAGATAAGAAATATTGCCTAGTAATTGTGGATGACTACTCACGATTTACTTGGGTATATTTCTTGGCAAGTAAGTCTGAAACCTTCTCTTACTTTGAAAAATTTGCTAAGAATGTTCAAAATGAAAAAAGGTATGTTATTTCAAGTATAAAAACAGACCATGGAGGTGAATTTGAAAATCAAGATTTTGCTAAATTTTGTGAAGAATCTGGTTTTCAGCATTTGTTCTCCTCTCCATATACTCCGAGCAAAACGGAGTTGTGGAAAGGAAGAATAGATCTCTTCAAGAAATGGCTAGAACTCTTTTAATTGAAAGCAATATCTCTTTACGATTTTGGGTCAAGCAGTTTTCAACATCATGTTATATTATCAATAGAGTTTTTCTAAGGCCTATTCTAGAAAAAACCCCTATGAATTATTTAAAGAAAAGAAGCCCATTGTTTCATATTTTCATGTATTTGGATGTAAATGTTTCATATTGAAAAATGCAAATGATCGAGTTGGTAAGTTTGAAGAAAAGTCAGATGAAGGCATCTTCCTTGGATATTCAACCACTAGCAAAGCGTACAGAGTCTACAACAAGAAGACTCAAACTATGAAAGAATCAATGAATGTCAAATTCTAAGACTCTATTCAAAATGAATCTATTCATACTCATCTTGAAGAGATCGAATCGCTCCGAGACTCTACAAAGTCTAAATCTCAAGAAAAACTCGGACTTTGAAGGATCAAGAAAGAAGTATCTCATGAAGATTCAAGTGAAGGAAGTGATCATCAATCTGATAAATTAACCAGCAACTGGAAACATAAGTCTAGTCATCCCAAAGATCTTATTATTGGCGACATCAATGAAGGAATTCGCACAAGATCCAAAAGGCACGAAAAGTCTAGTGTTGTGGCTCTTATTTCTGAAATAGAACCCAAAAGCATAGGTGAAGCTTTATCTGATGAAAGCTGGATAGAAGTTATGCAAGAAGAGCTCAGGAAATTTAGTATCAATGATGTCTGGGAATTGACTCCAAAGCCAAAAGGTAAAACAATTATTGGAGCTAAATGGGTTTTCAGAAACAAGATTGATGAAAAAGGAAAGGCCGTAAGAAACAAAGCAAGACTCGTGGCCAAGGGATACACACAAGAAGAAGGGATCGACTATGACGAGACTTATGCACCGGTAGGAAGTCTATGTGGAACAACCGCCAGGGTTTGAAGACCCAAATAAACCAGACTCAGTATTCAGACTCAAAAAGGCCTTGTATGGCTTAAAGCAAGCACCTCGAGCTTGGTACGACAGATTAAGTAAGTTTTTAATTCGAAATGGATTTGTTAAAAGTAAAGTAGACACTACTCTTTTTATTAAAAGAGAAAGCAAATGTTTTCTGCTTGTTCAAATATATGTCGATGATATTAACTTTGGATCCTCTAATGAAAGTCTCAGGCAAGAAATTTTCTAAGATTATGCATGATGAATTTGAAATGAACATGATAGGTGAATTAACCTTCTTTCTTGGACTTCAAATAAAACAACGGAGGAAGGAACTTTCATTCATCAAGAAAAATATGCAAATGATCTTGTCAAAAAGTTTGGACGAACAATTGCAAAAAGGCTGACATACCAATGTCAAGTTCCTTGAAGATAGACAAAGATGAAGAAGGAAAGAAAGTCGATCAAAAGCTGTACGGGAGTATCATCGAATCTCTTCTTTATCTTACGCTTCTAGACCGACATTCGTTTAGTGTTTGCATTTGTGCGATTTCAATCGACCCAAAAGAATCTCATTTGAATGCCGCGAAGCGTATTATCAAATATGTTTCATCAACTTCAAGCTTTGGTCTCTCGGTATCCAAAAAGGGAGACTTTACTCTTCTTGGATATTCGACGCAGACCTTGCTTTGGATGCGAGTCGATAGAAAGAGCACATCGGGCACTTGTCAACTACTTGGAGGCAGGACAGTGTCTTGGTTTTCAAGAAAGCAAAGTACAATTGCTCTCTCTACAGTAGAAGCAGAGTATATAGCTCTCGAGAGTTGTTGTTCGCAAATTATGTGGATAAAACAACAGCTAAGAGACTTTGGAATTGAAGACTCATGCACGGAGATTAATTGCGACAACACCAGCGCTATAAACCTCACCAAAAATCCAATTCTCCACTCAAGAGCAAGGCATATAGAGATTCGACATCACTTTATTAGAGACCATGTTCAAAATGGAGATATTTCAATTCAATTTGTTGATTCAAAGAACCAACTAGCGGATATATTTACAAAGCCTTTGGAGAAAAATCAATTTGAAATCATCCGTTCCAAACTCAACATTTTAAGATATGAGAAAATCAAAGTCTAAAGACTCTCAGACTCGACATACAAGACTTCAACCGTAAAGTTAGTCTTGGTACGACCGTCGACCGTAAGTTAGTCTTTCTCTCTCTTGAATCTTATCCGAAAAGGTACGATCGTGAACCGTGTTTTATTGCTATCTTTAATCGGCTTAATTATTGCATCGTTTCCTTTTTGAAAGAGAAGTTATTTTTTGAAATGACTATTTTCGCGGAAAAATTACAGTTATTTTGAAAAGGCATCTCTTTATTTCCTTTGTGACGGTTCGTTTATCTCTCTTTTTAACCGATCGTGCACTGTTGATTTCTCTTCACTTTACTCTCAAAAACCCTAGAAAGCATCGATCATCCATTCCCATTTTCTTCCCTTGTTTAATCTTCAAAAAGTTGTCGTCTTTCTTGGGAAAGTCAAGCAAGGAATCTTCCAAAAAATGATAAATATGTCATCTTCAAGAAAGTCTTCGAGAATCGCAAGCAGGGACCACGGCGAATGAGTGAGGGGCCTACGCACTTCGATCTCACTGAAGAAGAAGTGTCTCCAGAACAGCAACAGAGCCCACAACATTCTCAGCAGCGTCATTCTCCTCCATCTAGTCCTCAAGGCATTGATCATCAACAAGAGGAAGAAATCATTGAGGATGCAGATCCAGTAAGAGTTCAAAAGCCCGCTTATATTTATAAGCTATATCGTGCCTTAAAAGGAACTTGTACTCCCTTGAACTATGTCAATGATTTTCTTAAAGACAAAGGATATGGGAATGAATATATCTTTTTGCGGAAAATGGAAAGTTTGGGAATTACTCGTAAAGGGGTGGCTAAGGAAACCCTTGCGAATATCCCAAGTGATCCTCGTGATTGGGGACCGAATCCTGTAGATGGGAATGATGATGACAAACTGCATAGCCAATTTCAACCGAGAATGGGTGTTGCGGTTGAAAATCGAGGAAAAATGGGAGATTTGTTCAGATCGAAGGAACAAAAGGATTTTGTACTCGAAATTGCTGAAGCGTGGGGTGATAAACCCTAGAAGTGTGGATTTTGATTTCCTGGATGCTGTGAATGTGAACTTGAGGGAAAAGTTTGGTTTTCTTCAACTGGAAAAGTTCTGCTCCGACACTACAGAGGCTTATGCTGAACTAACCGCATATTTCTATTCAAATCTTAGCTTTTTGGATGCGAATAGATTCTCTTTCAGCGTCGAAGATCAAGACTATGTTGTGGATATGGATATGCTGGCAGATGTGCTAGGAGTTGAAAGATGAAGATATCAACCGATCAAAGTTTCCATTGCTCGGGCCACCGGAACTAGTGAAGGATAGGAGAACAGAGGAGAAGATCACCTACTTAAGGATGAGGGCATTCAACATCTTGCTTCACAAGATTGTGATCAATTGCCTCCGACCAAAATCAACTTCCAAAATCGATGTTTCAAGTTCAAAGGCACAGCTAATGTATGCCATCCTCCGGGAAAAGATTTTATCTCCCTCACACTATCATGTTCCACATGTATAGAGCGATGATGAAGGACAGAGGTCAACTCCCTTACCCTAGCCTTGTGACGAAGTTATTCAGACATCTGAATATTCAGCCTCCGCAAATCTTTTGTGTTCGATCGTGCGATCATATGGTGGTAGGACTGAAGATGGTGATCAAAATGCGTCTAAAGGAACTGAACAAGGAGTTGGAGAAATTTAAGGAGAAGACTCCAGTCAAAGCTCATCAAATCTCTTCTTCAAAACGGAAAGGAAAGGAGCCCTTGGTTGCTTCAAAACCGAAAAGGAGAGCTCTTATTGTGGAAGATGAAGATGATTATGAAAATCTTACCATTTCGGCCATAGCTTTGAAGAAGCTAAGTCGTACTGTTCTAGAGTCAATGGAATATCGTGAGACATAAGGAAAGGAAAGAGAAGGCCGAGAGGAAAGAGAAGGTCAAGAAAAAGAGAAAGAAGAAGAAGAAAGAGAAGAACAAGAGAAAGAAGAAGGAGCAGTTGGCGAAAAAGAAGCAGAGGAGGAAAGACCTAAAGAAGAAAGAAGAGAAGAAGGTGAACCTAAGGAACACTCTTCTCCACCTGTAGGCATGGAAACAGGGGGAGATCAAGAGAAAGGAGGGAAGTCATCATATCCCGATGCAAGTGAAGGAGCCGGGCCGCTCACTGCGCACCGGAGGACATTTATGCCTCTCAATTTCCGGAGGAAGGTCATGAAGTTTCATCGCCAAACCGCGCGAGATTATCTTTGATCTACCATCGTCTCGCATTTACTCCATCGATCGAGCGAAACAAGTACTCGGGACCGATAATGCAGCAGATTTTCGTAGAATCATGGATATTCTCTTGGAGATGTGATGTCAAATTTATGCCTTAGGATGCGAGGTTCAAACCTTGCAAAATGCGGGTCAAGTTTCTTCATGTTCATTGAATGATAAAATCCAAGCCCTCTCTGTTCAAATTCAGGCCAATGCCAAGGGTGAGGAGATTGCACAATTGAAAGAAGACTTGAAAAGGCTGGAAGGCATCGTTCAGTCTATAGGAGATTTCCAGCTTGTCCGCGTTCCCAAGCAATCTTGATCTTATTCCATTTTCATATCAACCTTTTTAATGCTGACAAAAAGGGGGAGAGATGCAAGATTTGAACAATTTGACAACAATTTGATTTTTAATCGTGTGGTTTGTTAGATTTTGTTGGATTGTTTTGATGTTTAACTCTGTTTGACTTTGTTTTTGTGTCTGGATGAGAACTGAACTAGACTTGGACTTGATCGCTTTTATTAACTATCATTGATATCTTATGGATGGCTTTATCACATATTAGACTAACCTATTTTCTCGTATTGGCAGATTCTAGTGTTATTCATTTAGCCATTTATCTCTATAAGATATGCATATGTGTTTGAGAAATGTTTTGCGGTCAAAGTTGTCAAATCTGGAAAGTTTTGTCACCATCAAAAAGGGAGATTGTTGGAGAAATCTTCATGAAGTGTTTTGGTCGACAAAACGTTTCCATCGATCTAATCTGAAGGTTAGACTCATTTATTTAAAGTCACAAGAAGGCACGGATAGCCGATCAAGACTCAAAGTCTATCATCATCGTTAATCTCTAATCCGTTGAAGAAAGGTTATCCAAAACCTGGATGCGTTAAGCGATTCAACCTTATCAACTGGAGAAGATCTCGCATTAGAAAAGACATAACGGAATTCTTTGATTGATCGAGATTGACTCCAAGATTAAGGAACCGATAATTGCCTAAATATTCTTGAAGGTTCTACTTATGGAAACCGAGATCCTGATGTATGAGCAACGATTGATGGCTTATCGACACGTTCCTTTAATAGCTCGAATAATCTTCCTAATCAATTCCATCCAACGGGTAGATTGGAGGAATTATTTGCTAAGTGCCAACAGGTATGATGGCGATAAAGAAAGTATATAAGGAAGACGTTAAGTTGTTCGAGGTGTGCGATGATAGAAGAATTTCAAAGCCTCAGCTCCTTGTTGTTTAGACAATTCCTTTGAATAAACATTGTATTCAAAATAGTCTATATTTGTGAAACAGCGAGGAGGTGTGGTAGAACATCTACACTGTGGAATCAAGGAAAAACGTGATGTAACTACTCTTTTTTGTTCATAGTGAAATCCAGAAAATGTCAACGCGGAAGAGTGGACGTAGGCTTGGAATGTTTCGAACCACTATAAACCTTGTGTTCAATTTTCTTTTCCTTACTCTCTTTACCTTGATCGTACTTCAATTTTGTTAATCAATAGTGAACTCCTTTCATCGTTCTTTAATCGCCTTAGTATCTCAATAAATTGATTGTGCACCTATTCACCCCCTCTGCGCTTATACTAGCTATCTCACATGGCATTTAACACGATGAGCTTCATGGCATCGCTTAGCACCATTATGCTTATCATAAGTGGTCCTCCCTTAAAAGCAGCGTCGGATCACCACGTGGATTGCAATGCTAAGTATGTGAGTTGCACGGCATTGAGTTATTCAATCCTCATGGTATTATCCTCACCGGATGAGGGAGAAATAAAGTATGCTAATGATAAAGTAGTCGTAACTGTATGGGGGGTGATTGATGTCACGCCCCAAACCCCGAGCGCGCGCACATCCCACCGCGGTCGATCAAATATGCAACATCCCAGGATATGTCGCCGACCCATTCATTTTATTACGCATGCGGA
Organism: Eucalyptus cladocalyx; assembly: GCA_017140615.1. Classification (NCBI taxonomy): domain Eukaryota; kingdom Viridiplantae; phylum Streptophyta; class Magnoliopsida; order Myrtales; family Myrtaceae; genus Eucalyptus; species Eucalyptus cladocalyx. The sequence goes on along the minus strand of CM029518.1, from coordinate 4,332,818 downwards.
AGCGAAACAAATCCCCTGACAACATTTAACTTGGGATAAAAAAGCAGGCAATCAATCACAATACCAAACACTCATTTACAAACACAAATGGTTTAAATACAACACTGGACCGTCTACAAAATAGATCAGCTCGACAAAAGGGGAACTATCCTAAAACCAACTAGCAGGACACGTTCACCGATACTTCAGCATCCACCTTTTCAGACTTAGGGCTTCGGGTCCTCCACGACCGCCATCTAGGGACCAAATTTTAATCCCATTGAAGGATGAGGCGATGTCTCAAAGCAAGTTCAACCCCCTAAACCCCTATTAGAAAGAAAATACGCCACGGGTGGCTAGCCCACATCACGGAAGACTTACCTCGTCTCGTTCTTTCTCGCAAGTTAAGACAATTCAAATCACTCAATCACATGTAAGTAATAATAATTCAAACAATTAGAACGTCATCACTTTCATATAAATCACAATCGCACTTAAGACGCATTCCATTATTATTCATCGCCACACGATGGCAAGATAGCCTACTCGATGTTCGCTATCTACGGCATATAACCAAGACGCTCCCCACTTTGAGCGCGCTTCGTCAAGATCGTCGACGCGTTCGAATGAGCATGGGCCCATAATCAATCATCGCATCCGCGTGCAAGCATCCCATATATAGGGGCAAGTCGCTCAACAGCCCAGGATGATTCCTCTTAATTATCACATGCCAAATCATACTTACCTAGTGACACTTTGCATTTAACTCAACGCTCCACTTAAAATAGTGATCCCTACCATTTTTCTTCATATTAAAAATACTCCATAAATTACTCACGTGTGTGGGGACACGCTAATTTCGAATCAAAAAGCCAATATCTCACGTTTTCAAACCCACTATTTAATATAATCATTAAAATCCAATTTTTGCATCAAAACCCGACATTTGGGTTTTTATGAATAAAATCCTTATTTATCCCAATCAACACTCAATTTTCCACAATCAATCATCAAATTCAAATTTAAATACACAAGAAGATGATGATCTAAGCGAAATTCTAAGAGTTTAGGATTAAAACAAAATTTTCGAATTTTAATAAATAATTAAATTTATTCCGAAAATTAATTAAATAATAATATCCATATTTTCGTCATCCACACCCAATTTATAATATCCAACCATGATTTCAAAATCCGAACGCATAGGCAGCGATGATCAGACGTAAAATCTGAACAACCTACTAAAAATAATTTTTTCCGTTTTTTTTAAAATAATAATATTTTAATAATTTCGGAATATAATATAATATTATAAATTTCAGAATTTCGAAACATTTAAATAATTCAAAAATAAAACATATTATGTCACATCAAAGTTTATTATTAAATAAACTCTTTTAGCTTTTAATTAAACACACTTTAAATTAAACAAGCATTTTAATCCAAATCACAATTAAATAAACTAAAATATCCACATAAACTTGCTTAACTTAAACTAAGCACACTTAGAGCCTAATTAACCGTCTAATCAAGATTTAGTGAGCTAAACTCACCGGATTAGCGAACCGAGCGAACCAAAACGACGAGGACGACGCGAGGATCGACTTTCCTCAAGGCGGGCCGAGCATCCAGGCTCGGGAAGGCGGCCGAAACGGGCCAAGACTTAGCTGCCATACCCATTTTCTTGGTTGCTGTCCATGGCGGTTTGAGGCCGAGGAAGGGTAGATCCGGAGCTTGGATGAGATGGAGAAGGACCAAGGAAGGTTGAGGGGTCGAACCGGACCTAGGCGGGGCTTCACGGTGGCCGAAGGGAGCTCCGGCGGTGGCTCACAGTGCTGGACAGCAGCTCTGGACGCACACCAGATAGGAACGACGGCTGGAAAGGCGAGCTTGGCGTGCGTGGACGGCGGGGTGTCGCGAGCGGCGGACGGCGAGCAAGCGGTGCGCAACGGCGGTTCGACTGGACTGTTGGCTGCTCCAGCGTCTTCCCAGATCTGCTGGGACACGAGCAGCAACCGGAGATGGAGAAGAGAGGGCTTCGACTACGGCTGAAGAGGAGAGGGAGACGGTTGCGCGCGGTGAGGCGCGGGACTACGACGGCGTGCAGCGGCGGCGACCAGCGACGGGCGGAGCTGCTTTGGTTCGCTGGTCTTCAGCTTCTTCGGTTTGCTGGAGTCTTCGTGCAACAAGAAGACCAGGAGGAGAGAGGCAGCGACGGGAGAGGGAGAGGGAAGAAGAAAACAGGTTCTCTCTCTCTCTCTCTCTCTCTCTTTCTCTTTCTCTTTCTCTTTCTCTTTCTCTCTTTGGCCCCACCATGACCTCATAGATGATGTCGCGCCACCTTCCACTATCTCCCACAACCTCATTCCGATGGTTGCAATTTCATTTTCCATCGTGGATAAAATCTTGTATGCACACTTAATTCAATCAATTACCGATCAATCAATTCCATCCAATCGCTCAATTAAATTAACCTGTGTCGTTATCGCCTTCTCACGACGTTTCCCCATCAAATGATCCAACTTGATCCGAAGATTTAATTAAAAACTACTCTTCGACAATCTCAAACAAAAACTCTTTCTTTTTCTCAAAAAAATCTCGGTTTGTAGAAAAATCTTACAGAGATGAGTCGACATTTAAAATGAATTGTGACTTGACAGAACTTCCAATTTCTATAATCGAGTTGATTTCACGGTTAAATTGATCTGGCGTGACTTTACAAGCGTCCCAACCTACCGCGCTTTTAGGAATTTTCTGTGCAATTGACCCGTGGTTGATTTGATGTTTCTTATTTTCTTGTGCCATACAATCCGTTTAATCTGGAAATTGGTGCGCAAAGTCCTGAAATTTGTCTACAAAGCCTTTGGGAAAGGGAAGAGGTAGAATACTATGGTTTAGTGGCTGTCTATTACTACAGATTTGTTTGTCCTAGAAGAAATGCACTTAGCCATGAGGCCATGCAAGAGTAGATGCTATATAGTATGTGCTATTCAGCATGCTCTTTAGCCAATTATGTATGATACGTCTGAGAATGCAATGCGCTTGTCTATGTGCTGGTTTAAACCATAAGTGTCTTAGGCGTGTTGATGGATGACGCATGTAAAAGGATGGAGTTTACATGGACGATGGAATGGAGTATAAACAATAGGTATTATTAATACATGGAAATCTCCTCTTTCTTCTTTCTTTATGTGATGTACCTAATGTGAGGAGTGAGTTGCGGTTGTAGTCAGATTATAGATGGTTACAAGCAAGAAGAGAACACATAGTAAGGTCTTTGTTCCCTTAATTAGGTTAGGTATGATAGGGGGACTATCCAAATCTAGCGAGGCCGAGCCTCCCCAATGGCTGGGCAAGTCTCCGGTGAGTTCGTCGGACCTCACCCTAGCCTAGCACGCCTCTAGTGAGCTCACCGGAGCTTGCCCAACCAATTGCCGGTGATCGGCAACGGTAGTGGAAGAAGAAGAGAGAGGGAAGAAGAACAAGAAAAAGGAAAAGAAAAGAGAAAAAATGGGTTGGCTTTGATTTTGGAATTGTTTCCGAGAACAAAGAATCAACTTTTTTCTACTCCTTGATTCAATTCCAAATCTATTCTTAGAAACAAAGTTTTTATCAAACGGATTTCTACTTCAAATCTACTCCCGACTAACAAAAGAATAGAAATTTTTTTTTTTTGGCTGGTTGCCAAATGCGCCCTAAGTTTAAATACTCTCAAGCGATAAATTGAGTGATTTACCTTCAAAGTAGTAATGTCTCTTAATACAATCATATGCCTTATAGTGAGTAATTAAGAGTAGTAATTTACCCTATAAGATGTAATGCACCTCTAAGGTAGTCATTTCCCTTATAATTAGTCAAAAGAGTGAGTGCTAATTCTTGTTGATCTCAATTATACTTATTCTTATTCTCAATAAATTGCTCCCACGCCCGCAAGAGGCAAGGCAAAAGTCTGAAATTGTAGAGTAACCGACCAAAAAAAAATTATACTTATTCTTAATAAATTGCTAGCACGGTCTAATTGTAGTAATCTTTATTGTATCATAACTGCAAAATGATGTTTGTAAGTCATACTTTTATGTTCATAAAATTAGTTTCAGCCTTATTAAACTACCTTTACGTCCTTAAGTACTAGTAAATACGAAAATGATCTTGCAATTCATAAATTATCTGTCTTGGTAACCAGCCGATTTGGCACCTGGGATGCGGTCCCTTTTTTTCTCACAGCAGACTCTAGACCCGTGGCTAATGATATGATCCCGTCATTTTTATGACTTAAATTTAATGAGCCTAATTTGATACGAGTAACTCGTTTTTTTTTTTCCCAAAATGGGCTAAAATGGAGTGAGAAAACTATAGTCCAACCCATTATTTCAAAACCCACAAATCCACGAGACTTAGGCCGTCCAGACGAGACAATGAGTCTTCCTCCATCTCCAAGTGCTGCCGCCCCCTCTCTTGCCCCGATCCTTCCGCCTCTGATGACCTGCCGGCCGCCACGCCTCCCCCGGCATTTTTATGACTCAAATTTAATGAGCCCAATTTGCCTCCGATTGACCTAAAATGGGTTAGGATGGACTGAAAAAACTATAGTCCAACCCATTATGTCAAAACCCTTCACCTCCTCCGGCACAATGAGTCTTCCTCCATCTCATGATGGGCCCCAATGTCCCCGAACATGCTCCTCAACCATGAATGTCAAGTCCTCAACCTGAAGTCCCGCCAAGTCCCGGTTGGTGTCATTCAAGATGATGAATTTGATGCAGGTACAAGTGTTATGGGCGACCGATCCGCTCGTCAAGGGGAGGGAAGGAGTTGGGAGCCGGTGTTGGAGCAAACGAGGAGAAGAATGGCTCCAGGTCGAAGAAGCTCTTGCGAAACGAGCGGCCTCTGAGCAGACATGGAGAAGGTCATAAGCTCGCTTCGACTATAATTAATTCTCAAAAAGGGCTGATGCAGCGAATCTACACTTGAGGCACCTTTCCAAGGCAGAGGAATCGTAACCCGTGCGACGATGTTCTTCCCTCAAACCCCGACCGGACTGTTAGACATGATTGGCGAAAATCAAAGACCAAAATTCTCTAAGGTAATTTCGCGAACAATCACAGATATTCTGTCCGAAGAAATGAACACCATTGATTTTGAGTCCAAATGTTCGGAAGTTCCTCTATTCAATCCTTTTTCAAACACCATTTTTGTCCTTTTCTTACGAATATGGACATATATGAAAGCGTGAACTTGACCTACGTAGGCCAAATGAATACGATGTCCCCGCCAAATGGTCCTCAGATGCATCCCCAATTTCCTAAACACGGCATGTGAACTTGTAAAGCTCTTCTTATATTCTTATTTGAGCATGCGCAGTACCTTATTCTTTAGCTAAGATTATTTAAACTGTGTTAGGAAGATGCTTAAAATGAGCAATGGTGTCATAAGTGCATTTACGCTTAGTCTTCAACCAACGTTGCTAATTATTGAGAATGTCGAGTTTGACTGCATGAACAAGCCCGATCAATTAAAACAGAGTCCGAAAATTATTATTTATGGACATCCGCAACTGTGTACAATGCAAATCCATAATTCCTTTTGCGTTCATAAAATTAGTTTCAACGTCATTAAATTACCTCTACGTTCTTATGTATTAGTAAATGCAAAAGTGATCTTACAGTTCATAAATTTCCTTTTTGTTGGTAATCAGTCAATTTTGCACGTAGCAGACCCTAGACTCGTGGCTAATGATATGATCCGTCATGCCTCCTTTGTTTTTTTTTTTTAGCAGACCCTAGACTCGTGGCTAATGATATGATCCCGTCATGACTAAACCGATCCCTTTGTTTTGAACCGCTTTTATTTAATTTAGGATTGAGGACCGGACCGACCCAATAGGTTCGGTCCGGCATGGTCACCCGTGTCAGGTTGGCGCACATCCCATCGGTCGATCAAATATGCGACATCCCAGGATACGTCGCCGACCCATTCATTTTATTACGCATAGAAGCGAAACAAATCCCTGGGACAACATTTAACTTGGGATGAAAAGCAGATAATCAATCACAATACCAAACACTCATTTACAAACACATATGTTTAAATACAACTCGGGACTGTCTACAAAATAGACCAGCCAACGAATGGGGAACTATCCTAAAACCAACTAGCAGGACACGTTCACCGATACTTCGCCTCCACCTTCCGCACTTAGGGCTTCGGGTCCTCCACGACCGCCATCTAGGGACCTGAAATTTTAATCCCACAACCGGATAAGACGATGTCTCAGCAAGTTCAACCCCTAAACCCCTATTAGAAAGAAAATACACCCCCGGTGGCCTAGCCACATCACACGTAAGATTTACCTCGCCCCCGCTTCTTCCCCGCGTTAGCACAATTTCAAATCACTCAATCACGTATAGTAATATTAACTTAACAACCGGAACGCATTCTCTTTCATATAACCAACAATTGTTCGATTATAAGACTAAATCGGCGACACGTCCCATTCCACGCCACACAATTCGTCCCATAATCCGACACATCAATAACACCCAACATGCATTCCAATTGTTATTCACTACCACACAAGCATAGCCTACATTGGCATATCTACTCAAGCATATAGCCAGCCTCCCCCCATGGGCGGCCACAAGACGTCGACGCATTCCCGAAGGAGCATCGTCCTTGGAGCACGGCGCTCTTACGCCGACGGCATTCCCGAAGGAGCATCGATCCGTGGCCCTCTACTACGATCGGCACACGTCACTCTCTTTTGACGATTTTAAGAACAAAGGTGCTTTACTTAGCCACTCATCGCGACCCGAGCCTTTCAACTAAGACACGACAATTCGATACCAATCCTTTGATACTTTACATTTCACTCACATAATCCAATTACGATATTAACCATTAACAATCCAATTTCAATGCCGAACTCGACACTTGGATTTTCTAAACAAAATCCATCCTTTTCACAATCAATTCAATTTGCATTATCCAATCATCAAATTCAAATTCTAAATGACAAACAAATTTGATCAAGACTAAATCTAATTTAGAGTTCCAAATTAATTTTTCGGATTATTACATAATTAAATTTATTAGAAAATTAATTAAATAATAATATTCATATTTTTCACAATCCACATTCAATTTATAATATCCGACTATCACTCAAAATCCGTGGAACGAAATTTGAGAATTTTTAGTCCCGACAAAATTTTCTAATTTAATAAATAATTAAATTTATTCCGAAAATAATTAAATAATCATATTTTAATAATTTCGAATAATGATATATTATTAAATTATTAATTAATTTCGAAATGATTAAATAAATCAAAAGTAAATTCCTTTATTACATCAAGGTTTATTTTAAAAATAAACCTACTTAACCCTTAAACCAAACATGTTTAACTTTAATTAAACAACTTAATCTAATCCATATTTAAATAAACTAATCTACTAACCTAATCTTACTTAACTTAGACTAAGCACACTTAGGGCATCATTAACCATCTAATCAAGATTTAGTGAGTTAAACTCACTGGATTAACGAGCCGAGCGAACCAAAACGACGGGGACGACGCGAGGATCGACTTTCCTCAAAGCGGGCCGAGCATCCGGGCTCGGGAAGGCGGCCAAAACGGACCAAACGTCCGCTGCATACCCATTTTCTTCCAGCTGCTGTCCATGGCGGTTTGAGGCCGAGAATGGGCGGATCCGGCGCCGGGATGGGCGGAGAGACGGCGGAGGAGCTACGGCGATGGCTGGCGGCGACGAACGGCGGTTCACGGCGACGGGGACGAGCTCCGGTAGCTCTTGCACGAGCTGAACAGCAGCTCGGGATGCCGGCCAAGCGCGGGCGAGCGCGGGCGGAGCGGGGACGCGAGCGAACCGGCGAGCGGCGCACGGGCGGCGCGAGGCGGACACACGGCGACGGCGGCGACGGTGTGCGAGCGGGAGCGGACGACCATGGCTGCAACTCCTTCTCTGAAATTTTCTGGTCTTCGCACAGCAGCCATGGAGGAGAGAACCGACGGAAGAGAAAGGGGAAAGACGGAGGGCGACAGCCAAGGCGGAGCGGCGACGGCCACGGCCACGGGCGGCGGCGAGCCGGTGACCGAGCGGGCGAACGGGGCGGCGTCGAGGCTGGTCCGGTCGAAAGCCCCTCCTCTCTCTCCTCCTCTCTCTCTTCCCAAGCTTGAAGATGATGTTGATGGCCCCTTTTTGGAGATTAAATCTCCACCCTCCACTTGTCAAGCCCTCAATCCTTGGCTTCAATCAGCATGACATCATCCCCATGATGTCATCTTCCACTATCTCTTCTCCCACAACAATATCCAATAGGTTCACTTGCAATTTCCGCCGGTCCAATTCTTTGCACAATAACATCTTCAATTTCACTCGATTCTCTTCTAATTAATTCAATGTTACCACACTTTAATTCACATCTTCACTTGTCTATATAATCAACTTAAGTCACCAAAGCGGTCTACTAATTTCTAGAGCCAAATTAGCCATTTCTTGATTATTTTCTTTGTTTCTCATTGCATTTAAAAATCTTCCAAAGATGATTAAATGATTTTGAAATGATTTGAGACACACCTGCATTTCCAATTTGAATTCGATCTCTATTCCACGGTTAATTTTTTATTCAGCCTTTAGAAATTTTCATGCATTTATGTTGATCATCTTGAAAACAGCGATCGAGCTAATCTAGGTTTCGCTTTCAAATACAAACACAGACCCAATCGATAGAAAAGTCCATCCAAATTCAATCGATGGAATCACACTCGATCACATGCCTGTCAAGTCGACCTATCTCCGACCTCTAATCGATTTTAATTCGTAATGACCGATTTGATTCGAAGGTCAACCCGAGACCAATCAATAATTTTTTATTTCAAGGAAAAGAATTTTTTGTACTCAATTTATTGAAAATTGGAAAATCGGGGGTACTCCTTGAAAAAGAATCGATGACCGGACCGACCCATTGAATTCGATGACGAACAAGGTCAGTTAAGAAAGGCAAGCAATGAGGGTCGAGTAGGGTGAGCATTGAACGGAGTGAGCATCGAGTGTCGAGCGAGGAGCAAGCCAAGCGAGCATCGAGCGGCGAGCGGCACGAGTGACCCAAAGCGAGCAAGGCGAGTGTTGAGTGGCAAGCGGAGAAGTTGTTTCTCTCAATTTTGGCAAATTGAAGACTAAGAAGACAAATAAGATAGAAGAGAATGAGTACTAAAGGAGGATGCCGTAAGGAGCTGTTTATGCCATTTTGGACGCCGTAAGGACTCCTCACAAAAACATTTTCCTCATTCGTAAATTATAACTATTAACACCATAAAAGACATTAAAAATCTAAATTATTAAAGAATAATGTAAAATTACTTGAACTACTCACTAAATAGTTATTTAATGTTGTTGACGCAATTTATTTTAAGGTTTTCTTTATATAAAAAAATTATAAATAACTTTACCAAAAAAAAAATTATAAATAATATTTTATATATATAGTCAAGGTTGGTCCGGGTTGGACCGACATTGAACTCTCAGGATCGAGGACCAACCCACACAGTGCTGATCCATGAATCTTAGGACTTAGGACCACCTTAGTCTCCCTGTAGGAACCGAACCAGGACCGGGGTTGAGGCCGGTCCCAGGTTGCCAATCTAAAGTTGACCCTGGACCGTCGATCAACGACATTTGCCCCCACAAATGGGAGCTTGTATGATTCTTATAATTACAAGACATATGAAGCAAATTATTAGTTAACTTCCAACCTCAAATTTTTTTTTTAAAGTATGACTGTTAAAATATTTCATATTGCTTGACGGTGAGGTTTATCTACATTATATATATGTCATCTCCCTCTATTATCAATTCAAGCTTTTAAGTTGAATCTTTGAACAAAATATCAAAGCCAAATTGTGCCCTAGTTTATTTTGTGTGTACTTTACATTTTCTTTTCTATCCATCTATCAGTTTAAGTTTTCAAAATGGGCTTTTCAACTATGATAAACAAATTCATTGTTTAGAAATTATCGCTAACATGCATGGTCAATGGTAGTTTTCTTTCTTCTTTTCCATTTCTAACCATTGTTGGGAAGCAATTGTCAATCTCAAATTTCGACTAGCAAGGTTCTTCCAAGTTCTATTTATTAAAATAAGTAATAATTGAATTGCAAATACTCTATGATTGATAGGAGAAAAGTATCAGAAAGTCACAAACTTATTTTATTAATGTCAATTTAGGTCATAAACCTATTATATTGGTGTCAATTTAGTCCTAATTTGATATCAATTCAATCTTTCCAATAAATTTTAGTTGGATATTGCTGACATGGACGCTAGCCAACTAACGTGACATGACTGGCACTAACAATAATTTTTTTAATATTTTATTATTTTGTCTAATTTTTTTCTTTTTTTTCTTTCTTTTTGTCTGTTCTTTCTTCTTCCTTTTGCCTGCGACTAACCACAGGCAACAGCGAGGCAAGTTGGCCTCGCCAGATTTGGCCTAGGTGAGGCCAACCCTGGCTTATGCCAAGGAAGCCCTCACTGGGGCTCAGCCTTGCCATGGCTAGGCAAGGCCAACCAGCCCAACGATTGCGTGTGGCCGGTCACCAACAAAATGAAGAAGAAAGGAAAGAAAAAAGAGATAGAAAAAAAAAACTATTTAAAAATTGTCTATGTTAGTACCAGTTGTGCCACGTAAGCCAACCAACGTCCACGTCAACAATATATTGACAAAATTTCTCAGAATGACTAAATTGGTACTAAATCAAAAGATTTAAAACTAAATGGCACAAATGTAATAAGTTTATGACTTTTTGCACTTTATTTGATTGATAACTTATCTTTAAAAAAAAAAACTTGGAACTGTCTTAATAGACATTTAAAATCTAAATTTCAAATACTTCTTAACAGTTTTTCATCAAAGAAATCTTACCTAGCGAAGGATTTACTAAAATGATGGCAAATCTTGCATTTACTCCACGTTCGAGTGTGCACTATGATGGGAAGATGAGATTGATTAATACAGATTAATCAAATGGACCAGGTGTCATTAAAAAGGTGAATGTCCCTATTTAGTAATCTCTAAGGTAAATTAACACAATCTATAAAGTTGAATAATCCTCCTGAAGAATTAGGTAATGTGCAGGCGCAAATAAGACTATAGCAGAAGCTTTTGAAGTTCACATGCAGCGTTTGGGGAATTGGGGGATACATCCATGGACCATTTGGTGGTGACGCAACTTGCTTTTGGTCTATGTAAGTTAACGTCACGCGTTCATACATGTCCATATGTGAAAGAAAAGGAAAAGGAATGATGTTGATGTATCTTTGATCGCTCGGGAAAGTACGGTAGAAAATCATGGTCATCGATCTTAGCCAATCATGTCTAACATTGTGAGAAGGCCTCGGGGACTATGACACTATGTTTATCCATTAAGAGTCTAATATCGGCCAATCTAAAGTTTTAACACACGTGCGCAAACATGCAAAAAGACATACATGGGGCAAAAGCCGTATCTGTGAATTAATCCACCGAACATATGAAGGAATAGCCTCTGTTTATATATAGATTGTATCCTCAAATGAACTTGAAGAATCGTTCCCTTACCTCACATCCCTAGGACCTTGGGATGAACCAGGCGAGGGTGATGCAGAATGCAGATGATTGATTCTTGGTAATATCATGTAACTGTAATGAGTAACTCAGGGTTGCCCACTTCACGCCGAAAACGTTTCTAAAAGAGTGTCGCTTTTCTCAGATTTCCATCTTGTCTAAAACTTCTTTAAGAAACTTTTCTAAGGAGAAAGTTGCTTTTTTCGTATTTCCATCATGTCTAAAACTTTTTTAAATGAGGGAGTTGCATTTCTCAGATTTCTATGGGGAAGGCTATAATTTCATTGTAGCAGTTGAGAAACATGTCTGGTCATGGTTTAAGGGAAGAACATCGTCACAATGAAGCATTAAGAGAAAAGCAACAATCAAAAGGAGAATGGGAGCTTCCTTAGGGCAATCTACGGCAGGGACTTCCAAACAAATTAAATTTCGATTTGCCAAAACACACATTTGAAGAAGAGCTTGCGGGTTTTTTCTTGATTCCTTAAGAAATAGTTGCAAGTAGATTTTAAGTGTCTATAACCTATCTATGATGCCAAGTTTGAGTAGTTATATAGTGAGACATCCTTAAATTAAATCACTCGAGTTATTGTTTGTTTTGGCTCATCCCGCCTTAAATTTTGTGGACGCGCACATACTTCCCAAAATTGCTTTTCCTCTATCCAATGCATAATTCAGTTCATTTTCGTCCCCTCTGCCATCCTAAAAGCCTACCTTAAGCCGCTCATTATCCGAGCCCTTTGTTTTGGCGACTACTCCCCACCCTCATGAGACTGAGTCATTATGAGTCCACCAACTTCCGTGTGGTTCATCCATAAACCATACACTTACTAGGGAGAGTTCCACTCTAATACCATATTATAACATCATTGAATTAACTCACTTGAAGTATTATCTTTTTTTTGGCCCGCACCATAGTGAATCTCACAGTTTTGTCCTCTAACTTATGGGCACTTACTTTTTCAAGAAGTCACCATCCTAGTAGTGCTCTAACTTGAATATGTTTAACTTTGGAGTTCCTTCTTACTACCCCCAAGAACAAGTTGTAAGTAGACTCCAAATGTCTACGAACGATTGGCGTGGCGGAGTTTGACTAGGTCTATAGAGCCGTGAGCTAACGTCTCTCCTAGCGTGTGTACAGAAACATCCAAGGCGCAACGAGGTGTGGCCAACGGAAACTTGAGCCACGTACTTGCAGATAAGAGATGTCAAATTATCCACCAATCATTTTTTGATCCTCGTCAGCCTACCTTTACAGTATATATTCAAGTCCAAACTGGAGTAGTAAGTATCCCGAAACTCCCATTTTAGAGAGCCAAACATGGATTCCGAGCTCTATGAAGCTGCTGTGGAAGGAAATGTGCGTTCTTTGATTGAGTTACTCGGAAAAGATAAGTTGCTTCTTGACAGAATTATGACTGGGAATCGCAATGAGACTCCTTTGCACGTTGCAACCATGCTTTGACACTTGGATTTTGTGGAAGAGATCCTAGCTCGAAAGACTGAGCTGGCAAGAGAGCAAGATTCTCAGAGTTTGACGCCTCTTCATCTCGCGGCAGCAAAAGGGTATCTTCACATAGTGGAAAGCTCGGTAAGAGTCAACCCCGAAATATGTTTTGTCCGTGACAAATACAAAAGAAACCCTCTTCATGTTGCAGCTATGAAAGGGCATGTGGATGTGTTGGAATGCTTGGTTCGAGCAACACCTGATGCAGCTCATAGTGTCATCGAAAATGGCCAAACGATTCTACATTTATGCGTGAAGCACAACAGACTGGAAGCTTTGAAGCTTTTGATAGATATATTGGGTGATGATCAGTTCATCAACTCAAGGGACAAAGATGGTAACACAATTTTACATTTAGCTGCTGTAGATGGACAAACTGAGGTATGTTCATATAACCAAGCCTTTACATTAGTCAAATTCATTGAGCTTATCAACAAAAAAGGTGGTTTTAGGAAACATGAATGTTCCAGAAATATTCGCAAGTTAAAAGACATCTATTTATTAATCACTGGGGAAAAGTGTTAAAAAAATCCTTAACATTTTAATTATGTCAAATTAGTCTTAAACTTTTTGATTTAGTATCAATTTAGTCCATCGGACTAATTTTGGCCAAAGATTACTAATATCGACGCCGACTGTCCTATGTTGCACAGCAATGCTGATATGGATAATTTTTAATAATATATTTTTTGATATTTTCATATTTTTCTGATTTTTTTCTTTCGTTTTTTCCTTTTCTTCCTTTTACTGACCACTAACCATACACTTACGCTTGACTAGGTCTCGACTAGGTTTAAGACTTTTCTGATACTTTTTCTTAAATCATCACAGGCTTGATATTTGGAAAAGAAGTCATTTATCTATATAATTAACTACGACTTTACGCTTCACGTTATTTTCACACTAATTTCATCTAGATTAGAAGGAAGATAGAAACAGAGAAGCAGAAGAAATTCAACAAGAAATGAGATTCCCTTTTGAAGACATCACATAATAGTCACAAACATTTGAGGACTTAAAAACACTAGAAGCAAACTTAGTCCTCAAAAGTATATAACATGGGCTTGTCTAGTTCAAACTTAACATCAATTGGTACATTCTGTTGTTATTCCTCTGCAGACTATAATCTTCCTTACTAATAAAGGAGTAGACCCAAACATTACGAACTCCAAAGGTTTCACAGCACTAGGCCTACTGGCACAAGGCCAAAGCATGGAAAGAGCCTTAGAGATAGTGAATTCTGTTCCTCAAACTTCAGAGAATCACAACCCGTCCAAAGGAACAGTCTTTCCGAATAACACGGGCACCACCTTCCATCCACTTACGAAAAAAGAGATCAAGAGGGAAAGGAAAAGAAAGTGGCAACAGGGTATGCATGAGGCGCTAATGATTGTGGCGATATTGGTCGCTACCATAGCTTACGAAGCGGGTAAGGACCCACCTGACGAATCTGCAAAGGCAATGAACGGCTTCGATGACTATTACAAGTTTTTCAAAGCATCTAACACGATAAGCTTCATCGCATCACTTAGCACCATTATATTTCTCATAAGTGGTCTTCCCTTAAAGCGGCGTCGGATCACCACTTGGATTGTAATGCTAACTATGTGGGTTGCGATAACCTGCACAGCATTGAGTTATTCAATCCTCATGGTATTCGCCTCACCGGAGAAGGACAAAACGTATGATCCGCTTAATCCAATTAAGGATCCAGTAGTTGTAATTGCGGTGAAAGCATGGACATGGTTGATGTCTCTTATTTTCCTGTGCCATGTAATCCGCTTAATCTGGAAATTGGTACTCAAAGTCCTGAAGTTAGTCTGCAAAGCCCTGAAATTTGTCTACAAAGCCTTCAATAAAGGGAAGAGGGAGGATCCTATGGTTTAGTGGCTGTCTACTGCTAAAGTGCGTTTGTCCTAGAAGAAATGCATTGAGCCATGAGTCCCTGCAAGAGAAGATGCTATATATTATGTGCTATTCAGTGTGCCCATTAGCCAATTATGTACGATACGTTTGATAATATATGTGTCTGTGTGCTGGTTTAAACAATAAGTGTCTTAGACGTTGATGGATGATGCATGTAAAAGAATGGAGTTTACATGGATAATGGAATGGAGTATCAACAGTAGTTACTATTAATACATGGAATTCTCTTCTCTTTCTTCTTTCTTCATATGATGTGCTTAATGTAAGGAGTGAGTTGTGGTTGTAGTCAGATTACAGATGGTTACAAGTAAGAAGAGAACACATGCTAAGGTATTTGTTTTTCCCTTAACTAGATCAGGTATGACCGGGGGACTTTCCAGTTGGGAAGAAAAAAAAGTATGCCAGTGGTCATAATGCCAACTAAAGATGGAAAAATACTAACCATAATGAACTACCAATTGCGACTAATTAAGAAAATTAAAATCATCAATGGATAATTACTGGCGACAACATCCCCAACTTACGAAGTGTAAAGAAATGTCATTATTTTTAATAAAACGGTACAAAAAATAAGTGCAATATTATTGTGAGGAGTTTAGCCAATTTACCACAGCTTTAGGTCAATTAGCAAGTGTTTTATCACTTGCGATGGTTTGAGATAATTTACTATGTTATAAGGAAATCACTAAGTGTAAGTACTCTTCAAAGTAGCAACGTCTCTTAAGACAATCATATGCCTTATAGTAAGTAATTAAAAGTAGTAATGTACCTTATAAGATGTAATGCACCTCTAAGGTTGTCATTTCCCTTGTAATTAGTAAATAGGGTGAGTGCTATTTCTGGATGATCTTAATTATACTTATTGGTAATAAATTGCTAGCACGGTCTAATTGTAGTAACATCTTTATTGTATCATGACTGCAAAAAGATGTTTGTAAGTCATAGTTTTGCATTCATGAAATTAGTTTCTACATTATTAAATTACCTTTACGTTCATAAGTATTAGTAAATGCAAAAGTGATCTTACAGTTCATAAATTATCTTTGTGTTGGTAACCAGCCGATTTGGCGCGTGGATTGCGATCCCTTTTTCTCTCACAGCAGACTCTAGACTCGTGACTACTGACATGATCCCGTCATTTTTATGACTCAAATTTAATGAGCCCAATTTTGTATGAGTAACTCGTTTTTTTCCTTCTAAAATGGGCTAAAATGGACTGAGAAAAACTATAGTCCAACCCATTATTTCAAAACCCACACACCCACGAGACTCAGGCCATCCAGACGGGACAATGAGTCTTCCTCCATCTCCAAGTGCCGCAGCCCCCTCCTTCGCCCCGATCCTTCCTCCTCTGACGACCTGCCCACCGCCAAGCCTTCGCCTCCTTCGGCACTGGTCATGATGGGCATGTCCCCGAAATGCTCAGTCGTCGACAAGTCCCGCCAAGTCCCGGTTGGTGAACCTATCATTCAAGATGATGAGATTGATGCAGGTACAAATGTTATGGGCGACCGATCCACTCGCCACAGGGAGGGAAGGAGCTGGAGCCGGTGTTGGAGCAAAAGAGGGAAGAATGGCTCTAGGTCGAAGCTCTCGCGAGCCGAGCTGCCTCTGAGCAGACATGGACAAGGTCATAAGCTCGCTTCGACCATAGTTAATTCTCAAAAAGGGCTCAGGCGGCGAATCCACACTTGAGGCGCCTTCCTAAGGCAGAGGAATCGTAGCCCGTGTGACGATGTTCCTCCCTCAAACCACGACCGGACTTTTTACACGCAATCTTAGACATGATTGGCGAAAATCAAAGACCAAACAATCACAGATATTTCGAACACCATTTTTGTCATTTTCTTACTAATATGGACATATATGAAAGCATGAACTTGACCTACGTAGGCCGAATGAATACGATGTCCCCGCCAAATGGTCCCCAGATGCATCCCCAATTTCCTAAACACGGCATGTGAGCTTCTAAATCTCTTCTTATATTCTTATTTGAGCATGCGCAGTACCTTATTCTTTAGCTAAGATTGTTTAACTTAGGTGGACTGTGTTAGGAAGATGCTTGAAATGAGCATGGTGTCATAAGTGCATTTACGCTTAGTCTTTCAACCAACATAGTTGCTAATTGTTGAGAATGTTGAGTTTGACTGCATGAACAAGCCCAATCAATTAAAGGAGGGTCCGAAAATTATTTTTTATGGATATCCGCAACTGTGTACAATGCAAATCCATATTTCCTTTTGCGTTCATAAAATTAATTTCAACGTCATTAATTTACCTCTACGTTCTTACGTATTAGTAAATGCAAAAGTGATCTTACATTTCATAAATTACCTTTTTGTTGGTAACCAGTCAATTTTGCACGGGGGATGCGGTTCTTTTTTTTTTTTTTCTCGTAGCAGACCCTAGACTCGTGGCTAATGATATGATCCCGTCATGCCTCCTTTGTTTTGAAGCTTGTATTATACATTCGCCCCAACAGATGGGAGCTTGTATGATTCTTATAATTACGAGACATATGAAGCAAATTATTAGTTAACTTTCAACCTCAAATTTTTTTAAAGTATGACTGTTGAAATATTTCATATTGCTTGACGGTGAGGTTTATTTATATATATGTCATCTCCCTCTATTATCAATTCAAGCTTTTAAGTTGAATCTTTTATCGAATTATCATAGCCAAATTATGCTCTAGTTTATTTCATGTGTACTTTACATTTTTTCTGTCCATCTATTAGTTTAAGTTTTCGAAATGGGCTTTTCAACTATGATGAACAAATTCATTGTTTAGAAATTATCGCTAACATGCATGGTAATGGTAGTTTTCTTTCTTCTTTTCCATATCTAGCCATTGTTGGGAAGCAATTGTCAATCTCAAATTTCAACTAGCAAGGTTCTTCCAAGTTCTATTTATTAAAATAAGTAATAATTGAATTGTGGATACTCTATGATTGATAGGAGAAAAGTATCAGAAAAGTCATAAACCCATTGTATTAATGTCAATTTAGTCATAAACCTATTACATTTGTGTCAATTTAATCCTAATTTTTTTAATACCAATTAGTCTTTCAATCAATTTTAGTTGGATATTGCTGATATGGACGCTGACCGATTAACGTAGCACCACTGATGCTAACGTGGAATAATATGCTAATAATTTTTTAATTTTTTATTATTTTGTCTAATTTTTTCTCTTTCTTCCTTTTTTTTCTTTCTTTTTGTCTCTTCTTTCCTCTTCCTTTTGCCGACGATTGACCATAGGCAATAGCTAGGCAAGCTGGCCTCGCCAAGATTTGGCCTAGGTGAGGCCGACCCTGGCCTATGCCAAGGAAGCCCTCGTCAGGGCTCAGCCTTGCCATGGCTAGGCAAGGCCAACCGGCCCAACCATTACGTGTGGCCAATGGCCGGTGAGTAGCAAAATGAAGAAGAAAGGGAAGAAAAAAGATAGAAAAAAAAAAAAAAAACATTTAAAAATTATTTAAAAAATGTCTTTGTTAGTACTAGCGTGTATCATGTAAGCCAACCATCGTCCATGTCCGCAGTATCTAGCCAAAATCTAGCCAAAATTACTAAATCTCAAATGACTAAAAATGATACTAAATCAAAAGATTTAAAATTAAATGGCTTAATAGAATATAATAAATTTTTTAAGTTTTTTTTTTACACTTTATTCAATTGATAACTTATCTTAAATAAAAAAATAAAAAAAAAACTTGGAACTATCTTAATAGACATTTAAAATCTAAATTTCAAATGCTTCTTAACAATTTTTCATCAAAGAAATCTTACCTGGCGAAGGATTTACTAAAATGATGGCAAATCTTGCATTTACTCGACGTTCGAGTGTGCTCTATGATAGGAAGATGAGATTGATTAATACAGATTAATCAAATGGACCACGTGTCATTAAAAAGGTGAATGTCCCTATTTAGTAATCTCTATGGTAAATTACAGAAGATTGCCGAAGCATCTCAAAACCCATCATGAGCAATTCCCTCTACTCTTCTCCAGAACTCTCTCAGGACCTCTCTCATGGTGCTCCCCTCCTTCAAACTGCTCTATAAAACCCCAGTTTTTAACCCCAGTTAACTAGATCTCTAGCCTCTGCATCCCACAATCAAGCACACTCCCTCTTCAAGACGAGGAAAAGCGAACAGCCCAATGGATCTGCGTAATCTCGGCTTCGATTCGCGCCTCTTCGGGATCCTCGACGACATGCTCGACTTCCCCGAGGAGCCCGAGAAAACGAGGAGCAACCCCTCGCGCGCCTACGTCCGCGATGCAAAGGCCATGGCGGCTACCCCCGCCGATGTCGTGGAGTACCCGAGCTCCTACGTGTTCGTCGTAGACATGCCCGGGATAAGGGCCAGCGAGATCAAGGTCCAGATAGAGAACGACAACGTGCTCGTCGTGAGCGGGGAGAGGAAGAGGGAGAAAGAGGAAGGGGCCAAGTACCTGAGCATGGAGAGGAGGACCGGGAAGTTCATGAGGAGGTTCGCGCTGCCGGAGAACGCTAATGTGGAGACGGTGACGGCGGCGTACCAGGACGGGGTGCTCAGGGTGGCCGTCGAGAAGGTGCGGCCGCCGGAGCCGAAGACCAAGACCATCGAAGTCAAGGCCGGTTGATGATGGCCCGGTTTTGGTTCTGTCTACGAAAGTTTTTAGGGGCTTGTGGAGTTCCCTCTGTTATCTTATAAGATTTCGATATGTGTAATGAGACATGTTTCTGTGTAATGAAATCTAGTAAGGGCTTTTAATTATCAAATGATTAATAGAGTATGTAGGACTATCTCTAATACATACTAAATTCTAACAATTCGATTGAATTTCTAGTCATTGTATGTCGGCAATTAGATTGGAATATAACGGCCCGATGGATATAACGGCCCGACAGATCTTTACTACCCAATTTAAGAAAAAAGCAAAAGAGCTCCCAAAATGGAGGCCTCCCAGCTCAAATAGCAATTGGGATGGCACCATCATCTTAGTTTCTGATTCCCGCGAGTCTCGTGCGAAAATTAAATGATCAAAGATAATATAGGTCCACATGTTTGGATTTCAGGTTATAATAATTATGGGAAAAGTACAAAAAAAATCTTAAATTTATAATATTAATATCAATTTAGTATAAACTTTTTTAATTGGATCGATTTAATTTTAACTTTTTTTTTACATTGATATCAATTTAATCAATCCGATCAATTTTGATCGATCAACACTGATGTAAATGCCAATGAATCAATGAATGTAAACTTAGTAATTTTAAAATAATTTTTTCTGAATTTTTTAATTAATTTTTTTTTTTTTTTTTCCTTTTACTTTTTTTCCTCTTCTTCTTCCTCCTTAAGCTTCTTCTCACAATGGCTAATGGCTAGTGAGTCACTAGGCGAGAACTGCAAAGCCCTCATCGGCCACCAACGAGGGTTGTGGCCCTCACCCACAGCCCCTAGGCCTAAGCCAGATTTGGGGAGGCTGAGCAAGGGCTGTGATCCTCATAGGTGGCCGACAAGGGCTTTGTGGCCGCAAGAGCTTTCCGCTATTTTTTCCAAAAGTCTCACTACCTCATCGGCCATTGTGAGAAGAAGCCCAATGAGGTGGAAAATAAAAATTAACAAAAAAAAATAAAAAAATAAAAATAAAGAAAAATTTTAAAATTAAATCAAAATTTATTTAAAAATTATCAGGTTAACAAAGCTAACATTGATAATGATTATGCGAAATTCTTAGAAAATAAGGGAAATTTTCGAAATTTAATAAATAATTAAATTTATTCCGAAAATTGATTAAATAATAATATCCATATTTTTGCGAGATAATTTTCGGAATTTATTAAATAATAAATTTTATTCCTAAAATTATTTAAATAATAGTATTTTAATAATTTCGAATAAATATATATTATTGAATTATTTAATAATTTCGGAATACTTAAATAAATCGAAAACAAATTCCTTTAAGTTACATCAAATCTTATATTAATATAAACATTCACTTGGCCACCTAAAGCACCTTAACATAATCTACACTTAAATAAATTAAACTAACCACCTAATAACATTTAACATAAACTAAACTTCCCTAAGCATAATTAACCCTCTTATTGGAACAACTTCCTTCAAAAACCAAGCATTGCATTAACTGACATTGACATCAACCCAATTTAACAATACCTTGATTATTTTTGCAGAAAAACTCGGCTTGCATGAAAAATCTTCCAAAGATGAGTCAAATGTCTTAGTTTATGGCTTTTTTTTATATTTTTTCCTAAGAATTATCTCTTGAATCGGTCCTGTTCGACCCGTGCCCAGCCCAATAATTTTTTCACCCCAAGTAACAGTGCGCTAAAGCCACGTGGAGGGCGGGGCCACCTGGTGCCCCACCACGCATGAAAGAGGCTCACTGATTGCTTTTTGGAGGAATGCTATCTCCACACCCCCCTTCCAAATTCCACCACGAAGCAACAATTTTTGAGTTCTTTAATTACTAGAGGATCTTAATAGTAAAGATTATAAGCCTCCCTTTTTTTGTTAAAAAATATTTATGAATATCAAAGAATTTTCTAACAAGAATGTTGCTAGAGGTATTATTAGATATTTAAAAAATTATTTATTATTTCTTTATTCTATCAAATAAGCTAATTTATTTATTAAATTATTTCCTTTCATATACGTATTGGTTGGGTATAGATATCCTTGATTCTAATATACTAATATTAAGTTATTTGGGTAAAGATGCAATTTTATCAATTCTCTCTCCATCTCTCCTAAAGATTCAAGAATATTTAGACACTGACATTTATCAATTATTCACAGTTCTAAATTTTGTGTTTACACTCATGATTTTATCTTAACTAATAGTAAACTTTCTAAGTCTCACAAAAATATAAATAGTCATCATTTGGTTGTTTTGGAATTAATATAATCCTTTTCTTTTTTTGGCATTTTGAAGGAAACCACAAGGTATTGTAGCTTTTAGTCCAACAAATAGAGCTCCTCTCTCTTTTTTCTTATTTTACATTTCCATCCATTAGTTACCTAAACAAATATCAAATTACCACAGATATCATGAGAATCTAATTTAGCTTAACTAAAATTTGAGAATTATTGAAATATTGTCACATGTCGTTTAACATCGAATCTTAAATATTTATATATTTATGTAATCTTTTTTCCATTTATTAGTTTAAATTTTTTTTTAATTATAGTATAAGAGACAATAATATTCCTTTCACAAATGTTTGTCCACCCTTATTTCAAAAAAAAAAAAATTCCACATGCATTTTGTAATCCGGATTGCGCCCTATTGTTTCATATCATGTCATCTTCCTTCAAATATGTAGTTGGGTTTTTTGAATAAGGAAGGAAAGAAAATGGAAAAACAAAATGAGAAAGATGCCACGCGAGCTCTGTGATGTGTCAGTGATTTGTGTGCTCAATCACCACCTGTCATCGTAGCCGGACAGTCTCCAGGAATTCTCCACGGCATGAGAATTCCGCAGATCCTTATGGAAACATCTACAATGTTTACTTGTCACACCACCGACTCCGTCACCTCCATATAAATACCTCGGACTCCACGACTTCACTTCGCCATCTGCACCAAGAAACGCAAAGAAACGCTTCTCATCGAGGCTTTGCAGCTTGAAGAGCATGGATCTCAGAGACATGGGCTTCGACCCCACCGTGCTGGACACCCTCCACGAGCTCCTCGACCTCTCCGACGAGCCCGACGCCAAGTCCCACCACGCCCCGTCCCGCGCCTTCCTGCGCGACAAGAAGGCGATGGCGGCGACGCCGGCCGACGTGAAGGAGTACCCCGAACTCGTACGTGTTCGTGCTCGACATGCCGGGGCTGAAGCCGGACCAGATCAAGGTCCAGGTGGAGGACGGGAACATGCTGGTGGTGAGCGGCGAGAGGAAGAGGGAGAAAGAGAAGGACCTGAAGGACCAGAAGGATGGAGCGGGAGGGGGGCTGCTGAGGTACGTAAAGATGGAGAGGAGGCTGGGGAAGTACCTGAAGAAGTTCGTGCTGCCGGAGAACGCGGACCCGGAGAAGATATCGGCGTCGTACCAGGACGGGGTGCTGACGGTGACGGTGGAGAAGAGGCCGCCGCCGGAGCCCAAGAAGCCCAAGACCATCGAGGTCCAGATCGCCTAAAACCGCCCGCGACCGCACGTGTCGATGTCCGGGGCCTAGTATGGAGAAAGAATGAGAGGGTGTCGAAGAAACAAGAAAAGGGTTTCTTCTTTTGTTCTTACTGTTGTGTGCGAGTGGTAGTGTAAAAAGTCTGGCTGCGTGGGGTCTTTCTGGAATGAGCTTCTTGCATAAGTCTGTTGTGTACTACTGCGATGAATATGTAATAATTACTCATCCAAGGTTGTATCTACGAAACATGAAGAAAATACCCGGTAAATATCTCAGGATATGCAAAAGAATCAGACATGTCGTTCTGAATTACCTCTAATTCCTGGAATGGCCAAGGTTCCCATCTGACCTTCTGCCTCCGCGATCGCAGTCGGAATCTTTGATACGGTCGGACCGTCAGTTGGCTTGGCTGATAATTTCCTGACCTTCCCCACTTTAATTGTCTTCAGCTTCTTGCGATGCGGGAATCTGCGGCGTGTTCCGCAGATTTCCTTACTAGGACTTAATGTCGTGGTCTGCTCTTCAGAGAGCCGCGCTCGATTTGTCGAATTTGAGAAATGTCACGGAATTAGAAATTTACGGATCGCGGAATTAGAAATGGGTCGAAGTTGAGGAGCACGTTGAGTTGCTGTATCTGATGAATGCATGGAGAAGACTGGCATCCTTTGAACGTTACCGTGACAAGTTCACTTCAGGACAGTGTCCGGTAATTGAGGTATTTTGACAATTCGATTCTATTTTTCGGAGACTTCCCCCGACGGATCGATTTGCTCAATCGGATTTAGATGACTCGCAATAAGTTCAGCCGATCGGCATGCTTTGATGATCTAAAAGGGTACCAAAAATGGCACATATCATAATGATTCTTAAGTAGTTTTAATCTGTAATCCTGATGGGTAAAAAAGCAACCTGGACAATCTGGTGCCCGTTACAAATCTCTTCTTTGTCGAACCGGCGACTTTCCTATTGGATTTCTGAGCAAGGAACGCAGATGGAATTCCTCTGTTCCTGTCGACATGTTCTTTGACAAACAGAGCAATGAAAAAACCCTCTTTGTCCTCCACAGGATCGGTTCGCAGTAACTTCTCCGCTGCATGACAAGGAACAGTGATTCAGGGGGACAAAGGCCGAGACCTGCTTTTAAAGCAAGCAAAGAAAGAGTCCTCCTGGAGGTCAGAATCAAATGACACGGCACTTACCGCCTTCGAAAACTGGAA
Source organism: Eucalyptus cladocalyx (assembly GCA_017140615.1). Classification (NCBI taxonomy): domain Eukaryota; kingdom Viridiplantae; phylum Streptophyta; class Magnoliopsida; order Myrtales; family Myrtaceae; genus Eucalyptus; species Eucalyptus cladocalyx. The sequence goes on along the minus strand of CM029518.1, from coordinate 4,308,424 downwards.
GACCGCGGCGAGTCCACTGGGGTAAGGGAGCTGCCAGGCAAAACCCATGAGATGCAGCGAGAGGGAGGATAGACCGTACTACATCTTCATTTTCGATCTGGTGGATGGAGCAGGTACTATAAACGACTCTTTCAACAACTGGAACTGTACAGAGAAAAATACATAAGAACCTTTCGATGCATTGCTAATGGCTTTGGAATCGATCAACAATCTTACAAGTTAATGCATGTGACAGGGCCTTCTTCTGAAAAGCTGCAAGTTTACTGAGCCTCGCTATTTCTGTACCATCAGCTGCAAGACCTGGATAACCCAGAGATATCAAGGGGGTTTGGAAATTATTAATTTGGTTAAGTGAAAAAGATGCACGATGCAAGATATGGATAGTAGTCCATTACTCTGAAAACAGGAAGCCATCACCATACTATTCTAAAAAACGAGGTTAGTAAAGGCAGAAATGGATAATTACCGGTCGTGTAAGAAGGAAGCAGATGATCCAATCTCTCAGCAGATGTCCCAGATCCCGAGCAGGACGGATCTAAAAGAATTGCTCGGACCTGCAAATGTGAACTCTCATGACTACTGTGTAGAAACGCACAGGGGAGATCGACAACGCACCCCACACCCCCCGAAGATGTGGAAATAATAATTTTCTGGTGGTGAGGTTCCATAAATGACTGTTGCAAAGCACCACGAAAACATGTGCAGTTAAACCAAGCATACCATGGAATACATGTCATGATTCTTTACCTTGTTGTATGGGTGAACGCTTGGGGTCAAATTTAAAAAATCTCCATGGACCACATGGATGTCTAGCAGCTATCAAGGCTCACAATAATTGGACAATGAGAAAGAGAAGAACCAAGAATGCATAAGTGAATCACCAATGTTCTCAAACAAGTTAAACCAATGTTCCCACATGTTAAGACAATGCACCCAGCTGTAGATATAACACAAACAGATGCATACAATCTAGGTGTCAATAGCCGCCAAAATACTGGTAGATGAGGCAAAAGGATACTGGAAGCGCCAGACAGCCTGATAGTATCTTCTAGACGGTGAACTCTCTGCTTATTGAGTTCACAAGCTATAATCTTTCCTTCATCCCTCATGAGAGCAGCCAAATGGACAGTTTTGTTTCCAGGTGCAGAACAAGCATCAAGAACCTTCAGAAAATAGAAGGATCAAGATATTTGAACCACTTCAGGAAAAATGACACGGTATCTTTATTGAGATTAAAGTACACCTCAGAGAGAGAACACTAAAGACAGTAGCAAAAAGCAACTCACTACCCAGCCTGGCTCAGGAGAAAGGGCTGCTGCAACCATACAGCTTGCTTTACCCTGCAAAATTATATATTCAAAATAAAAACCTCTCCACAAAACTCAACATTAGATAAAACACATGGAATGTCTATCAAACTAAATATTAGATAAAACACACTAGAACCACATCATGACAGCGGCTGAACTGCAATTCTTCCGGACAACTTACTTGTAAAAAGACACTTCCGTTCAAGACAAGAGGATGATCATGCAAGTCAGTACCGGCCGGCAGAATAAGCAGGTCAGGAAGCAGACCATCCTTTTGAACCTATATAACACAAGAATAAATCTCATTAACTTTAGGCGCATAGCCAATGAAAACTGAAAATTCAGAGGAACAGCATGCAAAATCCATTCACAGAACACCATAATGTCATTTCGTATTGTCCATCTCTTAATTGGGAAATACTAATGCACCCAAAGGCATCAGAGGGTGGAAATACTGTAAATTGAAGGTTATACAGCATTCAAAATCATTCAGCAACAGGTTGTTAATTAACAAGAATTGTCAATCAAAGGTGGGTGACACAGTACTTAAAATGGAGGGATCAAGAAGACCGACACCCATTTATCTCTGCTCTTCTATGTTGCAGATTGCCCAGTCACAATCCTCTTCCCGCCCATTTTATAATTATTTCACGCACACATGATGCACACAGGCATGCAATGGATTTAATAAGAATTCACACTAGCAAAATACCTTTGTTAGTTTTCCCAATTCAAGCATGGCAGATCCAATATCCAATTTCAGAGTATTCACTCTAACATATCGTGGTTTAGGAGCATCTGCATGAGAAATCAGAAGTTGCATTAGATGAACATCACAGTCTAGTAGATGTTATTTGCATGTCTCATGCAACAACTTAAATGAGATTGGTGACTAGTTCAGTTTTATTAAAGGATAGGACATACAGGCAGAAAGGCAGCACAATTCCCTATGTCAGAAACACCACGGCCATATGACCATCCAGCTAAAAGCAAGACTTGAAAGTAGCTGTGTTCAAGTACAAGTTCCTTTCTTTTAATAGTTCTCTAAATGATAGTCCCTAAAACTCATTTTCAAACAAAGTGCGTGGAATTAATAGGTACTCAAATCATTGATTTGAATTAATTAAACAACCATAATATTTAATCTAATGATCAAGTCATTCCATAGTAACATGTCAGTTTTGTGCTACATTAACCTGGTATTGAGTCCTCAAAATGGAACTAAAGAAGACAATTGCCTGTGTACGTTGGGGGTTGTAGGATTTATAATAACAGTGCAAAATAGTTTAAAGGGTTAATACCCTGAAAAACCGCAAACTTGTACACCTATGATAAATTTAACTAGCCACCAAAAAAAAACTAGTATAAATTGACAAATTTATCCAAAGTACATTTGTGACAAATTTACCCTATGTCAGTTTTCATTAAATTTTATTGTCAAATTATTAAGTTAAATGTTGATATACCGATTTGGAATTTTATCGTCGTTTGTCATAGTTTACAATTTTTTTGATTTTTTTGTGGTATTAATCTAATTTAGCGGAGGGTATATTTGTCGCAAATTTACTAATTTTGGGTTTTTTGCGGTTGAATAAATTAGTTTAGGGTAAATTTGTCATAAATATACCAGTTTATGGTTTTTTATAGTCGGTCGGGGGTAAATTTATCATATGTGTACCAATTTGAGATTTTTCATGGTATAAAGTGTACCAGTTAGGGTATTAACCCTAGTTTAAATAAACAAATTCTGAGAATTTTGCAACACAAGCATGATTAAGCTCTGCCTCAAAATGAAAGAATGGAATCCAATAAAGCTAAAAGAGGAACGAATATAGACCTCCTGTTTGATAAAGGCTTGTCAATTCATCTACACCATTGACTTTCTTTGTCAATAACAATCGTTCTAAAGCTGACTGCAACTTAATTTTATGATGGATGATAAACTTCTCTGCATCACCAGTTGACTGCTTTGCCTGCAGCACAGAGTACTCTTGTAAATCAGCTGCAGTTTAAATCATTACCAAATGGACCAAAACCAATGACCAAATATTTATGCCAATCCCTGAAGCAACAAGCACCTCCCTACAAGATGATGCAAGAAGAGCCCCTATAATAGGTTTGATGTACTAGCCCTAACCTATACACCTTGTTTAGTTGGTGAAAGAACACTTATATGACTTTTATCTAAATATGGGAGGAGACAGAGAGAATGCTGTGCTTCTCGCTTTTAATGGTCACAACTCCTTAGATTACTGCTAATTGTTCACACTGGAAAAGCCCTAGGATTTCATTCACCAAACAGACAAAAGAGAAAATACCCTGAACTATTGTCCAGGATACCATAAGCATAAGCATAAGTTAGCCCAATGCAGTGAGAATACTGAAAAACGATGCACTCGAGAGTCTGAGAAAGTCAATGACCTACTTGACCAAAGAGAACGTCATAGGTCACTATGAAAAGCAAGTCTTCTTTTCTCTGCAAGAACAAAAGTAGAGAACATAAAATGTGCTAGCCAAGTTATACGCAATAGCTCTTTTTTTTTTCCTTTTTTTTTTTTCTTTTTTGAGTATACAAAATAGCTCATTGATCAAAAAAAAAAAAAAAAGGTTACACGCAGTAGCTGGATAAGCTGGAAATTTGGCAGGTCCTATTAAAACCAAAAACTTCCCACATCTAAAGAGCCATTGCAAGAGATACTCATCTGATGATTACAAAAGTTTCTAGGGAAAACTCTTTTGACAAGTAATGCTAAAGATATTACAACCCATATCCTAAATGAGTTTAATAAATGATGTGGCAAACATAAGTAGTTATTTAAGTTAGTTGGCCCATTTAAGCACTCAATAGGCATCCATCACATCACCTAGTAAATCAATTGGATATATGAATCTAAGTATCTCTAGCATTATGCTCTTCCGATAGTATACTATAGTGAAAAGTGGAACTTGCAACTTGTTGAGCCGTAATTGAACATTTCAAAACAACTATAACTAAGCACGTTAGCAAAAATAACTCATAGACTGAGTCAAAGAAAACTTTAAATTAACTCATGCTCATATTGCTAGAAGAAATTCATTTCGTTACATGAGTTGGCATACAAGTGAATGGATAATTTTACCTTCCACTTGCTATTTACAATGTCAGCATCCTCCAAGATCTTCTTTATAATAGGAAGATCTGAGACAGCATCAGATAAAAGATCATTCTATTGAAAAAGCAAGGAAAAAGCCAATTGTTTGACAAAAAACTCTAATCTAATTTGCTACTTGCACGCATCATTTATAAATTAAATTAAAAAGCATACTGGAGTAGATATATACTCCACCAGTACTAATTTTGCCACTCAAAAGCAATAATTACATGAAAGTTGCACTACATGGAGGAAATGGAATGAGCCACTAGCCACCAAAAGGGGGCATAAAACAAAGGGCTGAACAAAAAGAAAAGTGGAGAAAAAGAGAACTAGAGCAGTTGATGCAGCCCATTAAATCAATGACTTAAATCTGAGCCAGCAGAGAGTTACACAATGTCAAGATGTAATAAATCAGAAAAGTAAGCTAGAAATGGATTTTCAATCAAAACTATCTTCTTTAGAACAGTCCATGCATTACATTATTAATCAAGATGCATTTTTTATTAGATCCAGGAGGTTTCCATTTTGCAGTTATTGAAAAGCAATGTGCTTATATATTTTTGAAAGGGTGGCTCTTATTTGGCCCAAAAGGTTTCCATTTAGCTACTTCAGCAAGAGATGCTGAGCAGTGAAGGATTTTATTGGCCCAAATGGAAGTGATCATCTGGGTTCGACTTTCCTAAAGTCAAACTACATCTGCCTTGGATCAATCTAGAAGAACAGTGGATTCATTGTCGTCCTCTCACAACGCCAGACGTAGGGCATGCCAGTTATAACTGCCACTTGACTAAATGCCAAGCAGAAAATGAAATGGCAATAGGCTGATCCAAGGACAAGGGATTTCCATAAGTAGAATCGACAGGGTTCTCCTTCTACTTCAGCTATCATCATCACCCTCCCACTCCGCCATTCAACACCTTACAAGTGGAGACGTCCCCCATGGCTTCCATTTCAAATGAGACTTTGAAGCTTCATTCTGATTGCACAGAATTCACCGCCCATTTGAAAATCCTCAGCGTTGGTTTCAGTCAAAATCAAGCATTTCCAAACCACGTGACCTCCCACTTTCGCCAATTTCACAACGCACGCAGGTAACACCATACGGTCCATTCCAACTATCAAAGAAAACGCAGCTACCACTTGCCAGTAACTCATGAAAATACCACCAAATCATCATAAATTTCAGCACCATTACAGAAAGTAAAACCATCACGCAACATCAATCTCAATCACTCGCAACGAACCCTACCACTGGAACAAAACTAAAGCCAGCTCCAGCAAGAAACAGCTCTCGAAACGCAGACTCCACGCGAGAGGAGCAAAACGGAATCCGAAGCTCGCGAGCGCACCGCGCAGAAATTCAAACAACTTACGCTTCAGCGTTTGGCACACCAGGGCGAAAGTGGCTCGCTTGTTCCTGACGGAGGGGCTGTAGACGAGCGACTTGACGGAGCCGACGGCCCGCCGCCGGGCGTCGCCCTGCAGGACCACCCGCAACACCTTCGCCGCCTCCCTGCGCGCGAAGTAGGCCGACCGCTCGGCGTTGCTCAGCCGCCGGACCTCCGCCTTGCCGGCGGCCGCTGGCGGCGCGGGCGGGCGCATCGCTCGGTTGTCGGAGCAGCTCGGAGAGAGAAGAGACGAGGGAAGTCTCAAACTGAAACGCAGAAGAAGAGGAGGAGGAGGAGGAGCGTCGTTTTGGGTCCATTTCGCACTGGAACGACATCCTATGGCTTAGTTGGGCTAGTCCGTATGCCGATCCGGGCCGCGATGAATGGTTGGGCCCACTTCTTATTTTTTTGTAGGGTAGAATAATCAAATGGCCCATGAACTTTGATTTAACGCACAATGTCATTCCTAAACTTTAAATTTATTCAATAAATTTCATGAATTTTAACCTAACGTTCAATGTAGTCCCTAAATTTTTTATACATGTTTAATGTAGTCTATAAATTATATGAAGATGTTCAATATAGTCATTCCATTAATTCAAGATTATGAATAACATTGAATAACCAAAAATTCAATGATCATATTGCACATTAAATTATAATTCAAGGACTATTAGAGTCATTTTCCTTTCGACGCCTCATAATGCTACTCAAATTGGTGAAAACATCTATAACCAAAAAAAAATTGTGAAAACATGATTAGAATGATTGATTGATCGAGATGATGCTCAAGGTCTGTCGTCCCAAATTTTGTCTAAGTCATTGCCATGACGTGATTATTAATCCAAATTGCGACCAATACCAACATAATCAAGTATAGAGAAAGATTGATTGATAATGAAAAGACAATTATTGTCAAATTTCAGGGATTGAATTGCACATTAAATTGAAGGTTAAGAACAATTTGAGTCATTTTCCCTATTATGCCATGTAATGCTGCTTAAATTGGTGAAAACATCTATGACCAAAAAAAAAATTGTGAAAATATGATTAGATTGAATCCAGTCAAGATGGCACTCGAGGTCCACCATCCCAATTCTTGTCCCAAGTCATTCATTGCCATGTTGTGATTGCTAACCCAAATTTTGATCGATACCAACCTAATCAAAGAAGAGAGAAAGAGAGAGAGATTAATAATGAATAGACGGCCTACCAATATTAAATAATGCCCCCACAATATTATTTCATTCTTTATGTTTTTTTTTTCGGCTATACTTTAATCCAAACATATTCAATTTGGCATCAAGGTCGCACCATCACATCAGCCTTCTTATGATATGTAGTGTCGCAATACAAAATGTGTACATTATCGCTTTCCAACCAAAACTTAGAATTGTTTCCACACTCCAAACCCTGCCCCCTTGCCAGGGGCAAGACCCTGTCATTTCTCTGTACCCAGCCTAGTACACTAGGAAAAGGGGATCGCGGGGATCAAGGGGGGTTCCCACTCCGCAAAGGAGTTGGCTGGGAGAGCCCATGGGGACCTTATCCCGTGTTTCTTCCCCTCATTTGCCTTTAATTGGCTTGTGGGGAGAAGACACCCAGGGATGTCCAATTCAGGGTGGAGCAGTTTAAAGACCTACTCAGGTCTACAAGTTTAATATAGTAGAGCATTGAGAGAACTATTATTTCCCTTAGATAGCATGGCATCGACAGGTTTCAAAGCTTCTATATTGAAGTTTGCCAAGAAAGGAACTTAAAGCGGATTATCATGGTGCCCTTTTCTAGAGGGACAAATGAGAACGCATGCCCTAGGGTCCGGTCCACTGAACCTTTTCAAGCCGCCAAAGTTGTGCAAAATTTAGTATTGTTGACCTAATGAGAAAAGAGTATTTTGCAATTTTAATTACAAGCAGTAGTCATCGAGCTGAGGAGAAGTACCAAAAAAATCTTGAATCCATTAATTCAATTTTAAACATTTAAAGTGAGCTAATTTAGTCATAAATATTTTTATATTTGTACTAGTTCAGTCCATCTAACCATTTTAGGTCAAAAATTGCTAGTGACATAACTTGTGCTAATGTAAATATTAAAAAAAATGGTAATTTTTATTCTTTTCTTTTCTTTTTTCTTTTTTTCTTTTTCTCCATTCATTTTGGCTGAACACGGCCCTTGTGTAGAGCCGACAAGGTCGCAACGACCCTAATTAGATCTAGGTGAGGGGCGCCTTGCCAGCGGTCAACGAGGGCTCAAGCCCTTGCCCAATGACCGACAACAAAATAAAGGAAAAAGAAAGAAATAACAAAAGAAAAAAAAAATCAAAATCAAAATATTATTAAAAATAACCGCATTAATGTCAGTTGTACCACATAAGACAGTCAGTGTTCACGTTAGCGATTTCCAATATAAATTGGTAAAATGAACTAAATTAGTGTTAGTATAAAAAAACTTATCACTGAATTGATATCAATATAATATGTTTAGAACTTTTTTTTATACTTTTTCCCAATCGAACTCCATGTATCCGTATCATTCAATATGCTCCAAAGAGAACACCCATCTACGTCGATTGTTGTCCAGATCTTAAGCGAGAAAGACGAAAGATGCTCCCCATTCAAGCAACTCTCTTCGTCTCGCCTCGCCCAGCCTACAAACTGCAAGTATGGATCACGTCTCATATACCTGAAAAATAGTTACCACCATTAAACCCCACACGGACTCCATTCGAGACCGGTCAATTTCCAGACCGCAATCAATTCTACCAACGACGAATCCAGTCAAGAATGCTTATGACGTAGGTTCCAGGAACCAGCTCTAAGACATCATCAAGAGCCCTCATCGTTGCGTAGGGAACCCCTCCTGATATGGACAGATGCCTAATATCCATTAGCATCGTAATCAAAGCTAATCGCGACGGTACGGTGGTGCTCCTAAGTACCTCAGGTTTCGCAATCAGTAGCCGGTTGAATTTGGCGACGACCCGATGAAATAGCGTATCCCACAAACATTAAAAAAAAGAAAAAACCAAATGGAATAAAGATGACTACGGACGATATTCGGGTTCTTCCCCATGTATCTTTCGTTTTCAATAGAAGCTTCCTCACAGCTTCTCAGTCAACCACCGGACCAGCCACCCCCCTCCCCTCGCTGTGCTGACTTGTGAAAAATGAAGTCACGGAGACGCATGCTTTTGCTTTCGTGTCCCTTGGAGCTTTTCTCATTCGACAAGGTGGGCATCGACTCTTGAGTTGATTCGCGACTAGATCGCGTCGGATGAGTTGGCATCCAGAGGAAGGCGCCGCGACGCTTCCGTTCCACGCTTACTGATCTCTCTCGCCCTGATCAAACTAAAGGGTCGAGTTCATAATTCGGGGTTTGCAACAGCTGTTAAATAAAGGCGAGAGCATCTCAGTACATATATGATGGTGATAGAAAATGATGGCTCAAGCAATACGATCATTGCCTTCCGGTTCTTGTGCATTGAATCTACATACATCGTTTTTTTTACTCTGCTTCTCAATTTTTTGTTTAAGTTGACTTGACCATGGAATTTGACCACTTTATGACCAACCAATGAGGCAATCCTCATACTTATCTTGAACAAGAAACCCTGATCCAATATGGCAAAGCCTGGGCTAAATATTATTCCTTTCTTTTCTCATATGTGAAAAGGCGGATATAAAGAGCTTGCTGACCATAACCATCATGCAGGACCAGAGCCAAGTCTTACCTCCTGTGAAAAGAGATGTTTCTTAGAGCATTCCGCGTCCTACTATTATCTTAGTACCCGTCGGTCAAAAGCAACCATAAAGAAAAGCGTGTAAAACACGTTATGACTCATTTCATCATTTAGATGTCACATCTGCTCTTCGAGATGCGATCCATATCAATCCGATAGAACATTCATAGATTGTAAATTACACATATCGATATTCCTTAACACCCTTTCTTAGATCATATTTGAGATTGAAAGACGGGTCATGCACCGGTTTCTCCGGGGGAGATAGGTACTAAAGATTGAATGCCCCAGCAGCTGCCCAAAAGGAAAACCCTAACCCCGATGAGCAGCATTATCGGATGATGGCGAATGAATCCAACGAGACGGCTCGAGTCTCCCCAGCCCGTCGCAGTCAGAGTTGACTCCACTATTCTTCCCCGTTGAGAAGGGGTTGAGGTCTTGGCACGAGACCCGCAATCTAAATTCACACGAGAACTTGTGCCCTAAGTCTAACCTCAAGTCATCCTCAGCAAGTCCCACCATCTCGTCCTTCTCGGTTTTGTCCTTGTCCTCGTGGAGGCAAAAACCCTTTCTCTTCCCTCCTTTATTTTCTCGGTGGGACCGGCGAGAGTATCACATATTGGTGCCTCATTTCAACTGAGAATTAACGTTGAAGTTTCCTTCATCAGCGAGGAAGCTCGGCAGAAGCAGCCTACTAGATAAGAACACGAGAGCTCGGTATAAAGGGGTCGCGCCGGTGACGCTTTTACTCCACAGACGCTCGAGATTGTGAGGGGAGTGTGCTCTTCCTCTCATCGTCGCCGTCGTTGTCATTGGAATGTCCGACAGTCCTAACCTCCGGTCGCCGGACTCACCGGACATGGACTTCAACGAACAGTCCGATTTCGAGCTCTCGGAGTTCTTAAAGATCGATGAGTGGCTAGGTGATGATCCAGCGTCCATGGTCCATGGGGCGCCGGCTAATTATTTTTACCAGTCGAATGAGGCTGACGATTCCATCGGATCTAGCAGCAACCCGGAAGGCCCCAGTCGACGTAAATATCTGTTCCTCCATCGCATCTCATTCTCTTTTTCGGTTATCGATTCGATGCTAGTTTGAGGGTTCCTACGCATGTAGAAAAAGTCATTGAGTTTGTCTGTGCTGCGGACATTCTTGCTTTAGCTGACTAGGGCCTGAGAGAGTTTGTGTATGTTACTGGCAGACGCCGAAGGCGGAAAGGAGAAGAAGGAAGTTAAAGAAAGGTTCGCCTTCAAGACGAAATCCGAGGTTGAGATACTAGATGACGGATTCAAGTGGAGGAAGTACGGGAAGAAGATGGTGAAGAACAGTCCGAATCCGAGGTAGTTCTTGCTTTGAGTTGATTGCGGTATTGCCCGCGGTTTAACTGTTGAAAATGACAGGACCATTTTAATAAATTGACTCCCATGCCCTAGCGTCCGTTTGTTTATTTCCCTCGCTCGAATACTATCAGTCAAAACATGTGTTCGCTGCGAAACGGAGACTTGACCTAGAAAGCAGTCTTAGAAGCACAGATGTACCGGTTAGGTTTGCTTTTCGCCGAATAATTTCGTTCTTGAATGATCTGCAGGAACTACTATCGGTGTTCGGTGGAAGGCTGTCCTGTAAAGAAGAGAGTCGAACGGGACAGAGACGACCCAAGGTATGTAATAACAACATACGAGGGCATCCATAATCACCAAGGGCCCTTCTAGTCGCACACATTGCGGAGGCCGTGCTCGCATTTGTTAAGTTTCGTTGAAGTAATGTAGAATCAAAGGGCTGTTTTCGGTAGGAGAGCTCAGTAGTCACAGATAGCCTTGTACTGTATGCAACTATTGTTGTAGTATAACCAAGAATTCTTGCAGCAGCCATTGTAGGGTACCTTTTCAATATCTATAAAATTAGCAGGTCGCGTCGAGTGGTGCTCTCGAGCTCAAGGAAATAAGTTTAAATGGCATATGATCTACGAAAATAGTTGCACTGCCAGGACCAAAAGATCTGTCAATGTGATGCGTGGTCATGTTAACTAACCGAACCAGCTTTTGGTTTCAGAGACCAACTCACTGTGGAGTTATATGCAAAATAACATGATCCACCTCTTCACAGAGGATGGATACATCATTGCATGCATCGAGTGGAATATTCAATTAGATTACAATCGCTCAAATACAAGATGCTGAACGTGAGATTTCATTTAGAAAGATGACGTCGGGATTTCGCACGTGTGTGGTTAGTCGTCCAGACTTCTTAGAATTGCTTTCAATGCCGTGAGCATAAGGAGAGATGCTCCACAAAATATCTGCACCTGGCACCTTTGTCTTCACTCCTAGCGATGATTTCACCAGAGCTTTTGATTTCGCGAGTGGTTGTTTAGTAGCCTTACCCAAACCACTTGCAAATAACCACCGGGTGCCCAATCGTCGCTGTCTTGTAGTTCCCCACGAATGCTTCTCGTCCGGTTCGGCGTCTATGCCTGCCAGATGGAGTTCAGTGATTCTAAACGAAGAAATGGCTATTCCATCTCTTGCGGGGATATTGTCGTCTTCCTCCTCCTTTCTCCCCTCTGAAACATCTTGGTGAACATATCTTCTCTCTACATGAACCAGAGCAAGCATTGGATCACCAACAGCTTCAAAGTTTCTAAGAGGGTCCCTCAGCTGCACCCTGAAGGCAACGGTGAGGTTGTTCCGTAAAACGCCGCTCCTTACACCAGATGCCTCATCAGGATGTATGTCATCAATCAGCTTCTCTCTGGAGCTGTCCTCACACTTTTCATGATGCGCCACTAGTATCTTTCTAGTGCTCTCCCCACTTTCATCCTGGTTTCCAGTACTAACTCCCGCGTCAAGCCTCAACCACTCATCCAAAGTTACACAGAAATCCATCAATCCATAAGCATCATTGTCACCATTATGAACATCGTAAAGGAGAAATGCATCATCTTCCAAGCCCATAAGCTCATAAAAATTTGCATACTTTCTTTGAGAAGCAGGCGTTTCGAAGTGTGGAATAATTCTTGAAGGTGCCTCCTCGTCTGTCATCCCACATTGAGTTCTCAAACCTTCAATTGTTAGGGCTTCAATCTTATCCATGGCCAAGAGCACGACATCTTCTAGAGATGCCGAGTCTGAGACCGGGTTATGACAGCTCAAACCACACTCTTGTTCCTTGAATTTTTGGCTCGATGCTGTTTCATGATGCAAAAGAGCCTGCCTGCTACAGCAACCAGTTTAAACTTAAAATAAGAGATGAACTTTTATATCTATTATTAGTTGAAGATACTAAACTATATGATCATCAGAACATGGACGTATAGTGCCAATGAGCCAACAGTGATGCATATTGAGCTGGTATCTGTAATTAGCCAAAAAAAAAATGAAGATAGTAAGTTCGGGACATATCATACCATATGGTTTTGGAAGCAGCTTCACAGGCTATTTGTTGCAAAGTCCTACCAGTAATGTCCTCCAAAGGCATGGCTTTATCGATCTGCTTAGAAAGCTTTTCGATTTCAATTGATGCAAGGTGCTGGAGTACCTTTATGTTACTAGAACCCATTCTCGCAGGTAACACAACTGGTCTAGAAACTTGCAGTATTAAGTTGATGCTATTTTTAGCATTCCTAAAGAGCGAGGGCATCATAGTCCTCAAGAAACCTCCTCCTACAGTCTGAATAGATGGACCAAAACCTTCTCCAAGCAAAGGTGACTCAACTGGCTCCTGTGACGGTAGTTCAATTGGACTCCCAAAGCCACCAGAGGAACACCGAGGAGAATTCTGAAAGGCTTTTTCATCCAACCCCCACTCACGCATTAAAACTTCAGTCTCTAGATCTTCAAGCATTTTGACCTTTCTTCTGTGCCTCAATGACTGACTAGACTGCTCATATTCCTCTTCAGCATCTTGAAGAGCTAAAGTGAGAATAGAATCTGCAGGGTTATCTTCAGAAGAAGATCCAACTAAAGCCCCCCAATCAAATCTCACCTGCTCCTCCGTGGCATCAAAATCTATTATAAAATTGCCAGAAAGGAAAGCTTCTCTTTCGAATTCTCTCAAGAGTTGTTCTCTGGGAGACTCAGGTTCGCCATTGAACTTTAAGCCAGAGAGACTGCGCTCGCTTTCCAGCATGTTCAAGAAATCACTAGTCACATGTTCACTAATATCATTAAAACTCTGCGATTTGGTTCCTTTTTTGTTTGCTTTATAACTATATTTAAGCCCCATGTAGTCTTCCTCACACTTACTGAGAACTGAAGCAGGCAAAGAACCCAAGTCAGCTGAGTCCAAAATCAATGCATCAAGAGAAGGTGACTCCACTTCCAGAGCTGACTGCTTTGCATCAACACTTTGCTCCCCTATTTTATTATCACCAATTACAAGCCCAGTTGTTGTACTACCAGTTAAGTGATCCGCTAAATCACACTTCATCTTGTCCAGACAGAGTGAGTCATTGCCTAAGAGGGTGTCATCCTTATTTAGTGCTTCAGTTGTAGAATCTTGAGTATGAATGCTAACTTGAACAGGATTCAACTGTTTACTTTGAGGTACTTCAATTCCCTGGTCTATCACAACAAAGTCTATGTCATCTCCTTCATCATCTATAGGTTCTCTAGCAGGCTCAGGACAGAGACCAGATTTTGCTTTTGATGACTTCACATTCTCCGATGATGAATCCGACCCCAATTTATCACTCAAAATATCTTGCTCAAGTTTCTCATAGAGATAATGGATCGATTTGGAGAATTCTATAGCAGGATCAACAAAGGCACCATGTCCCACCTTAACATCAAGAGGCTGTGCAAATTGGAGAGAAGGATGGTTTAAATCGCTTGGAACACTCCCACTCCGCCGAAGCTTTTCAGTTGAACAATTCTCAGGAGATCCTCTATCTTGTTGCTTTGCGTTTGACCTACTATATGCCAAGTTTATGAGCTCTGAAACAGTCATATTACCATTAGACTCAAGATTACCTCCACCTACCAGTGAATAACCAAAACTGACATTCAGAGTTGCACCTTTAGCCTTGCCAGCAAGTTTGAAACTCGTTGTCCACTTACCCGAACTTTTGTCTCCATCCAACTCTTCCAAAGTCAGAGGCAGCAGCCTGGTGAGATCAACCCAGTGCTCACCAACATCAACGCCCAGAGTTCCAATCACAGAAGTACGAACTGAGAACAGCTTAGGTTCATACTTGCATGAGTTGAGAGGCCCACTTTTATGGCAATACACAGTACATCTATGCATCAAAGTGTCATCAAAATCAGCAGTTCCTCTTAGAACCTTTGATGGTCGTGACTTTAACCCCTCATCCTTCCTTTTAAATTCCACGCACAAACCAACACCATCGAAATTCACAGGTAAACCCTCGACAGAGTGCACGTGAAGATAGAAAAGGCATCCGAACTTTCGGCCCCGGAGATGGGACAGGGCTTTTAGGGGTTTCTTCCAATTCCACAAGGACGATGATTTGTTGAACTTGTTCGATCCCTTTTCATCCTGATTTCCCAATTTTGGAACCAATCTATGTTCGACCCACCCAACTTTTCCAGGATATTGAGTTGATGGGGAGATCAAAGGCTTTTGAGTGGCTTCATGCAAATACAAAGCTTTGCTTATTGCCTCAATATCATGCAAGAGCTGACTATTGCTGGCGCTCGTAGAGCACGCATCATTTCCAGACTCATGTCCCGACACCAACATCTCTGCACCACGCGGCAACTAAATCTGGAACTTTTACCAAGAAAGAAGCACATCATGTATCGACTCTCTAAGCACACAAAGCTTCAGTAACTCATTCAGATCATGACAATTGAGGAGACGGACAACAGGAGAAAATCAAATCAACAACGTTTCAACACGAATGAAAAATGCACAGAAAGTAGTAACAACAATCTTCACTCAAACGCAGAGAAAATCAAACGGCAAGGCAGTTACACCCATAGCTACTTCAAACCAAGAAGATCATCTACTCCTGTCCGGACACACCATCATCTCTGCACCTCCCGACAACACAATCTCGAAAATCCAGAAAAAAAACGGAAACGCATCCACCGTCCAAAGACGTTCCGCGCATTTAGGAAACACCTCGGCGGGCGCGGCTCAGACCACAATCGCCACCGAGATCAAAGAACAGCACAACAGCAGAATCACAACCGCAAACAATTTCCGCAACACGAGTAATCGAGAATCCGAAACATCCGGGCGAAGGAAAGAAGTGAAAACAGAGTAGAGACACGAAGTCGAACGCCGGCGATTCACGCCAGCATTCACTTCAAGTGTAAGCGCGACGGTCGACTCACGCGGCCGGCCGGGGGAAAACCATCCGCCCGCCGAAGCGAGGGGCGCGTACCTGGATCGCGGATATTCTTTGCTTCCGGCGAGGGGAAACCTTCCGAGGCGAGTGTGCGACTCAGCAGAGTCCGTTGACCGCGCGAGCTGCTCCGACTCGGCGGCGGCGGCGGCGGAGGAAGAGGGAGAAGAAGGAGGAGAATGGAAGACGGAACGAGAATGAAAGGATCCGTTGGATTTAGCGCGTATTTTCTCGAGGAAAGGCGTTGATTTTCTCTCCCTTTCTCGCGCTTTGCTGCACTTTTTCTCGAGAAAATTATTTTCGTCACGAGCAAGGCGTGAGGGAAATGAATGCTTCCTCCTCTTCGTCTTTTTTTGTCCTTTTGTGCGTGTTGGAAAATTCCCGGGTTCCGGTGGGGCCCCCTTTTGCCGGATCAATGCCGTGTACGGTATGACCGTTCGATTCGAAAATTTAAAAGGTCTCGTCCGTCAGATGTGCCCTGTCAAATTTGTAAATTACTGACGTTTGATTGTGACATTTTTGCAGTTGATTGGGGGAAAATTACCGCAATCAAGGGTAATTAACTTAAGAATAGGCTCTATTCCTTAAGGCTGCATTTGATAATTGAGATAAAACCTAAAATAAAATAAAATTTATCTTATTATGTATTTAATACCTGCTCAAAACATAATAAAATCGAATATAAAGGAAATATAAATAAAATAAAATTATTTATGGAGAAAGTAGGATAAAGGTGAATAGAATTCTTAACATTTGTAATAAGAAAGTTATTTTTTTCGAATTACAATCTTTTTAAATTAAAAAATTAAAATTATATTTTGATATAGATAATATTTGAATTCTAATATAAAAAATTCAAAATAACAAAAAATAGCAATTTAGTTATTTTTATTTTATATATTGGAATTTAATTCTATTTTATAATATAAATTAAATATATAAATGTAAATATATATTTATTATATATTGTAGGTATTTTAGTATTTTAGGTCATTACTACAGTTTACTATTTAATAAAATTTTAATAAAGAATAATGGAATGGGAAGAAAGACATAAAAAAATTAATTTAAAAAGAGAGAAAAATTATAAAAATGAAGTAGGCACGAATCTCACAGGAGATTTTTACCATCCATTTATAAAAAAATTTATTCATTTATATTAATATGCCTTTTCTACCAAATAATATACATAATATGATATAAAAATATATGATTTTATTACTACAATCAAATAGTAGATAGGATATAATAAAATCCCTAAATTTCTTATCATATCCTATCTAGATTTAAATCGAAAGCACCTAAACACTGATCTAAGAATTTTAAAAAAGGACGAGTACATTGAAAGTTGCAAATTTTGTTATAAGAGTGCAATTGAATCATTCAATTAACGTCATTCAACCAGGCTAACGGACAATGTTAACATGTCTTATTTTATTATTTTTTTATATGTATAAATTATTTGAAAATTGTTTTTTTAAAAGAATGATTATTTTTAATATATTTTCAATAATCTAAGTAATCGACACTGACATTGACACGTGCGTGATCATGTCGATAATATCGCATTCTTTAAAAAAAATAGAGAATTATGTGCGTTGTATATTAAATATATATTTTTATATATACATAAAATTAATTTGAATCAAATTCATAAATAATTAAATAATTAAAAAGACTAGAATGAATATACATTAAAAATATTAATCCACCATTTATTAATAACATTCATTATTTCAATTTGACAAATTTAATTATATTTCAATAATTCACAAAAAATTTGAGAAAAAATAAGTAATCCATATTCTAGACTCACATATTAGATATGTTGAAAAATGAGAAAAAAAAAAAAAAAAAACTTAAGGGATAAATTCTATATCATAGGAAGCGAGAGTCAGAAGAAAAGAAAAATCTATACTAGATTTTTCTTCTTTATCTATTTATTATTTATTATGTGTTTTATTCACACACACACACACACACAAATTTTGACTTCTCATTTATTGAATTTTTAAAATTGACCTCAATATCATAATCATGTGTTGGAAACTCGTATATCAAAATTCAGAGAATGTCGAGAAAGTTCACAAAGTGTCGGATTTTTCGACACATATTAATCAAATGTCAGAGCGTCGAAAGTATTGAACATGTGTTGAAATGTCTGACACGACACAAACGCCTCTTAGAAAGTGTTGATACTTTATAGGCAATAATTAGTAGATGGCAAATGTTTTTATTATTAACAACACTTTATGCATAAATATTTTGTAGATTATGAAAATATTTATCATCAAATCATTTTTATAATTGCTATAACCGATCTTTTATAATAATATTTTTCTAATTATTTATTTTCGATCAATCGGCATGTCATCTTCATGACGTACGGATAACAAATTGGAGGACGGCGACAAAAGGCAGAGGCAGTACCTTCCTCACCAGATTAATATACTTGCAATAATCAGTAGATGGCAAATTTTATTATTATTAACAACACTTTATGCATAAATATTTTTGTAAATGATCAAATCATTTTTATAATTGCTATAACCGATCTTTTATAATAATATTTTTGAAATTATTTATTTTCGGTAAACCGGCGTGTCATCTTCGTGACGTACGGATAACAAATTGGAGGACGGCGACAAAAGGCAGAGGCAGTGCCGCTGCCGTCCCAACCAGACGCCACCGCCGCGCCGCCGTCGACCGCCCTATCGCTTCGAGCCTTCCGTGGGAGATGGAGAAGATGATGCAGGTGCCGTACGAGGCGACGGTGAAGGTGATGATGGCCTCCCTCGAGCGCAACCTCCTGCCCGACGCCGTCATCCGGCGGCTCACGCGCTTGCTCCTCGCCGGCCGCCTCCGCTCCTCCTACCGCCCTTCCTCCGACCTCCAGCTCTCCGACCTCCTCCACTTCGCCCACTGTATACTCTCTCTCTCTCTCTCTCTCTCTCTCTCACACACACACACACACACACATGTCGACTTGATTCGAAGAAGACGATTGAATTCGAGTGATGGATTGAAACGGTTCGATGAACAGATTATAGTTTTGTGCTGTTTTCGCGCGTTCTTTGAATTTGAGGAGCAGCTCTTTCGCTGATGGTCAAGTTGAGTTTTTTTCCCGTTTGGCCGTTTGCTGTCGACTCGACTACGGCATTTGTAAAACTGATAGTGAAATTCGTTTCGTGGTGGGATAGATGAGAATGAGCGCAAGAACAAATGAAGGGGGAATTTTTTTTTTGTGTGGATAATCTCACCTTGTGCGTTATCTCTTCTGTGGAAGAGATGCTCTTTGAGCTTTTCGCTTGTTGGGGACTGCTATATGCTGCTTAATGTGATGAATTGTTCCGTTTGTATCCCGGGTCCGAATTCTGCGATCCACTGCAGCTCTGAAAGAAATGCCTATCGCCGTCACGACGGAGAAGCCCAAAGAACAGCATTATGAGCTGCCCACTTCGTTCTTCAAGCTGGTGCTCGGCAAGCGTCTCAAATACAGGTACTTGTGTCTGAGGATACGTCTCGACTGATTCGTGTAGGAGACATCTTTTCCAGAAGTGAGAATGCAATTGTAGACTAGATCTCTCTTGAAGGCACTTCTTGATTTGTTTTCTTTGAAATCAGAAGAGAGGATATTATATATACATACAGAGCAGAGCACATGGGTCTTGACTTAGAGTGATATCCTGTGACGGAGGAACCAAGTATAACATAAAGTTCGCCTACATAAGATATCTGTACCTTTAGTCAGCTCCAGGCCTGCAACTAATCTTTTATTATAAATTTGAGTCAATGAACAGTCCACTTCAAAGAAAGCATCCATGTGTTCTCAGGCCTCATACGCTGATCTGCTTAAGTATGAATTAGTGCAGCTGCTGTTACTTCTCCGATAAGTCGACGACCTTGGAGGATGCTGAAAAGGCAACGCTGGAACTCTACTGTGAGAAATCCCAGTTGAAAGATGGCCACACTGTTCTGGATGTGGGATGTGGATGGGGCTCACTGACTCTGTATATAGCACAAAAATACAGTAACTGCAAGATTACAGGAATATGCAACTCGACAACACAAAAAGCACACATTGAAGAGCAGTGCCGGTATTCATTGTTAAATGCACATTTATTTTGGGGAAAAATTTAAGAGAAGTAAAATGCTTTGCAACGTGCATGATATTTTGATCTGGGCCTGCACTGCACTGAGGAGAATGGACTAAGTTGTTACCTCAATTTTCATAGGAATCTTCAGTTGCAGAATGTGGAGATCATTGTTGCTGATATCAGCACATATGAAATGGAAGCTTCATATGATCGAATATTCTCTATTGAGATGTTTGAGGTTTGTCTTTCTTACTGGCTTCAATTGTCAGAAACTCAGGTGTTAACGGTAATATTGGGGAATGTTTTAATTTTTCATGCAGCATATGAAGAACTATAAGGATCTTCTCCAGAAAATTTCAAAGTGGATGAAGGAGGATGGCTTTCTTTTTGTTCATCATTTCTGCCATAAAGCATTTGCATACCATTTTGAGGTACAACTGTAGTTCAGTTAGATGTCCTTGTCACTTTGTCGAGATAAAAGATCACTATCCTCATTTATGGAAAAAGTTGGTATCCTTCATCCCATAGGAAGATGAATTTTCATCCTTTAATTTCCTTGCAGGACATAAATGAAGATGACTGGATTACTAGATACTTCTTCACCGGTGGTACAATGCCCTCGGCTAACCTGCTTCTTTATTTTCAGGTAATTTTTGCACATTACTGTATTAGAAGCTGAGACAGATTTTTTGGTTCTCTTGTCCAAAAAATTCAGGTGATGGTTTTTCATTTTGCAAAAATGAGTTTCTGAGCTGAATCTCTTAGCTTTTGTGTACATTAGCCTTTAAAGAACCTGATGCTGTGAAACATTGGAAACTACAACTGTTCATGGCAGTAGATTCTTCATGTTTTACTCTTCATGAGAACGAATCAACATCAAATCTTTTGAACCTATAAGTTCACCATCCTAAGGTTAGTCCCTCAGAAATGAATCGCTCAGAAACTTAGTCAGACTCAGGTTAAAAGGCTTGAGGAAAAACTAGAAAGACACAGAAGGAGATGATGAGAAAAGATACAGAGCACTTAGAACTTTCAGCAGACTTGAAACAGAATAGAAAAGAATAGCATAGAAGGATCTATATAGATCAGGGGTTTAGTTTGCTTTTGATTGCTAGAAACTTAATTTACTCTCCATTCTTAGTGGGACATTGATATTCTCTATGGGGCAACGTTACCTGAAATTTTGAAGTTAATGGTGATTGCCTCTGCTGGGTCCAGTCTTTATACACAAGGCTCTCAACCTACTGTGGACATGATACTGTCACATGCAAAAGATAGGTTGGCAGGTTTACTTATTTCTGATGAATTATGTGCAGGATGACGTTTCTGTTGTCGATCATTGGCTGGTCAATGGGAAGCATTATGCACAGACAAGGTAAACGAAAGACATCCATTATCATGCATGGTGTATGGATGGTGTGGTTAAGAAGTTTCTGAATATCCATTGAGCTCCACTTTCCAATACATGCAATTTTTTACGCTACTGGTCCCTTTTATGCGCCTTTAATAAAAAGTATTGCTCCATGCAGTGAAGAATGGCTCAAGAGAATGGATCAGAATTTGGCTTCAATCAAGCCCATCATGGAGGGTACTTATGGCAAGGAACAAGCTGTCAAGTGGACTGTCTACTGGAGAACATTCTTCATCGCCGTTGCGGAACTATTTGGATACAATGATGGAGAAGAGTGGATGGTGGCACATTTCCTGTTTAAAAAGAAATGAGCTTGTTCATCTCTCTATCGATTTGAAGGATACATGTTTAAGTACAGCTTGAGGTTTAAGCTGAGGCACATAATTCTGGCGCAGCTAAGCATGATAATGAATTCTTTATCATTGTTCAAGATGAATTAGAGTCGCAGCCATTTAAATAGCAGCAAATTCTGCTATGTTGTTTGATGATCACGTAAGAGGGAATTTGAAGCGGACGAACATAGTGAATCGACTGCGTTTGCGCTCTGCACATGTATGGAGTTCTTAGTCGTACGTTCTTTGCGAATTGTAGCCATACGCAGCATATCCAACCAGTAGGGATCTTGTGGTTGTGGACTTGCTAGTGCTATATTTTAGCAAGCTCAGTGAAGATTCAATAGGTTGAAGATAGAATGGTCGTCGCCACCATTCACCGATTCGGTGTTCAGGACTCACTCAACTTAGCTTCCTGGCAGCCTTTTCTTTTCTCTCTTTTCTTGCCCAATCAGAAGAGCAAGATTGTAATTGTCCGTTCCCGTACAAAAAATTACTTCACGGTGCAATTTATTTACTGTTGAAAAATATTTCGAGCCAAATCGATGGAGGAAGAAAGAATAAATGGGGAAAACAAAAGTTCACCGAGGTATAAAAGAGAAATAGGGACAAGGAGTCGTAAAACTTATATCAATCGGGCACCTGATATGATCTTTCAGTGGAGGGAATAATTCGAGATGACATCTTTAATTTATCTTTTTTCATCCATGTGATCGTTGGTAAGCTGAGGGAACATGTTAAAATCCTATCGTTCTCTGTTTTAGTTAAAAGTAAAATTGAAGAAAATTGGAAGGGTAAGATCAAGGCAGGGCTGGTTGACCCTCGTTTGATGGTGGCAAGGTGAGTCGCTGGCACCACTGAGCGAGAGTCTCTTGTTGGTGATGGCGAGATTGGCGGCGCAGATTCTTCGTGTTCATTTTTGTATATCTTTAGAATCGCATTTTTTCCATTATTTATTCGACTCAAACACGCCCTTTTGCGGTGTATTGACCATATTATTATCACTTGCCATGTCCTCTTTTAAATGTTATACCCTGCATAATCAAATGCGGGACCCATCGTAGGGACCTTTTTTGAAGTTGTTTCTTCCTTTTCTTCCACTTTCTTTCTTGTTTTGGCTTGTGTTGAAGTTATTGCTAGCGCTTCTTCATCTTCCTCCTTAGACACCTCCATGCATATTAACAACCGAGCGGTCTCACAAAGCCGTACGAGCTTCCCTCTCTACCTCACCATCGTCGTCGCCCTTGCATGTATGGCAGAACCACCCCTATGCCGGCGTGATTTTTCTTAAGATGTAATTCTCTACCGCGATCATTTGATTCTTGTGAGAATTTCTGAAAATTAGAATAGAATGATCATGGTGCTCGAGCAATAAGCAAAGAGCAATAAGCAAAGATCTAAATGTAAAGAGGATAACTCTTGATGCATTTACAATTGACCACCTAAGAAGATAAAGACATTGACATTCTCATTAAGGAATATCATTAAAGGAGATAGCGACATAGATTCAAGAGTCCCTAATCAACAAAACCACCAAAATATAAAAAGGAAAGTGCAAGAAAAAGAAGAAATAAATAAAAGCAATCCTAAATAAGCCCCATTTTTTACTCTTCACGACTATGGCAAGGAAAAAACAAGGGTATAGTTACTACACTATAAAAGAGAGTGTCAAAGTCAAATGAGGAGTGGAAAAAACGTGATCCATTTTTTAAGATAGTCTTTATTCAGACCTATAATAGTTTCACTTATATGAAAAGTTAACATCTACAAAATTTAACGGTGTTAATGGAAATACTACGTAGGGAATCGCATAAGTTAATGGATTTTATTTTTTTGGAAAGTTATCAAACTCAAAAGGCAAGAATTTGAAAGTTGGGAAAATTCCAAATAAAAGCATGAAATGCTTTTATTTTCTCAAATAAAAGTTTGAAGTGAATCTTATTCCAAACAGAATCAAGATTCTTATTTTCTCAAATAAGGATTTAAAGTAAATTTTGTTTGAAATAAGGGCATAAGGTAGCTATCTTAGTCTTAAAAAAAAAAAAGGCTTAACCTAAAGGCATTTTCGTCATTTACATTTTCTTTATTTTCTTTCCTTTATTCTTTCTTTTTTTCCTTTTCTAGTTTTTTTCTTTTTTTAAAAAAAAAGAAAAAGGCTTAAATTTTTTTTAAGTACCAAAAAAAAAAACACAAACAAACAAACAATAGGGCTATCCACCCTCTCCTACCTGCAGTTGCCGCCCCATCACTGATGGGGTGTCAGCCATGGCAAGCGAAGTTGCCAGTGAAGAGGTAAATGACGAAAATATTCTCAATCAACTAGTGAGGTAACGTCCTTCTTTAAAATTAACATAAACATCTTAGACTTATTTGAAATAAAACTACTTCTTCATGCTCTTATTTGAGAAAATTATGATATTTCTTACTCTTATTTGAAATATTCCTTTTTAAGATTTCTCATCTATTAAAGGAAAAATTCCAAATAAAAACTTAAGATGAAAGTGAATTTTATTTTAAATAAGGACGTAAAATGCCATTGTTTTCTCAAATGAGATCCGAAATGGTCAAATCAGTCTCAAAGAAAGACCTGACCTCAGGAGCGTTTCCGTCATTTACTTCTTCTTTTTTCTTTCATTTTCCCTTTCTTTCTTTTTCATAAAGGAGACAAATTAAAAAAAAAAAAAAAGCAAAAGAATACTACAGCTCAAAAAAAAAAAAACCACATAAATAAATTGGAGGCAACCCAAACCGAGCCGAGCCAAGCCAGCCCTTCCATTTTCTAGTAGGTCTCACAAGACACGTGTCAATATCTAAATGGTATGTGCGCACCACGTCAGTGGATGACATGGCACGCACATACCACTAAATATTTTCTCCTCCCTCCCTCTATGACTACCACCCATCTCCAATGAGGCATTAGACACGCCGCCCCATCAACGATGGGGCATTGGTCACAAACGACAAAGGGTTCGCTCGCCCTCTAGCTTAGTTTTTTTTTTCAAAATATTTAGTCTTTTTTCTTTTTTAAGTATGTTATTTTGGAAAGAAAAAATTAGAAAAAGAAAAAAAAAAGGAAAGAAGATAAAAATATATTGAAATGACAAAAATGCCTCTAATCAATGATAAGTAATGCCTTTCCTTTGAGACTAATATGACCTTATTTGAGACAATGTCAATTTCGGACACTTATTTAAGAAAACAATAGCATTTTGGGTTCTCATTTAAAATAAAATTTTGAGAAAATTCCAAATAAGAGCCTAAATTATCATCGTTTTTTTTTTTTTTAAATAAAGCGCTCAAAATGGATCTTATTTTAAATAAAGGCTAAAGTGGAACTTATTTTAAATAAAAGCTTGAAATGGTCATTATCAGTTTCAAAAAAAGGCATAATCTCTTAGATTGAAGGACATTTTAGTTTTTTAATTTTTTTTCTTTTTTTCTCTTTCCTCATTGCCTTCGTAGCCAAGGCAAAGGTTGTAAGACTTAGGTACAGGCCACCCTCATCAGCGTCCAGCAAGGCGCTCATCGCCAAATCTAGTGAGGGCAACTTGGTGTTAGGTGGGTCCCCCTCGCCTGAGGCAGGCAACCTTCGCCTGCCATTGATGACAACGGCCGTGGGAGGGAAGAGGAAAAACGAAACGAAAAAGAAAAAAAATATGATTACAATTTTTTTTGACCAAAATACCATTTTTTCGATGATCGAAACTCATCGATCAGCCAAAGGCTCTCGTTTGAGATGATTTGGCCACTTTGAACTTTTATTTGAAACAATTCCTTAAGGCTCTTATTTAGAACAAAGTCAACTTCGGATTTTTATTTAAGAAAATAATAACACTTTACACCTTTATTTAAAATTTTCCCTAATCTTTTTTTATCCCTTATTCAAAGAAACGAGAGCATTTTATATCCTGATTCATGGGTGGGTAATCAATCGGACCTTATTTCCGGACCGGTTTGAACCGATTCCGAATTTTGGAAACCGATTTTCGGACCAGCTTCAACGGGAACCAATTCCCAACCTTTTTTTCCAGGTGGGCCAATCCAATTCCCGAGTATACCTGGTCCAGTTGCACATCCCTACTAACACGGTAAAGGGTTTGCCCACCCTCCAGCTTATGTTTTTTTTTTCAAAAGTTTTAGTATTTTTTTCTTTTTTAAATATGTTATTTTGGAAAGAAAAAATTAGAAAAAAGGAAAAATAAAAAGAAGATAAAAATATATGTAAATGAAAAAATGGCCCTAATCAGTGATGACTCATGCCTTCCTTTAAGACTAACAGGTTAACTCAAAATGCTATTGTTTTCTCAAATAAGTATTTGAAATTGACATTGTTTGAAGGAAGACCGAAAATTTTGAATAAGAGCATGAATTGTCATTGTTTTCTTAAATAAGGGTTCAAATAAGTATTTGAAATTGACATTGTTTGAAGGAAGACCGA
This sequence comes from Eucalyptus cladocalyx, assembly GCA_017140615.1. Lineage (NCBI taxonomy): Eukaryota > Viridiplantae > Streptophyta > Magnoliopsida > Myrtales > Myrtaceae > Eucalyptus > Eucalyptus cladocalyx. Next base: position 4,282,264 of record CM029518.1, on the reverse strand, counting down.
AAATTTCGAATAAGAGCGTGATTTAATCATTGTTTTTTCTTAAATAAGGGTTCAAAATGAATCTTGATTCAAATAAAGCATGAAGTAAAACTTGTTTTAGATAAAAGCTTGAAATGATCGTATCAATTTCAAAAGATAGCCTAACCTACAAGATTGAAGGATATTTTTGTTTTTAATTTATATTTTTGTTTATTTCTTTTTCTTTCTTTTTTCTTTTTTTTTTCTCTTTCCCCATTCCCTCCGTTGGCCAAGGCGAAGGTTGTAAGACTCAGGTAAGAGCCAACCTCACCAACGTCGAGCAAGGCGCATGTCACCAAATCTGGCAAGGGTAACCTAGAATCGAGGGAGTTGCCCTCGCCTGAGGCAAGCAACCTTTGCCAACCATTGACGACAATGGCCAAGGGAGGGAAAAGGGAAAAATATAATAAAATATATTATTATAATATTTTTGACCAAAATATCTTGTCTGATGATTGAAATAGTCACTAACTGGCCAAAGGCTCTCATTTGAGACGATTTGGCCCCTTTCGACTCTTATTTAAAATGATATGGATATTTCGAGACCCTTATTTAGAACAAAGCTACTCTAAATTTTTATTTGAGAAAATAATAATGCTTTATACTTTTATTTAAAATTTTCCCTAGTATTTTTTTTTTTTTATCCCTTATTTGAAAAAACGAGCATTCTATATCCTCATCTATAGATTTTCCTGAATTTACCTTCAATCAAATTGCCACAAATCTTAAGACTAACGTAATTGACCTGGCCAGCGTCCCGCACGCAGGCGAAAGCTCTGCATCTCGGCGCTTCCATGGCTGATCCCTACTACGCTTATACTGCTCCCACCACCGACCGAGGTACTCCATCTCTTCCTCCGGCCTCAGTCGCTCGTCGAAGGCCGACGATTTCCATCCTTCCTTCGTCTCGTTTGATCAATCCGAACAAGAGCTCCGAATTTTCTTACCCCACAAAGAGAACAAAAGGGTAAAAAAAAAAAAAAAAAGTGGTTCCGACTGTTTCCTCGGGAACCGATCGAGGCATTACCTCGAGATGTGTCGGCGCATTCGTTGTTTTTCTGGACACGGCGCTGCTCGGATTAACGTACCATCGCCGTGGTTTGAAGTTCTATTGCTATTCGATTCGTGTGGCGTACGACGTTAATCTGACCTCGGCCGTGAGTGTGTTTTGGCGAGAATTCTAGGCAGTCGGTTGTACGGACTTGCTTGCTTTGTGTCATGAGGGGGAGGAAAGAACCCTTTTTTACTGGTGCCCTTTTGGCTTGGTTGAACATGCGTTGTTGGGTTCTCTTTGGTCTTGTGTGCCGCTGTCAGGGAAACGTGAACCTGGCATTCTGTGGTTCTGATGGTAGTATCACACTCCACTTCTTGTTCTCAGGATAATGAATTTGTTCTCTGGATAATGAATTTGAGCTAATTGGTTGCAAAATGTAGTTGATGTAAGGATGTGGGATTTTGTACTGCGATTCTCTGTTCGGTTTTGTTGAGTTCGAATTGTTTCTAGCATGAAGATTGTCTGTTGTGCCATTATTTTTCCATTCGAGAGTGGCGTGAATTATTCAGAGTATGTCTTCCTCTGCATATTAAGCTACTCATTACCCAATCTGGTTTGCTCTTATTAGAGAAGAAAGGGAAAAAGAGGTAAGTCTTTAGGAGAAGATGATTAGTGCAGTCACCAGGTCATGATTGTTGGTGCAAAAAGAAGAAGAGAGACTATATTTTTATCCTGCAAAATGCAGGTGTCGGATCAATCAATACTGTGTTTCATATGTCTTGAAGACATTTTATAGCTTTATGGGAAGACTCGGATTGAAGATTGCCGGTATGCAGTAATGGCCCTGTAATACCACCGACCACTGTGGCCAAGTGAGGAAAAAATTTAATAAGCCACAATAAATGGAAACGATGTCACTTTTATCTGGATCGTAACGGTATTAATTGGAATATCCAAGTATCTATGTCCTGCTAAATTGGACCCGACGCTGCTCTTTTCCTTTTGTAGTGTCCACCATTAAGCTTTTATCCTAACTGTCGCATCATTGATTTTTCTCTAATTATGTCATGCCAGCTACTGCTACCAGGGCAAGTTTTCCTGGCTATTTGTCATCTGAGATGCCATCATTAGCATCTCGTCATGCATTCGGCTATGGAGATCAACGCACTTTTTCTTCAGATGCTTTGCAGAAAGATGTAATGACTCAGCTATAGTTTCATAGCTCTTACAATAAGTTTGTTGGGAGAAATGAACTTATAGGTTCTAAATTCAGGTAAATCCAGTAGGACCTGGGACATATGGTGTAGATGATATTCTAGGAAGGGGAATACATCCTGAACCTGGAACCAGACGATTAGCAGCTGGTGCAAGACTAAGGGGCTATTCATCTCCTTTAGAAGATCCAGTACTTCATCAAAGACAAGACTTTTCAGCAGGCATTAGTCCTATAATTTCAGCATCTGAAAGGTCAAGTTCCTTGAGGAATTTTGATAGCTTGGCAGAACCCGCAAGAGAATCAAATATCTTGTTTGTCCAGGGTCTTCCAACTGATTGTACTAGAAGAGAAGTAGGCCGTATCCTTTTTGTTCATTGCATGCTTTATCAAAATAAGTTACCTATATTCCATTGCCTCAACAGAAGTTTGGAGTTTAAAGATGGGGCATTGGGCATCATATTGGTGCTGCAAGCAATAGTTCAGTTACATGTCCTATCAAGGATATGACTTTGTTGCTCATTCAGTTCTGACATGGCTGTTGCTTATTTTTTAAGGGAGCCTATATTTCCCATCTGTTTTCATCAGAAACGAGATCAGATCCTAACTTCCCTGTTCAGTCAATTGTAACTTCCTGACTTAAAGTGGTAGATCTGTTTCGACCATTTTATGGCTTCAAGGAGATCAGAGTTATCCATAAGGAGGCCAGACGGGTAAGTCTAGTTTAGCCTTTTGCTCGATATTTACTATTATTTCATGCTTTCCAAATGGTGACGACATTCAACAGCTGTAAATCGAGCCTAAATGTTAATGTTCTTTCTTATTCTTCTTCTTCCTTTTTCATGTGTAGTTACCTATTGGCATAAATGCTGGGACTATCCTTTCTTTTTCCCTCAGACTCCTTCCTTCTGGCTCCTCCTCCATGGTTCCCCCATCCCCAACCTCTGTTAACTTTCTATTCCGCCGACTGTATCACGGGTATTTATCACATTTGATTCTTCCAACTCTGAGAATCTCTCTCCTATTTCCAGAATATCCGTCGAGTGCTTGTATGACCACTTGGAAACTAGATTAACCTACTCATGTGGAATTTCCCCGGGATGTACACCTTCAAAGATTTGCTATATACAAGCAATAATGTCATTCGTATCGATCAATCCTATCCTGATTTTCTGCCAAATTGACATCCTGATCTCAAAAATTTATGTTGTTAATTGGTTCTATAGCAGTAAAAAGTTCTTGTGTCATTTGGTATTTGTTGCAGAGTGGAGATAGGGCTTTGGTATTGTGCTTTGTTGAGTTTGTGGATTTCAAATGTGCTTTGACAGCTATGGAAGCTCTTCAAGGTAAAACTTGTCTATCACTTATGCACAGAATCTTATTTTATGAGTACATTATTGAAGTCTTGGGAAAAAGAAGAAAACTGCATTTCAATCCCTAAAGTACATCCCTCAAATGACTGAATTTCTCGACTTTTTGTCAACTAATCTATTGTCCTTTGTTTTTTACTGCATGTTATATTTTGAGTCCTTTGTTAATATAACCTCATGGCTACATTTGGTCGTCTGGACTTTTTTGTGGGATAGGATATATCCAGATAGTATTATGATGAGATTTGCACTAGTTCAGTAAATATTTGGATGTACCATGGATATAACACAAATTCTTCTCTCTCCTTTGTCCCCACCTTTTTGTTATTGTCATTGACCTGACATTGCCGTTGCCTTCTGCTGCCACCTGTCAAGCTGCCGTTAACATCACCTCACCTCGCCATGCTATCGCCAGTCGTTACCTCTTTTATCTGGCCTTATTCTGTCTTGAACAGCAATTAAACGTCGGATAGGATATAAATCCCGAGTTTTATCTTGGCCACCAAATGTAGTTGTATAGCTTTTTTAGTCAGCTAACTTATCTTCCTATGTTTATTACTGTATGTCGTATCTAGAGTTGATAATATGACCTAACAAGAGCTTGTTGGGATTTTTGGCAGGTTACCAGTTTGATGACAAGAAACCAGACTCCCCAGTCTTGAGGATTCAATCTGCACACTTTCCTCTCCGTTTACCCTCTGATAAATGATGTAAAACAGCTAGAAAGCACAGTCTGATCTGAGCAAATGGATGTGATAGTGATCAATCTGTACTGGATGACGTGTAGACTAGTGTGCATATCTCTGATTTTGCTAGCTTCAACATCACCAGGCTGTTGGAGCTAAGGATGGGAGCAAGAATGGGCCTTCCTTTGAATATGCCTTGACCTATAGTTGATTGAACTGTTCATGAGCTTTACATAAAAGAATTTTCTGTTTGATGTTCTTGTAAAGGAAACAGAAATTTTACCGTGGTCTTAATGATTACTCAGGATGACTGCAAGGTCTTGTCGAGCTTAAGCGTGCACTCTTTCGATCCCCACTAAGTGGGTTCCTCTCAAACATGAAGATGTGATAAGCTTTCTCAAGGAAAGACGCATTGTTCGGATTTGTGTGGTGAGACTAGTATGGACTCGTTCACATCAGGTTGCTCCATTGGTCTTCTTTACGTGGATTTGCCAATTCTTGCGGAGGAAGTTATGGCATGGGATATGCCGGTCACTATAAGGGACTGGTACATTGATGCCAAAATGTGCAATATGGCATGATTCAGACCAATTTAGAAAGTGGACTTAATTAATATCGAGTGGAGTGGATGTAACAGCACTAGCATATTCGTGCTAATTCATCCTTTGCATCATTGATGTTGTCATTCAAGTCATGCGCTCCTAGAGAAAGTGACAGGAAGAGAATAAGTCAATGGGTTCTCCAAAGTCCAAGCTGTGGACTGAGACACCAACTAGTTATTGCTCTAACAGCTGCCGTTCTATTATCAAACCTGAATCGAGAGCACAACTTGCAACATCACCTAGGCCTTTGTAAGACGCTATTGGCCATTTCCCGATTGCACTACAGCCCATTCTGATTGATGCTGCAAAAGTGGAGGAAAAAACGGAACATTTTTCAAGACATCATTATCCTTGTCTTGCTTAAATCCGGTAAAAGATTTTACAATCCAACTTCCTGTCGGCAACAATCTCCAGTAAGTCCGCTTAATCGTACGAAGTCCCTTTTCTAGTTACCTCAATGGTACATACTTTCATTGGTTCAACAGATTTGAGAAACATTTTCTCGATTTTATTTTCTTTGCCGAAAGCGATTCATGTGGTGAGCACAAGATTTGAAGGTACCATCTTGCTCGTCGTTCATCTGGGAATAGAGATCAAGAATCGAATACTATCAAGCAATGAACCTATTAAAACTGAAGCCAGAGTTCCTCGATTGGCAATTTTTCGCCCTTGTAAGCTAATCCCCAACTAAAACTTGGTGTACTGGATTATGATCACAGTGACAATGGTCGAAAAACATAACAGTCTTTATAAACTCGCAGTGGATGATATAGCAGGAGCTCAATTTGCAAAAATTAGAGATCATCTGTGAACTTACCGCATTAAGAGGAAATGGCTCCCTTAAAACTAGAGATTCAACATCAACACTGGCTTTTGCTTCTGTTAATTCCCTAAGTAATCACCTTTTAGCAACAACTTGAAAATTTTACTCAGAAACAATGAAGGTGAAATGTTTACCGCATTTCATCAAGCAAGCGATAGCTACAAAACCAAATGATCGAGAATTCCAAATAACTCCTCTTGGAAGACGATAAAAGAACTCTAGTCAGTTTCTATATGCTTGAACTCAGATACAGAAGAATTCGTGACAAAAAACCTGATTAGCTCTATATACTTCCCCTTCCAACTGAAATTACTCCATTCTGGTGATGAAAAGTAGCTGAGCTCAGAAAAAGGAACCCAAGAAGAGGAAATAATGAGATGAAAATAAAATGAGCACAAATGGCTTTAGAATAGTAAATGCAAATGTGACGTCTCTCATAGTCTCTCAGATGATAAGCTGAGGAAAATCACATTTCTGGTACACCAGAGTCAAGGACTTCAGTATTCAAGTAGCTCGGTACCTCATGATTCATACATAAGCAGCCATATTGCACTAGATACTCGAATGACTCGCCAGTGCTTATACAGAGAGAAGTTGCAGGAAGTAGCTAGCATATGAGATAAAAAACTGAACATGATCTAGCAGTTGGAGATGAGCTTTGCCATTGCATCAACCCAGAGTTCTTGCATACAAAGAATACAAAACGCGATAAATTACAAGAGAAGAAAGCCTGTGCAAATAAAGAATCCAATAATGTCGAATTTCATCTGAGTTTTTTCCTTTTTTGCTAATTCAAGTGTGTAATCACGATCTGCAACATTTTCCTTCGATTCAACCTATATAACATAAAGCTTATGAAGACTAGTATCATCTGTTTGTGGAAGGTGCAAGAGCGTATCTTTTACACAGCTCCTTCAACAAATCATGATGAATAATTATGGTGTAAGACTACAGCAAAGTATGAAAGAAAGAGAATTCCAAAGAATTACCATTTCAGAAGTACAAAAAAAAAAAAACGAAAATAAGAATTTAAATCAGCTGTGACTGTTTGCTCTATAGAAAAGAAGTCCCAGCCAGGCCATGGTGCAAGAGGTTATGGGCAATAGAATCCCTAGCCTTCATCGAGCTCATTGATCTCAAAGATACCTCAGGGACCATCTCATCATCAAGGAGCTCGAGTCCTAGCTCCGAGTCGATTCCCTCGCCTCTCATTTCGCAGATATTGTGCAGAACACAGCATGCTCCGAGAACCACCGGTAAATCCTGAAGCTTCACTTCCGTCCGTTTTTGCAAGCAACTCCACCTCGCTTTCAACCTCGCAAATGCGTCTTTCCCCACCTTCTGGACCTCGCCGATCTTCTCATTAAACGCGTGCTGAGTCCACGTCAAATTTTGCTGCGTGTAAGGGACCAAGACCCAATCCAACAAGGGGTACCCCGAATTACCGACGATCCAAACGCCCTTCAATAAGCCCCCATTAGCCCTCTGATAAAGCGCAGACTTCTCCAGCACCTGATCATCGGGCATCGAACCAGGCCAACCGATACAGACATCAGTAAACACCCCTCTGGGGTCGACCACGCCTTGCAGAGTGATCGAATACGAGGTCTTCTGATTCCGCTCCGTGTGCCGCTTATTGAAATAAGCGGCGACGCTAATCTTAGGAGCGATGATCGGAATATGGGTCGTGTACATCGACCCGACGACATTGGGTATCCCCGAAATCGATTCATACTCATCCTTGATCTTCCTAGCCTTATCCTCATCAGGCCATTGCAAGTACTTAGGCATCAATACGGTCCGAATAGCCGAACACACCTCGAGAACCAACTTATGACAAGTCGAAATGCCTAAACCGAACTTCTTCGAGACGAGCCGGAGCGGCTCGCCGGTGGCCAACCTCCACAGGCAGACCGCCACCCGCTGCCGGACCGGGATCGCGCTCCGCAATGTCGTGTCCTCCTTCGCGATAGCCGAATTCAGCTCCTCGCAGATCATGTCGAAGGTCGATCTCCCCATCCTGAACGCCCTCTTGAACTCCTCCTCCGGGAAGCCCGGCGTATTGCACTCGTCCCACCACGCATTCGACCTCTCCTTGACCCACAACCGCCTCTGCTGCCCGGCCCCGCCGCCGTCGCCGCCGCCCCCTTTCTTGGCCCCCTTCTCCCCCTTCCTCCCCGACTCCGCCTCGCAGGCGACGGCGCCGGCGACGGCCCCGGCCAGCGACCGCCCCTTCTTCCGCCTCACCCGGTCCTGCTCCTCCACCTCCGTGTAGTACTCGTCGATGTTGGAGTAGTAGTCCAGCATGGCCCTGGTCTTCTTCTTGTGATTGGTCTCGAACAGCTGCTTATCCTCCCGGGACGCCCTCTGGCTCTCCTCCCCGTCCCGCTTCTCCTGCTCGTCCAGCAGCAGCAGCGACGCGAGCACGCCCTTCAGCTCCTTCTTCCTCCCGCCACCGCCGTCCTCTTCGGCAGGGGAGGCCGCGTCCCGACCCCCTCCTCCTCCTCCGCCGCCTCCGCCGCCGCCCCTGTCGCCGCCGTTCTCTTTCCTCCGGCGGCGCTTGGTGGAGGTGGCGGTGGCGGTGGTGGCGGAGGCCGCCTCGTTCATGGAGTTCTGGAGGAGGGTCAGGATGTAGGAGAGGTCTTCTGGGTTCGAGAGGGAAGCGAGTTTCATAAAGGCCGGGGGGGGGGACGAGAAAGATTGCGACTTTGGCGATTCGCTGCAGCTGCTGTCGCTGCTGCTGCTTCTTCTCCCCCCTCGTTTCGTTCTTGGGTTCGGTCGAGGAGGTGGAGAAGTGGATTGGGGAATTATAAAGGTAGCTCCTTTTCGGACAACGCAGGTGTGAACGGGGGGACAGCAGGGGGCTTTGACAATGTTCTCTCGTGGCTCGTGGGGATGGGAGGATGTTGATGTTGTTGTTGTTGCTTGTCCCAGTTCAACAGCTCCGGCTCATTGATGGACTTAATATAAGGGATTCCCCCTCCTCTTGCACCTGTGGGGTTCTGCTCGTGTGTGGACGGGCACACGCCTCGCTGCGGTGGAGCCCCAGGCCCCCCGGCCCCCACCTTAAATTTGGAAAGGGAATTTGAAGGTGTACAACGTTTTTATGATCGGACTAGTGACGTGTGTTGCTATAAATGGGACAATGTAATGGAATTCATGATCGCTTCTTGTTTTCCCACCGGCATTGGACGTTCACATGCATACATGGAAATCAAATGCCGTCTATCGTACTATCGAAAAGTAATCATTTCTCTTATAAATTCAAGATATGACATCATTCGTTCAAAATCATTTCAGTACATATCTATGAACATTATATTCTATTTTGTTGGAATCACTATTTTCGATGTAAAGTACCATCGTTATGAACTTGGTAAAGGATGGAAAAGAAAAGGAAAATGTCATCAAGCCAAAAGTCCGATTACTAGCTTTGATGGACAGGCACTCGAGACATGTCGAAAGCAATTCGAATACATTTTATTCTCTCTTTTTACTTGATTAGTCCTCAATCAAAGCTTGCGAACATAAGGACACTCAGCTTTTTCCCTTTTTTTTTTTTTTTTTTTGAGAAATTTGGAATGCGGAGGGGGGGGGGGGGAGAAAGGGTAGATGGCGTGGGAGGCCGCCACGTGGCGAGGCGGGATTGGGGAGATGGGGTGGAAGGCTCTGTGGGGGCGCGTAGCAGAGGATAGCTGCGCATTCAAAAGGAAGGGGGAGGACAGGTGTGAACGCGGTTCTCTTTACCGGGGGGGGGGGGGGGTGGCGGTGGCGGTGGTTGGTGCGGGACGGTGACCCTCTCGCTCTCTTGCGATTCAACACGCGGTTTTTCGGATCCCGCAAAATCCCCACCCCATAAAAAATAATTATATAATACAATATAATACAATATATACATATGCATATATAATTATATATAATGACTTTCTTTTGGGGGGAGGGGGTCTCGATCCACCTTCCCCACGAGATCGGGCGAGAGCATATTGTTTAATGCCCAATTGATTTTACCAATCCAAGCAAGAGGTCGTGAGTTCAAACATCGTCTGATGTCGGGCAACCCGACGTACGTGACGGGTGCTGTTGATTTTCGGGCACGACCCTATTTTTCTATTTCTTCATTTATTTCGGAATTTCGAATTGGATCGGATGATTTTTTTTTTTTTTTTTGGCTAGACTTCGGATCCGACGTAAGCTCCACGTGGTCGATCGAATGGTGCGTGAAGAGGCGAAATTCCTCTTGGATAGTCTGGATGAGTGCTTCATTTGGGTGTGGGGATGGTCCATAATGGCACCGGGGCAGCTTGTACGATAAGGTTCGGGGGGGGACATTTTTGACCTTTTCCACAGGAGTACAATTTCAAATTTCAATCTAAATGACAACTACTGCCCAAAAAGTGGGTGTGAACCTAATTACTGATGTCCGGCGGATGTGCTTTTTTTCAAAGACTTTCATACCACGACTCTCTCTCTCCGTGTGAATGCGCGAAAAAGAAATCTGTAGTTTTAGGAGGCGCGCGTGCCGCTTTTAGGAGTGGCGTCCCGGCCGATGCATGTGGACGAGACGGCGTATGCATGTACTTGATCGGCCGAAAATTTCGAATACTCCATGTTTGAAAAATTAATCGGGATAGAAGTCGACTTAGGTCTCGAAACCCTAACGAAGCTCGATCATCAATCAGAGATGGTTTTCTAACTGTAATTTACGGGTGAGGTCCCGACCGATGCACGTGTGCATAGATAGGGATTAATTATTCGAATTTTTCGTATCAAATTAGACTCGAAACCTTGACAAAGCTTGATCCTCAATTAGAGATAGTTTCTAACTCTAATTTATGGGTCAAGTCTTAGCCGATGCATGTGGACGAGACAAATTCGGAATTAATCATTCGAAAAGCTCGAAAATTCTCCATGTCAAATTAGACTTCAGACCTTAATATAAGTCGATCCTCGATTAGAGATGTTTTTCAATTATAATTTGTAAATAGAATCTTACTCGATACATGTGGACGGAACGGGTTTTCGATGTATATGCATAGATCAATGATTCGAACTAAGATCTCGAAACCTCTATCGAATGAGAGGTCGACAGGGGCTCTCGATGCGTTGTCATCTAAAACCTCTGCGGCATTGAATGTTTCAATGTACGAAAAAAAATAGAAGACACGTGGAGTCGCCTCCTTTTGAATTATGTGAGATTGGATGGCCCCTTCAGGAAAAGTTTTGACGCAGGATATGCCTTGCTCCATTGGGCATGAGTGCCCCGGAGACAGTGAGAGAGAATCTCTTTTGGACTTTCTCCTCCTCGCGTTCACACCCGCACCCTCCTTCCCCTATTATTATTCCCTCAAACATACCGCCTTTCCAACACCGATTTCCATGCACCCCCCCACATGGTCATTGATTCCAGCCTTATATTCCTTAATTTTGGTCCCTAAATTCTCTTTCAGGAAAAATTATCCAAAAATATCTTATATTATACGATGGCCAATCATGTTCTGTACTTTCTGATGTTATCGATTTTATCACAATCATTTTGGCTTTTTACCGATATAGTATTCTTGACTAATTTTTATCGGAAATGATTAACATAGTCAGGTCAGTGCTTACCAGCCAAAGCTGGTTGGGATAATTATTTTGGCAAATCGCTAAGGCTTAGAACCATATTAAAAGACTGAATTAGCTGTTGAAGACTTTTTGAATAATTATCCATTCTCTTCTGCTTCTACAATAATTTTATTTATTTATTTAAGTCTAATTATGTAAAACCTTTCTTTTTTTTCCCATTTTCACGGTGATGGGTCTTCTTTACACTAGGCACAATTCGTTCTCAGATCGGTTTTTGTTTTTTTTCGTTTTTCCATTTAAGATACAAGCTCATCTCAATCGAAGCTTTTTCGGTTGAATTATGTGCACGAAGAAGCAGACAAGACTTCGATTCGTTAAAAATGAATAATCAGATGAATAGATTGCATCTAAAAGGAGAAGCTATTGTTATTTTATTGGAGCTACTCATAGTGGAACTGGGCTAGGTAGCTAATTTGGAGTTATATAAAACAATTGTTATTCATGGTTTCACATTGAGGCCGACATTAGCAACCCACATGATGTTGAATCTTGAAAGCAACGTGATGAAGCGTCGTTACTTTTTATGAATTCCTTAATCTAAGTACTTACTCGTCCTTTATTGCAATTGATTAAGATATTCAGACCAGGATTAGCATAAATTATTCGGAACTAACGCTTCTTACAATTCCTACAAAAAAAAAATTAAATCGAAAGAAATGCTGCTCGCAATTTGGACCTCTCTTTCATATCGTTGTATTTTGAGGTAATTTTTTTTAACCTTTTCTTTTCCGACTAGCGTTTTAGAGTTTGACTTTAATTAGCACCCGAACCTTTCGAAACAAAGAAATATTAAAACCCAACGTCGTTCTAAATAGTTTTATAATTCTTTAGAATTTCATTAATTTTCTGTTGAAAATTTTAGATAAAAGAAAAACACGTCTTTTTAAAAATAGGACATACAGATCATAATGGGCGGAAACGAAAAAATTATAATAATATTGCAAGAATATACTTGTACGTTTCTAAGACATTACATCCGGTCAACGTCATCGTATTGCCCACCAAGTGAGAGCTAGATCATCCAAACAATAAATAAATGGAATAAACTATCATTTAATCTCGATCATGATTAGTCTCCAACGCGTATAGATGATGCCTAAACAAGATTTGCATTGCAATTTTATCTAATCAACTAATTAATTAATCAATCAATTCTTCCTTAAATCAGCCCACCATGTTACTTCAGGATGAAGTCAAAGATAAAATAAAGCAGAAAAATTTCGGGTCTTTCCGGGCCGAGCTCGGTGCATCCATCGAGATTGCAATCTGAAGGGGCAAAAATTCAACGTTTTACGCTGCCTTTTGACGTTTGAGCAGCTAAGCCTGACAAACAGGAAAAGAAAGAGAGAGAGAGAGAGAGAATCATGGCTTTGCTTGCGGAACGATGTTTCGAGCAGCATCTTGGAAATTTCAGCTGCTCGTTGCGGGGCTTTATCTGGTCTGTCTTATGGAGGACTTAAGTCAAACCTCAAAAACCATTCCTCCCGCTCGTCGTTTGTTTAATGTTGTAACATATGTCCGCCGTTGCTTCCTAGAGGCCTCCCGCTCCGGTATAATTTACCTAACCGATCCGAATCAGTACGGGAAGGCGCGGGTAGAGAGAGATTCGCGTTTCGAGACTCGACTCTAATAAGCGAGAAAACGGGTTCGCATGAAACGAGACACGGAGGTCATCGCTCTCACAGCCGACAGCCACTCGAATGTTATGCCGTGATGTATGAAATTCCGGTGCTTTGGGAAGAGTTGGTGCGAACTTGTCTTGAATTTTGAACGAAAGCTGTGGCGATAATATTCAAATTGGAGGAGCGTGAGGCCTCAGTTGAACCCAAAAGAACAGCCGTTTGTTCTGAAATCTAAGCCTGACACTTTCCAGAGAGGCCTCGGGGTCAAATGCTCCAACTTTCGAACCCAAGCTTTGCTCCTTTGCTCACCTTCAAACAAGCAAAAACGAAGAAATACCGAAGTTTCCCAACCCTCACGACCACCCAAAAATAAAAATAATTCTCTCTTCTATGCATAGAAATTGATCGTTGCGATTCAAGAACGAGGAGTCAGATTCCCAAATTCTCATGATGATGACAACTAATACGACACGACGATCAAAACTCCAATGGACCCGACACAGCCAACAAGGACCATGTGATACCTCCTCTCCTTCAAGAATAGCCAACCAAATTATAAGCAGAGGCTCGGACAGGTCTGCAGTCAGCCCCCATCGTCAAACGTCTAGAAGGAATCGAGAACATCGTGGTGGGGTTGGTCAGAATCCAACGCCTTTCCTTCCTGTCGTGCTCGGCGTTAGTGGGCAGAGATGGAGATCCCTCCCCTTGTTTTCCAGGTCTTCCGGCCGTGCTGTTTTCTTCCAGAAGCGCTTTGGTCGAAATAAGACCAGCAAAACATAATGTTGAGAGAGAAAACAAAAGGAAAGAACTAAGAAGACTCTCCGCAAGAATAGTATCACTTCGAGAACGGTCCTACTAGAATATCCGCCTCTCTCAAAGGAGAGACTTATGTACATGTTGATTTGTGTCCTAGTGATACAGAAAGAGGATGTCAATAGGTCAATCTCTTCAATGAAGAGAGCTACCACCTCTAACATGGCACTTCTAGAATTGCTGGTTTAGTTTGTCCAAAGTTTGTTGGTTGAATGGCTCTGCAAGCATGAACCTGGCACCATCGGCCGGTGGCTCACGGAGTGGGTTATATTCATGAGACATGCAAGTGGGGATAAATGGGATCAAGTGAGAGATTTGCCCGCCCATTCCCGTCCTCTTCGTTTTTCTTTGGCCTGCATCCTGTTGAACTTCTCTTTTCCCTTCTCCAAGAGAGGGTCCACAACAACATAATCATTTGGGTCTTCATTACGAGTCATTCGGTCCTGCAGATGTATTAGCAAAACTATTTTAACATACGGGGCATTCCAATGGTCAAAAGCACGAAACATTTAAGTTTTTAAACTGCCATTTGCAATAAAAATATCTCTCAGTTGCGCATATTTCATCATATACCCATACACAACAGAAGACCACTCAATTTCATGTACAACTTAAAGGCCCAACTCGTCAGTAGTAACAGAACCAGTTTCACCCTAAACTTCTTTCGGGAATGACAGTGTAGTTTCAATTAAAACTTCTGTTAATTACACTACTAGATACTAGTTATCCATCAGAAAAATTCTTTCTCGACCCTCCAAAAGCTGTTGAAAGTTTGAAAGAACTCAACATGTAGCCATAAACTTCAAAAAAATTAGGCTCACCTTGCCAGGCTCAGGAGCAAATTTCAACTTCACTGATCTCCAGTCAGATAAATCATCATCACCATCTCCAACCTTGGCACTTGACCCCAAAGGTTTTCCAAATACTGACGCCTTGAACGTTTCGAGCTTAGTAAGTACCTTAAAAGTGAATAAAAAATTGTATTAACGACAACATACACCGCAAGCACAGGGATATAAAGCAACGAAATACAAAGAACAAAATTGATGCAAAATAATGTCTGTTGAAAGTCATATACTATCAAACCAGGAATCCAAGCATTGGATGAACTCAGCAGGTGAAAGTAAGTTAATAGTGCACAAATAGGAACTCAAGTCATTTAGCAAAAAAAGCATCACGAGTCAATAAATTGTGACTTCTGGCGCAATCATCAGCTCTAGACCTCTAGACCATTTGCTTGTTGATCCAATTCTCTGCTACTAACTGCAAATTTTCTGGAATGGTAACATTGTGAAAATTACAGTTAAATACCTCATCTTCACGTCCTTGAAGCCGGCGCTTTTTCTGTTTTTGCAACTGTCTACCTCGTTCAGCATCATTCAACAGCTGCAAATCTGCATCAGCATTAGCCATTCGCTCACCTCTGGCTTCAGATCCTATTCCTTTTTTCTTCAAGGAGAGCTTTTCCACCCTTGGTTGATCATCATCATCACCATCATCTTTGTCCCTGGTTATATAGAAATATGTACACCATCAGGTGTTGAATTATGGCTTGATGCAACAATCATGAATCAGAAAATAACTTGCTAGACTTCGAATACAAGGCAGGCCAACCCCTATTCCGATTTATAGTTCTAAAAATACCTCTATGAATGGCTAAAACTGATTTTCCGGACAAGAAACTTGCTTTAAGGACCTGATTTTCATTTTACTAGCTCAATTTTGATCCATGATTTTGCAGCAAGAGGATAATGCTAAGATTATCTGAAAAAGGAAAAAAGAAAAAGAACCAAACAGGAAGCTTCCACATATCAATACTAAAAAGGCTTAAACATAAATTACTTTAACCTGGCAGCTTGTTAAGTTAGTAGATGCATCCTTTGGTCGATAAACAGTGAAGATGTCAAATGTCAAATATCATTAATGTTACTTCACCCTAATTTATGTGTGCACCTAGGCCCAAAACCAGCCTCAAACACAAAAATCAGGAATAGCGGCAATTTCTATTGACTAGCAACAGGTGAGAGAATCAGTTACTATTACAGCCGATTACGCTTCTGTTCCCACAGCATCGAATGCCATTAGCCCCAATGCATCTTAAGCACAGTAACTAAGCCACAGTTGTCTTCTAATAAACCTGATGCACTAAAGGTTGAGGTAACTCCCCTGATTATGAGTGAATTAATTCATCTATTCATGAGCATCTTCTCCTCAAGGAGAAATCCAGATAGTAAATCACAGAATCTACGTCACTTAGTCTCAGTAACAACAAAAGCCTAGTCACCTAAGGGTCTCGGCCACTTTTATCTAAATTAGCACTGCCCACTCTATTATAAGCAGAGTATGGCGAATACTTGATCATATAACAGCTTCTTTCGGAAGATATACTAAAGTTTGTATAAAGTGGGAAGTATGACAAAACCGCTGCTTGTGGAGCAAGGCTGAGTAGGATAGACAATTTGAATTATAATGGATAAACATCTACCATTTCCTTAATTTAGGAATTAGGTTCTCTCTTTACCTTGAAATAGATGTCTCCCGCTCCTTTCTGGCAGAAATCCCTGCATTTCGAGCAACATAGCACATTTAAGTTGGATATGAAGACAAACCAAGTAAACAACCATGCAAAGGAGCACCTATGCAAAATTTCAATTATCTTGTCCAGTCAGTGTCACCAGGTATCTTTTATAACAATTAGCAGTCCTTCTTTATTTCAGTTGACGATAAAGCTTCTCTCAAGAGTCAAATACCTCAACGTGAGTGTAAAGCTCCAAGCAAAATGTGACAAGTAAGAAAAATGTAAACCGATTCCAAACTACCAGTGTAACAATCATCAGATAAGTATAACCTTTCTCTCCATAATAATGGTGCTCTCTGATGTGTGAAGTGGGAGAGAAGGGATTTCAGAACCCTAAAAGCAGAGCTGCACCATGCAATTGTTTCAGGACATTTCAAGAGTATCCATAAAACAAACTCATCTGTGAAATCTCATGATTCTAAACATTAGTCTTTTGTCCACTTATGATTCTCCTAAGATATCCTTGATACAAACTACTGAGTTTGGTCTTTCTCATATTAGTTGACATCATGAGTAAGGGTATTGACTCCTGCTTTTTCCTCAATTCATTTCCTAGATGAAATATGTGGTTGAAGTGAGATTCATCTTCCAAAAATGTCTACATTTGGTTCACATCAGCAACATTGTCTACATTATTCCCTTCAAACACAATCACACTACTACGCAGCTTCGGTTATATCCATTGATTGATTCTCTACTCATGATTTTCAGTTCAAAGTTTGATGCCATAAACATAGAAAAAGCAATCTATCTGAGACACTATGTTTTCTTTTGTTGACGTTCACAGAAGCAACAGAAAATAGTAAAAGTCTTCATGTCGGCAAAACAGGGACTTAATAAATGAAATTGCACTATCAGATGTTAATTCAGTACCATCACGTGACTTTGGCTTTGGAGGGAGATCACCCAACTCCTTTCTTTTCTGAAGTATTTGCCTACGCATTCTTGCATCAAAGCTCGCATCATCGTCGTTGTCATCTTCATCATCGGCAATTTCCCTGAATGAATTTGAAAATTCAGCTCCGGACTCTTTCTGCAGCTCCTGTTTCTTTGAGCTTAAAGCTTCTCTAACAGATTGGACATCCCTTGCGGTTTTGCCGTCAGATGAGTCCTGCAATTCACAATTGGCATCACTAAGAGTAAATAATCTATGGAAAAACAAGTATAACAGATAGAAAATGTTGTGCCTGCATAGAATAAGACACTGCAAATGCAACTCCCCACTCAGAATGGAGGACCAAGGTTTTCTCAAGAAAAAGTAAAGCTATTCTCTATGTCTCCAGCTATAGTACCATAAAACCGACTATCTAATTACCGATTGTTTACTTGGTATATGTTCTTTCAGCAAGCGAGGATCATCAAGCACATCGTGACTGCTCTTGATCTTCTGTTTAACAACAACCAATGCCTTCTCCTCCTCTTCAGCTTCCTCTCCAAATGAAAGTAAGTTCAGCTTTCTACAAAGAACCAGTAAGACAATTATGTTCTCGAATAGCTGTGGGGGAAGTTATGGATTTCCCTGCTTCAGTCATATCATATAAGTGAAGAACATCTTACTTTACGGCCTTTTTCTTTGGTTCTTTATTTTGAACATCAGGTGCAGTTGGAACCAAAGACCTCACTGATGCTCTAGGAACAATATCTTCGAAAGGGTTCCAGAGTACCTGGTGTAGTGAATTGTTATACCGGAAAAGAAAAAAAGAAGAATAAAGAAAAAAAGAGCAACTAAGGTCACTGAGGAGCAGGCAAAACTAACATAAGCGGGTTGATAAAAGAAGCAGTGAGCAAACCATCATAGAAATCTGGATTTGGGATAACCTCGGAGGAGCAACATCATGCTGTACCTCTAGTTACAATTCTGCAAAGACTCTTACAAGCATGACAAGAACCTACCTCCACTGAGATAATTTTGGGGGGTGGATCCAACGGGCGATCACTCTTGTCAGTTTCGACCTCAGCTAATCTACTAAGATTGTATATGGAATCGCCAGTTATCTGAAAAGCAGAAAATTATCAAACAACTCGCAATCTACATAACGCTCGTGACTCATCACATGTTTACCTTTCCAAAAATGGTATTTTTCCAGTCAAGCCAGTCACATCGATCCAATGTGATAAAAAACTGACTCCCATTGGAGTGTGGCGATCCCGCATTGGCACAAGCCACTAAACCTCTGTGCTTGAACCTCAAACGTGAATGAAACTCATCAGCAAATGCGTCCCCATAAATACTTTCGCCACCTGAAATCACCACACTTGCCGATCTTAGTGGAAAATCCATCACAAGGAATATCTCATCCAACAAACTCAGCGCACGTTCTAGCCTAGAAGATCCAGCTGGCGCATTGCCACATAAACCCTAAATAACCAGGGCGTATAGGTCCAAAATCCATTTCATTAATTACAAAAGCCAATTGCTTCACAGAAGTAAATAGACCGGCCGTCAAAGCAATCCAATTTGACACTGCTAACACCTAAAAACAGATACATTTCCAGCAATTTCCACTACAGGAACAAGCAAATAAAATTCACATCTGAAAAACCGCTCTCGACCGAGCTAGACAATCAGCAACGCGCTGTTGCCCCGAGGCGTTCCCCAATCTTCAGACTCCAATCCAATCTCTACCGTCACACGAACTAACGGAATAGAACAGCAACAACACACCAGCCATCACCAGCAACAACAAGTATCAACAAAACCCTACCGAACCAATTCGTTTTGCTCAAAATCCTGCAATTTGATTTCAATAGAGAGAGAGAGAGAGAGAGAGGGGACCTGTGCCGGAGCCGGTGGGATCGCCGCCTTGGACGAGGAAGTCCTTGATGATGCGGTGGAAGATGGTGTTGTCGTAGTAGCCCTCGAGGCAGAGCTGGACGAAGTTCCGGACGGCCTTGGGCGCTTCCTTCGGCCAGAGCTCGACGTCGAGCGGGCCGTGCGTCGTGTTCAGCACCACCTTCCCCTTCGTCGGCGGCTCCAACACGTACACGGTCGACATCTTCTACTCGAATCCTCGCCGGAGCTCCCCGCGCCGATCTCGACGAAGGCGAATCTTCCGCCGCCCGCGATTTCCAGGTTTTTCTGGAGCTCGGCAGGGGAAGAAGAACACCCCAAACGACGCCGTGGCCGCCGGTCCCTGAGCTGTTGTCGTTGAATATTTTTATTTTTCAATTATGCCCCTCCGCCATATGATTTTATAGGACAGTTATACAAATATCCTTAAACTTTAGCTTCACATATAAGGAAATCTCTAAATTTTTAATCTGTTCGGTGTCATCTTACACTTATGGTGCTGTCTTTATATTAATTCAAATTCGAGAATGATAATTTTCTATAGTTTAAGAACTAAATTAAATTTGTACAAAAAGTTCAAAAATTAAATTGAGCGCACACTTAAAGTTTAATGATCACGTTAAATAAATTAAAAATTTAGAGATTATGTTATACATTAAGTTAAGTTAAAGTTTGAGTACCACAATGAATAAATTAAAAATTTAGGGATTATTTTATACATTAAGATAAAATTTAAAGATCATTTATGTTATTCTTTCTAATTTATTCACGTTACTCCTCTCGCCAAGCGTATAATAAAAAACCATGAGACCGTGTAAGCATCAATTGGACCAATTAGTGAGATGGAATTAAGAACATCGATTAATTATCACATCATTCAGCTAGAATTAAATATTGCCCTAATTGTCATGGACAAATTAGAGTAAATTTATAAAAGGATAATAATACCGATGGTTTCCGAATTTTGACTTAAAAAGTAATGTGGCCCCCATTTCAATTTATCCAAAATGGTTCTTACACTTAAACTCAACGAGTCCTTTCGCCATTTTCTCATTTACGTAGAAAGCTCGCATATTTTTAAAAAGTAAATAGATTTATGGGCATTTTATCAAAAAAAAAATTATCCAGACAAAAATAAGCAATTACCCACTAATCTCGGCCCTTATCCATCCAAATCGACGGGGACGGGGGGCTGACGTGTCAACTCGCCAGTTCAAGTTATCTTCTCAATCACAACGATTTATTTAAGATAACGAAGACCTGGTCAAACTGCCTAAAAATAGGTTCGAACCTTTGGCGCGCAAATTAGGTAAAGTTCGTTATTATCTTCGATGTCCGCCGAGGAAAACAGACAACAAAAGACCCCCCCACCCTCAAACCGCAGGCGCGATGAGCTTCCTTTATCAGCATCCCCTTTTCCCATCCATCGGAGGCGTCAACGGCATCGTCTGCAGCAACCTCGCGACCGTCCCCTCCATCCATCAAGGACGAGGGGGAGGAGGAGGAGGAGAAGGAGTAGACAGGTCCGACGCCACCAGCGGCAGCAGCAGCGGCAGCAGCAGCCGTGGCCACAGCCCCGTCCCCCACTCGTCAGTCTCCGAGATGGCCTCGTCCCAGCTGTTGGCCGACCACGCCGCCGCCGCCGCGGGCACCGCCTCCGTGGCCGTGGCCATCGACAGGGACAAGAACAGCCCGCACGCTGTGAGGTGGGCCATCGACCACCTCGGGGTCAGCGGGTTGGTTATGGCCCTGATCCACGTCAGGCACAAGAATTCGCATCACAGTAGGTACCCTCGATCTCTCTCGGTTGGTTTTCGAATTCACGCCCGTCGTTCACGCGACGACAATGAGGATTCATGATTGAAATGGGATTTCGCGTGCCGACCGTTTGGCTTTTGTCCGCACCTGAGATGTTATTAATGTGATTCTGCAGACGCTTCCGGCACTGATGTTGTTGGAGACCCAGTGGACGGAGATTCGCGAGATCTGTTCGTCATGTACCGGGGATACTGCACTCGAAAAGGGGTACGCCAGTTTCTCGTTCTCATGCAGAAATCGAACATTTTACATGTCGAAGTACGAGAGTCTAGATCAAGTCATGGTTCGGATTTCAGGGTTATTGTGATTCTGGACAATCCCTGAATATCACCACCCTCGACATCAACATGGCATTAGGTTTCTTTATCTGCTTCCTTATCTAACTGCAGCTGATGTTCCATGAATCACAAGGCCTTAGTTTCTAAGTTTAAGCTTTTAGATGCAGCAGCAGCATCCGGTTTTGAACATTAATCACTTCTACTTATATTCGATAGACAAGAAATGGCAAAACGGTTAACGAAAGATCATTTTTGGGAAATGGATGGCGATTGATGAATGCAAACGAATCAGATTCATTCTCTAGGTAAAACTTGTTTTAGGTTCAATTAAAGGAGGTGGTCGTTGAGGAGAACGATGTTGCCAAAGGCCTTTTGGAATATATCGCAAACAACTGCATCACAAGCGTCGTCATGGGCGCAGCGAGTCGCAACACTCTCGCCAGGTCTCTCTCTCTCTCTCTCTCTCTCTTCCCCTATCAAACAGTGATGAAAAAATTGAGTTGGTTCTCTCTTTCTTGCACTTAGAAAGTTGAAGTACACCGATGTGTCAACCTCCGTTTCGAAATCCGCGCCCGACTTTTGTAGCGTGTATGTGATTTCAAAAGGGAAGGTAGTATCGGTCCGGCAAGCACGACGGCCTGTGGTAAACACCGCGACTCCCCCTAGACAGCCAAGTTCTCGCGCCGTCTCTCCTATTTATTCGCGAGAACAGACCAAGCTCCACGACACAGCCAGGTAGTAGATACTGAATTCAGCTCTTACGCTTCAGAAAATGTACCTCTTCATGTATTATTAGAAGTGGAAATTACACTCAATGAGTCATTGCATGTTGATAGAACACGAGATAATGTGGACGCATGAGATTGTTTCATGTGACTAAGAGTACTCATTCTTTTTAAATCGAGTGATGCTCAAGAATGTCAAAAATAGGAGATCTCATTAGAAGTGTCATAAAGGGCCTTCCTTACATGTCAAGTGCCAAGTTTCGCTTGTCTTAATGTCGTTCGATACATCAGAGCAAGC
Organism: Eucalyptus cladocalyx; assembly: GCA_017140615.1. Lineage (NCBI taxonomy): Eukaryota > Viridiplantae > Streptophyta > Magnoliopsida > Myrtales > Myrtaceae > Eucalyptus > Eucalyptus cladocalyx. Next base: position 4,260,010 of record CM029518.1, on the reverse strand, counting down.
GGCAGGGGAAGAAGAAGAAGTACAGGATCGGATATGTTAAGTATGGGAAACGAGAGGAGCCGAGCTGCTGTGGTGAATCTGTCACTAGACAATTATGACTTCCGTGGGCTCAGTCCTCCGCCACAGCGAAATTCTACGTCCGACGAGAGTGATATTCCGGGGTCTCTTTCTTTAGGATCGATGGATTTGGGGGACCAGAAATTTGATTTCGGTATGGTAGAGTCAGATTCGCCATCATCTTCCTCCATCGCTCAATCTTCTGTAAGTACAACCTCTCTATAATTGTGAGTTACCACATCAATGTCTATGCACGGCAGTTCACAATCATATTTTCAAAATGTTCGATCCAATTTTCACTATCTGAGCATAATTGGTGGCTCTTTACAGCGAGATCTAGAGGCCGAAATGAAAAGACTCAAGCTTGAACTTAAGCAAACCATGGACATGTACAGCACTGCTTGCAAAGAGGCCCTCTCCGCCAAAAAGCAGGTACCATTATGTCTTCAAATTTTGATGTACGGATGACTTCCTTGATAGTTCATGGGGATACCCTTTGTGCCCGTTTGTTTCTAATATTTATCTAGACGATATTTTACGAAACTTTCCAAAATGTTTGACAAATCCACCAACTTGATCTATTAGAGAGTGGTAATTGCAGAATCCTTCCTTCACTTGTTATATTCTCATTCTACAATATAATTATTGACAAATACTCGCAATAGCCCTCAATTTAACAGTAAAAGAATTGGGACTTGTGGATGGATGAAGATAAGTTAGCATTAAAAAATGCAAGATTGAGGCCTACGCATATCTTTCTGTCTTGAGGACAGGAACTTCTTAATTAGTTCGTAAATACATCATGTTAGTATGCTGTCAGATCATTCTATAATTGGCAATGGACATATTGGACATGCAACTTGGATAAGCTTTTTGTATATCGTTGGTGCACCTATTTTGAAGCTATGGAAAAGGTATTGAATGTAACTCAGTATCATGGGGATTGTATTGTTTTTTTTAGGCTGAAGAACTTCATCTGCTGAAGATTAAAGAAGTTCGCAAGTTTGAGGAAGCCAGGCATGCAGAAGAGGCAGCTCTTGCTCTGGCCGATATGGAAAAGGCCAAGTGCAAAGCTGCCATTGAAGCAGCAGAGAAGGCGCAGAAGCTAGCTGAAATGGAGGCACAGAGAAGGAGACAAGCCGAGATAAAAGCCAAGCTAGAGTCAAATGAAAAGGTCCGAGCACTGAGTGCTTTGCACCAGAATGATACCCGATACAGGAAATACACCATACAAGAAATCGAGGAAGCAACTGACAGATTCTCGAAGACAAATAAGATTGGCGAAGGCGGATATGGGCCAGTATACAAGGGAAAGCTCGACCACACGTCTGTAGCAATCAAGGTGTTACGACCTGATGCTGTTCAAGGGAAAAAGCAATTCCATCAAGAGGTACATAAATTTTTGTTGGTTGCTTGCGTTCCACCCATGCGCGCACAAAAAAAAAAAAAAAAATAAAAATAAAATATATATAGTTTTCTTTGGATTTGTTGGTCGGTAGGCCTGATGAATGAGAATTAGAGCCTTTGAGTAATCTCAATGCATATACTAAGATCTTCTGGCTTGAATGAATGCATCTCTGGAGCCATCAGTTTTAGAATCTCCGAAAATGAGGAAATGACACGATTGGGGGAGTAGGTGGAGTGACCCGCACCATTTGAAAGAACATATTTTCAGCTAATTTATACAAAACATTTCTGTTCTATGTTTCCCATTTCATCTCATAATGCAAATAGCTTATGCCAAAAATGTAGGTCGAGGTTCTGAGCTGCATGAGACATCCAAACATGGTCCTCCTTTTAGGAGCGTGCCCGGAGTATGGATGCTTGGTGTACGAATACATGGACTGTGGCAGTCTCGAAGACCGCCTATTTCGAAAAGGCAAAACCCCTCCGATTTCGTGGCAGAAGCGGTTTGATATAGCAGCTGAAATCGCAACAGCTCTTTTGTTTCTCCACCAATCCAAGCCTGAGCCTCTTGTTCATAGGGACCTCAAACCAGCCAACATCCTCTTAGACCGCAACTACAAGAGCAAGATTAGTGACGTGGGCCTAGCGAGGTTGGTCCCCCCTGCTGTGGCAGACAGTGTCACACAATTTCACATGACTGCGGCTGCAGGAACGTTTTGTTATATAGATCCGGAGTATCAACAGACGGGCAAATTAACCACCAAATCAGACGTGTACTCCTTCGGGATAATGTTGCTTCAAATAATCACAGTTCGACCTGCAATGGGGCTGTCCCACCATGTTAGAACTGCCATCGAGAATGGAACGTTTGAAGAGATGCTTGATCCAGCAGTGCCGGATTGGCCAGTGGAAGAGGCTTTAGCATTTGCGAAATTGGCTCTCATGTGCGCAGAGCTGCGAAAGAAGGATAGACCTGATCTTGGGAAGGTTGTATTGCCAGAGCTTAACCGGCTAAGGGACTTTGGAAGCAACTTAGAAAGCAGCAGCGGTAATAGTTACAGCCCTGGACCAAGTTCTACCGTTGTAAGCCGTGGACCTAGTTCTCCCTCTGGAAGCTATGGATCATGTTCTCCCGTTTTGAGTCCTCGTCAGGTATGACTAAGCACTAAACCTGGTTGTGTTTTAGCTTTCAACAAGTTAAATGGAAGCATCCTACATCCCATCTTGATCCTCATTGCTTGGACGGACAGAAACATAAACTGAGAACTAATCAGGACAACTGAGGACAGATGATTTTTCTGTGTTTTTTGTTTTCTAGAGTTGACTAGTAAAATATCACTTTTTTTAGGCCTTTCCTTCTTTCATGGAAGATCTTCTCAACGTTGTGTGCAAAAAATGATGAGGGGAGGCGAGTTTAATCACAAATATGCATGCATACGGTCATTGAGCTACGAAAAAGCTGAAACTCGAAACTATGCATTTACAGACTCGCATCCACTCAACTGAAGAATTATGTCCATTACACTCCTTTAGACATAAAATGAGGAGAGTAAAACGGAAAAGCTGTTCATGACCATAGCATCTTCCTTATAATGTTGCATTTATATTGGAATGAATAGCGTTTCAAATAAGTTTCGTCTTTGGCTTGTATGTTGATATCATGCTGGCATCTACACAGAATTTGTCATATGAGACTTCAAATGATGGAAACAACGGATGAACGGATGCATATGCGAGCAAGGACGACACCAACCAATCTCGAAGAACTCATAGTTTCAGGACTCATCACATAAAAAGCTACTCGGTAGGCAAAGATCCTGGTCCTGCTATTACCCAGTCAGATTACACTGTGCAGATCAATGTTTGGGGGGCTTGTTGATATTAGAAAACAGTGAGGAATGTGCATACTTAAGCTTTTTTCGGCAGATAATTACTACCACTTGGAATCAATTGGCAACTTTTCTATTTGCTCTTGGAATGAATTTGCCTTCCAATTGTTCCTTGTGACACGCATGGAAACAGCATTTCTTCCAAATTTCTTGGCCTCGCCATGTCTTCTCGTGATTTTATTTTTTGCCATAACCATTCTAATGATCAGGTTGCTGAGACTAAGTCACATGTTTTTAAACTAGGTTCATGGAGATTTCTAATTAAAAAAACATTACTTATGTGATGTGATGATGCCAACTTCTAGTTAAATCGAATACAAACAAGATTTTCCTAGAATCAGGAATGGAAGTGGAAAGTCGGAGGCCAACCTTCCAAAGAGAAGAAGCATAAGAATAAAAGCAAAAGATGTGATCTGTGTGGCTAGGACTTGATGCACAAAAAGAGGTGAATGGGTTGTGATATGCGCGAGTCAAAAGCAAAAAAGCAACAGCATCTGTCAAGCAACTTTCACTTAGGATTCCACTCCATGGGAATGAAAGGGAATTGAAAGACTACACACTTTTATCTCTAGGGTCTCTAAATTCTGCCCTTCCATGTGGTAAAGCCCCTTTTTTGGGGTCCTCAACAATGATTCATTTCTTTATGGCCCAACACAGTGATTCTTTCTCTGATTATCAGAAGACATCATTCTTTCACCAAAAAAAAAAAAAAAAAGACATCATTCGTGTCTCTTAGTGTTTCATATCAAAAGAATGAGATAACTCCGTGGTATAGAAATCAATAACAGATTGGTGAGAAGTTTCGAGGAAAGCACGTTTGTGGACCAATTAGCATGAATTACGCGTGAGTACGGTCCTACAAGATCCAACAATGATAATTTGATCCATTTTATGAAAACAACTTTGGACAAACATTTAGGCTCCGTTTGAAATCAACTTTGAAGGGGCTTTGGCCATCAAAAGTCCCTTGGGCCAAAATAAAGTGTTTAGGAAAAATTTTTGCAAGTCTCTTAATGGCAAAGCTGGCATTTTGTATTTGAAAGCCCAAGGCAGGTCCTAGGCTGCCTTGGGCTTTCAGCATTTTCGGAAGGCCCGATGCATTGTTCATCGTCTTCTTCGTCAAGTTCTCATATGGTTGCCAGCAATGTTGTGATGAGTCGGCGATGAGCTGGAGAGAGGCCGGCGTGGTCACGGCACCTTGGCGACCATCGCTGACCAGTCGCACGACCCATATTTGGGTTGCGTCGCCTAGGTCTCGCCGAGGTTGATCGCCGCGACCTTCAATGACCCACAACCTTGTCGAGACTCAAATCTAAGTCGCGGAGGTCGCCGGAGGTTGCCTAGGTCACAACAAGGTCTATCGCCATGACCTCTGGCGACCCACAACCTCACCGCGACCCAGATCTAGGTCGCGGAGGTTGCCGGAGACCCACGATCTCATCACAACCCAGATTTGGGTTGCGGAGGTTGCTTGCGTTACAGCACGCGACCTCCGCAATCTCGCCGCGACCCAAATTTAGGTCACCGAGGTCGCAGAGGTTGCCTAGGTCATCGACGACCTTTGCGGCGCAGTGGGTCTCACGACAGTGCGGCGAGGGTCGTGACCCTAGCCGGACACTGCCCTTCGCTGCATCGCCTCCCCCTTGCCAGACCGCCTACCTTCGCTGGCAACTATTAGCTCTTCGCTGGCGAACCCCTTGGCCGGCCAATTCTCCTTTTTTTTCCTTTGGAATTTTTTGCAATTTTAATTTATCGAAACACTATTTTGCACGAAGATACTTTATAATGGATTTTCACAAATAAATTTACCAAATACAATTTACATTTTGAAAAATACCTTTCACTCAATGATATTTGTATTTTTCAAAAACTTCTTTCAAAAGTCTTTCTAAATGCACCCTTAATCCTGAAATCAGCTTAACTATGCACGTGGTATTGAGTTGAAATTTGTCCCTTTGTCACCACTGTGTACTATCTTGGGAGCCTGCGTCTCCCGTTCACACAAATTAAGGCGAAAATCTGTACCATCGGATTCACAGATTTCAAAGAGGGCCCGGCCTGTCCTCTGGTACAATTGTCAAGGAGCGCTTTTGACAATGCTGTCTCGCTCCTAGCGTGCAGATTTCAAGAAATGTGGAGGGAAAGTTCTTGGGACTAACGCCCTACATTGGCCTAATTAAACAAAGAAAAGAAAGCCATAGAACCCCCACAAAAAGGGAGCACCTGAATTCAACTTTTTTGAATCTTCTCTCAGTGGTTAATCTAAAACCAAAGAGATGAAACTTGCATTGAGTAATGAACTAGAGACTCCATTTCCCTCCTCTTCTACACCAGAGAGAGAGAGAGAGAGAGAGAGAGGAATCCAGCTTTACAGAGAAACACACCGTTCAAGAGCAGAGGGGGCAAAAGGGGTATCTTGCCACTGATCATAAAGTTACTCACCAACAGTGACAAGATAGGCACAAGCACAACAGTGTAGCTTCCTGAGTCCAGATCTTCTGGTGAATCACCTTATCAATCAGCTTCTGCACAAGCTTTATGCCAGCTGAAACATCATGAAGAAGAAGATGAGCTGGAATTGTCTCAGGTTGAGCTCCTTCGTGTCTCCGTTGGTGCTTAAAGCTGGAATCTTCAGCGCCCTGCTCTTGCTCCCAGGTGGAGTGACTTCACAGGGCCAGCTGCCCCCAGCCACACCCAGTCCTGGCGTCGTTTGCATCAGCAACTGCGCCACTTGCCCTGTCATTTGCTCATCCCCTCCTCCATCACTGCCGTCCGACCAGCCTCCGCTGCCACCACTCCCGACGCCGCCCCCGCTGCTGCCGCCGCCGCCGCCTGCCCACCACCATCATCCTCCGCCCGGGTCTTCCCATTCCTCCTCGCCGCCGCCGCCGTCCTCGCTGGAGCCTCCGCCGCTGAGCACCCCTCCCGCCCCGCCTCTGCCAACGCTGCTGCCGCCGCCCGGGGCGCCGTCGCTGTACCCTTCGGGGAGCACTCCGCCGCCTCCTTTTAAGTACTCCAACTATCCACCTTCTGGTCCTGGGACTCCAGGAGTGGGAATGGGAGGGCCTGGTTACTCTTATCCACCTTCTGGTCCTGGGACTCCAGGAGTGGGAATGGGAGGGCCTGGTTACTCTTATCCACCTTCTGGTCCTGGGACTCCAGGAGTGGGAGTGGGAGGGCCTGATTACTCTTATCCTTACTACTATTTCTATGCCTCAGAGGCTGCTACTTTAGCTGGTCATCGTCACTTGTTTATGTTGCTGCTGTTGTTGTTCTTTTATGTTGTATGATCTTAGGATATGGTTGAGAGGGCACAGCCAGAGAGCAAGAATTTGTTCACTGAGTTTGGTGCTTGTTTGTAAGTTCTGGATGCTAGCTGTTCATAAAAGTTTCTCCTTAGTTTATGTTGCAACCTGCAAATTGGCCCTTCTCGAGACGCTTGTTCAATTCTTTTGTCGCTGCGCTCATTTTCCTGAGTTCTACTTGAGTCCGAATAGTTCGAATAGCTAATTGAGTCGAGCTCTGAGGATGCTGGCACTAACTCCAGCAGCTGGAAAGGCATGCCATCAAGACTATACTCAGATATCTCATGTGCGTTGGTTAAAAAGCATGGACTGATGGGACACCCTCGAGTTAGACAATCCGAGTTATCTTTAGCCACATAGGTCCTTCAAGCATTTCGTGCTTCATTTAAGTGTTTTCTATGAATTTTCGATGTGTCATCGAGACAATCACATGCCAAAGAAAATCAGCGATCTTACGAATAGATAGCAGATAATGCACATCTCCTATCATATGCATCCCGAAACACTCATTTGGATCAGCCCCTACACGTTAAATTGACGCCCAGGATAAATATCAGATGATCATGAGCACGTTGAACATTCTACTTTCAGCTGAGTTGCCTGTTACATGAATGCATTCACTTCCTTTTTTCTTTTCCTTTGGACAAAAGTGAAAAGGGGAAAGAAGAAAGGACGGACAGAAAATGAGAGGGGGCTCAATGGTGAGTTTGTGTGGGCCTTATTGGGCCCGCTAGAAACTATTAAATTACCTCTGCTTCAGGAGGCCCTAGAAAGAACACGTGAAATGACCAGCCAGGAAGATTAGATTGCGTTACCTAGAATTCTTCTTCTTTCTGTCCCCATGACCATTCTGGTCATTGGCACCAGCCAACTAAAAGTGATGAACATAATTATGGATGATCAAATCACACTCGATACTTAAATGTTAAGCCATTTTTATTTCCAATAAATTGAGATACAACAAAATCAAGTTTATTTGTGGTTTCATGTCAAAAAAGGGGTAATATCATGAAAAACCCCATACCATACATCTATAATTTATATACCACAAACTCATCTTTTGATCATAAAAAATCCAAAACTGGTACATTTTTGATAAATTTACCCTTCATTAGTTTCAGTTAAATTTTGCCATCAAATTCCCTAGTTGATGAGTGTAATGGTTTAGGATTTTACTATTCATTTATCACAAATATAATAATTTGTGGTTTTTCACGATATTAATATAATTAAATAAAAAATTAACATAGGGTAAATGACAATTGCACTAATTTGGGATTTTTTGTGATCAAAAAATTAATTTGGGGTAAATTTGTTACATGTGTACCAATTTAAGATTTTTCGTGATATTAACTAAAAAAAGAAATTATTCATTTTGTATACGAATCGAAAAAAAAAAATTATGATGCTCTGTTGTGCTCAAAAGTGTTTGAGCTAAAAGAGCGAAGAATTTATGAAAAGTAAAGCGAAGAATTTATGAAAAGTAAAAAGTTAAAAAAATAAAGATAATTTCGACATGAACTCGTGAAAATTTTCTTATGTAAAGATGAAATTGCATAGCTCTACACCTCCAAATGTTTTAACAAAAACCCTTGCAATTGCGTAATAGATTGTATCTGTGATCTACAATTGGCAATGATAAGTGAGAAACGATTATTCGAGGGTGTATATTAAGCAACCAATTAAGAAAATGTTAAAAAAATTTCTCGTAATATATACATGATCAATGCTCAAATCCAACAATTCCTTATTAAGTACGCTTGGCAATTGCAAATTTTCCGGAGGCAACACCAACATGACCCTTAGTAAGTCAATTCTTTTGGTCAATTGATATTAGTGATTGGCTTCACATGTTTTTTTAACTCAAATTTATCTTTATATTTGCGAGATGAATTGCAAATTTATTATCTCGAAGAATGAGAAGCTAACCCTTTCTATCTAAAGATGAATTTCACATGATGCAAACAAAACATCTCCCTTTGATTGGTGTTGTTTAGAAATAATATTCAACTTATAATCAATCAGGACGAGAATCAAGAAGATTAGATCGGAATCAAGGAAGAACAAACCCAATCTTAACAATAGCGCAAGAAAATCCCACAATCAATCTCTTCAATTAGAACAACATTTTTCGCATCCTTTGTCGCCACATTTTGGGATTAGCACAATCAATGTTTGCAATTGAATCAAATTAGTCGATAGTAGTTATACCATTAGGGTTGGCATCAAGAAATATACATACATATAAATATATTTATGTATATTTCTCAATAGCACATCTGTAAATGTCAACACATCTCCATTGTAATTGAACTTCTCGTCAAAATGTAAGGACTTGGTATCTATATTTCACATTTCATCAGGCAAATGATCATATATTATTAAGAAAACATGTTAATGGGTTATCCTTGAGGCTCTCATTAAGCTATAAAATTACAACACTACCATCGCCTCGAGGTAAAAATTGTGTCCATGTAGTAGCTCGTAAAAAACAAGTGCTCGGAGGTCTTTCCATAACAAAAATTCAGTGATGAAATAACACATCAATGAATATGAATTGCTAACTTAAGTAGTAGCACCATCGTGAGTGATGCAGCTAACATGAATTCTGAGCTATATTCAGAACAACAAACATTCACGCCCTACACGACAGGCATTCTAATTCCATAAATTCAAGAAGAGAGTTGGCTCTGCACTGCCGAGCTGCATGATCCAATCAGCAAGAGAGCATTTTCAAATTGCAAGTACATGAATCTACACTTCTTATGTTGTCACGAGATTCTGGATATGATCTTTTTGCTTGCTACTTTGGCACTGATCTTAGAGTACTCGAGCTTGGCCTAGTTTTTTCCAGACTGAGAGTTCTAACTCATGAGAGTACTTTGGTCACAATTGGTCCATCTGGGTTGCGAAAGTATATACCTGTAAAATCCAAAAGATCCTCCTTAACTTATAAAAAGTTCAATCCAGCAGATGTAATCCTATGCATGAATCCTTTTTTTTCTACATAAGTGATTATTAAGAAAGAATTCAACTAACATTAAAGATAAACAAATACAGAAAAAGGAAGAAGGGAAGGCTGAGAAAGATATGGACATACCAATACATTGGGGAAATTATGATCTTGAGCATTTGGATGTTAAGGAAGATGTTGCAACGAATGAAAATGCAAATGTGTGAAAAAAGGCTAACCAGTTGAAAAGGCCTTGTTGGTTATCATTAGAATAAGAAAAGGAAAACATTATCCTAAATGATAGGACAAAGTTTAATCAATCAATCAACTTTTGATACATTAATCCAATTAGGATAAGAAGAGGGAACCTTGCTAAGGCCCTGAACCAAGACATATACCAGATGGGTCATTCCCAGAATCACAAGGTCAACCTACGATGGGTGATTAAGCGTAAGCAATGGCATATTAACTCAGCTAATTAATTCTATGTTCTTCCCCCCTGTAAATTTTGTAGAGCCATATAGCCAGGGTAACCAGTCATTTGTAAAGTGAGATCTATTTAATCTAATTAAAGTGAAACACCCACTCATCGTTATTTTAGCCAAGAATCTATTCTCAGGGAAGAAAGTGATATTTCTATTGGCTAATGTAACATTAACTCGAATGGTACCAATTGACAAAATAATTAATCAAACATCATCAGTGAAAACCACAACATGCAAAACCACTTAATATGAATTGACCTAAGAAATCTTAGATTTCACAAGGCTGATGAATTGATCCCGCAACATCACAGAGAGAGAGAGAGAGAGAGAGAGAGAGAGATCTTACATCCCAAAAGCCAAAACGAAAATGAAAAGAGAAACTGCAAACGACTAATGCTAGGTACATTAAATTGACATAAAATGATGTGAGAGACTACAAATAAGCATATAAACAGTTAGATATCGGCCTTAGCATAACTAGCATTACTGAACCAGAAAAAAAGATAGATATACAAGAAGCGAACAAGATGAAATTATAAAATACAATACTATATAAAAAATGTCACAAGTTTACCTCAGGATCGATGGAAATTGCCCTCCAGTAAAGAACCCATCTCAAAATGCATCACCCTGCAAACCCCAAAAAAGAAAAAAGAAAAGGAAAAACTCCAACACATAAAACAATGTAAAGAAGAAGGTGAAATGAATATAATTGAAAGGAGAAATAGAAGAAACTGATAGATCTGATTCTTCTGGGGAATCTACAACCTTGAAGATGGTTTTTCTGAGACAGGAAGGTTAGATCTGCTAAAGCTCAACAACATAGAACCAAAAAAACAAAAAACAAAAAAGATCTCGCTACTCACTAATAAATTATTTGGGGAAAACAGAATTCTTGGACACTGTAATTTTTGGATGGAGAAAGTACAGACCTTTCGTATTTTAAGTACCGAAAAAAAGTACAAGAGCAGGATCTATGAGTCAGTTACACAAGGAAAAAAAAATAAGGGCAAAAATTTTGTTTTTAATTCAATTCAACGCTAGCTTCTTCCATTTCGCCGGGGCAAATTTATCAGCAGTGTATAAAAGGACAAACATGGAAGATCTGGTAAAAACCCAAGAAAGAAAACATATGTTCGCTGAGGCTGTACTTTAAAACCTTACAACAACATAGCAAACGCAAAAGATGCAAGTTTTCTGGGCAGATTAAACACACAACAGGCAGAAAAAATGCATCACAGATTCACACATGCACAAACAACAGAAGAGCAAAAACACAGAGAGAGAGAGAGAGAGAGGGAGAGAGAGAGAAGGGGGTGACAGACAGAGAGTGAGCACACAGAGCTTCGAGCATGAATTGGGACATGCAAGAAAGAGTACCATGTGTGCTCACTCTCTTCTGTCACCTCCCTTATTTACCCCAGATCGATCTGCCCATTCACTTGAATTGCAATCCTAATTTTGGCGTGCATAAACTTCCTCAGATCCTCACTCTCCACCCCCCCCTTGCGTTACTGTTCCATTAGAGAGGAAAAGTGGGGTGGTGATGATTCGATGCTGTGGATGGAGAAGCTTGGGGTGATGGTGTTTATATAGATGGAGAAAGAGAGAGAGGTGGCTCTTGCCCAAGCATAAATGGGGCTTCTTCTTTCATTGGGTGCCCTAATATTTAATTGCTAATCACTCCCAAATAGCGAGAGAGAGAGAGAGAGAGAGAACACGTAGGTGAAAAGGATATTTTCAAACATCTAGTCCATCCAATATAAGTATCTAAAATATAAAGAGGAAATAGTAATATGTAAGTGTGTATAGCAATAATTTCTACCAAGCTTCTTCACCTGAAAAGAATTGATTTCGAACGCCGTATTTGCACCAAAGTCCAATTTAAATTCTTAATACTCAATAACAGGCCGGCACATCATTTTTGAAAATCGTTTTCATAAGCAAAACTTGATATTAGGGTTTTGCTTAAAAAGTGTTCTCGACACTTATTAAGCAAGCTAATTAAGAAAATTTTACGATTTTTTCAGTGTCATTATTGTTAGGTGGAGGTTTTCGCACAGCTGTTTTGGCCAAATACGTCTTGTTTCTAAAGAGGAGTTACCAAAGCAACTTTTGATCTGAACATGGTTAATAGTGAGATAAACTTATCTATTCGGTATCTCTTTTTTCCTTCCCTTTTCTCTAGTCTCATAGTTGCACTTCACAATTGCGTAGTCTCTTTTTCTTTTCCTTTTCCATTTCCAAGATTTAGCATTCGCCATTCCACGTGGAGATCAATAATCCCAACATTCAACACTCTCTAAAGCAAACTTTACATATACTTGTAGAAATCACCGAAGAAGCGGACTCGGAATCTTCTTCGTTGTTGATGCTATTGTATTACCCTTTCCTGATCAATTCCTCTACTTAAACCATGATCTTCTTGCTATCTAATCACGCAGATACAGTTTCAATGACCGTGGTCCATATTGACAGTAGAAAGCCAACGTGCTGAGGAGTCGATCAAGCCCAGGGAGCACAAAAGGAAAGAAAAGGAGACCAAGAAACTGCAGATAACACCCATGATTTTGGGAAGAGGAAAGCAATAGGGAATGAAAAAGATAATGCTGCCAATCCAACTCAACCTGGGGATGCAATATCCATAAATACAAATTTGACTGAACCTTTCAGTCAAGGGTTGTTGCCATCAAGCGTCTTTAGTGCACAGCTTGTCGTCAAGTGATGAATCTGTGGGAAACGTATTGAAGGCTATTTTATTTCGCCTGCGGTTGCCAATGCGTCTAGTGCTTCGACATGTAATGGCCCTCCGATCCCCACACTGGTCTTCCTGCCTCCATCACATTCCGCTTTCCTCAAGTCATATCCCTGCTTTTTACTCGTTCATGTGCCTGTGGAGATAAATGGGATAGGTTTGTCCATTCATCTGACTCCATCAAAAACCTTAATACAAGCTTGTCAAATTTCCATGTCATCGACATCAACTAAGGTTTAAGGCTATAAAATTCAAGGCAATTTGAGTTTTTTTCTTTTCTTCTTTATGCATGCCGAGACCATCCGTGGGCGCTATGAAACATGCCGAAAGTGGAAATGGATTTGGTGGGTTTGAGTAAGAAAATAGGGATGAGAATTTCAAAAGATTGAATATCTGCCATATAAAAGTTGCAGATTTGTGACCTAATTGTCGGTTTTTAATCATTTAAAATGGTATAGGTTATAGCTTAGTTGTCAAATAATCCTTTAGACTTTCACTACAATGACCTTAGACAACACTACAATTGCAGCACTAAGAAATTCCGTTGCTTGACACTATTACAATGTGTTGCCTAGGAGATAGAATAAGGCAACAAAGAGAGCAAATGTTGTGCTAGACACAATCATTAGGCAACAACAATCAAGAGTATAGCCCTAGATGGGTAAAAAAAGGCAAGAAGAAGATGGGCGCTAACTCTGATAACAAGATGTTGGTGATTTCAATTCTTTCACTTTCTATGTGTTGGGTTGAATACGAAAGGTTAAGTGATTTAATCAACTTTTACATAATGACCCAAAAGCAAAGTCAGGAGTGTAAATACCATTGTCCTCTTGACTTTTGGAGATTCAATAAAACAATAAAGAGTTTTGGTGTAATTGGTTTGGCATAGTCAATTTGACAATATTTCTTCTATGCTAAATTGCAAATCTTGAAGACACTAGAAGCAAAGTTAAAAACCTATTGCTCTTTCTTGCTAATATTTTGGATTATTGAAGATGATTTCATCTACTATTTTATTAAGTGTCCAGACAAATTCACATCACTTTCACCAAATTTTACAAAAGAAGATTTTGTGTTTGAATCTTGAAAGCGACCCTCAGTCTCTCTTCAAAGTCCAAATTTCCATTTTTCAAACTTATGGAAAGAAACTATAAACTCGAAATAAAAGATATTTGGACCTCCTTAATAAGGGAAAGAAACCATAAATTTTGACTATGTTCCTCGCAAGTGGTGCCAATTAAATTTAGGGTATGTTTATGCTCTGTGTCTTCATGCCTGGGAATATAGCCATCACGACACAAAGAAAAGGTGGGCAATGTTTCCTTCTTGCAAAGAGACATGCTCTTGCCTTGATTAATTTATCATATCAAATGCAAATCAGACCACCAACTCAACCAAGAAACCCTAATGGCAGGCCCCACATTCTGGAAAAGAAAACAATATACACATTTGTTTTTTAAAGAAAAAGATTTTGGAAGGTGCTCTTCATGAATTGGATTGATTCAGCCAATGGGAGACCAACAGACACCATCAACACATGCTCACGCAAAGATCTAATGCGGCGCTAAAGCAACTTAAAGTATATATGCTTTTTTGCTTTTTACTGCTTTATATTAGTTTAGCGCAAATAATGACACGCTGAGAATCATCGACATTTGTCCCGACCAATCCTTGCGAGTGCGCGGTTTGCGGGGACGTCATTGCTTTTATACATTCGCGAGCAGATTTCGATTCTTGCGTAAAGCACCTCATTAAACATTATATTTCTATACTACTCACCATTTACAAAAGCAAAACTTTTCTCCAGCAGCCTCGGCATGGTATTAAGGTCAGAGGCCACGAATTCGATTCCTCACACACGGTGTTTCGCTCATTTACATTGGTTGCCTTTCTTTAGGCATGTGTGCTCATGTGTCGAAATCTAGATCATATATTCTCAATTATGCAACCACCGAACAAACTCGATAGATCATGCTGTTTTGATAAAAGGAAAGCCGCATAATTCATCAACATATACCATCTCATGATCGTGAATGATTCCCACATGAACTATGTAATGATTTGTCAAATGATCTGAACCAATCATTTAAGCTAAATTCAGAAAGGATTATGGATGAACATGATAAAAGCCAAACCGAAGTCATCGATGGAGATCTAGGTAGGTCGGTTAATTAGCCATTAAACAAAAGGTGGGTCAAAATGATTGGACGGTGAGGGGAGGGCTACATGGACAGTTGTACAAAATGATGCAACTGCTCATCATTCAATCAGCATTCACTGTTCCGTCTTCATATGCCAAGGGATTCTTGTTCTTTGGGTGTACTTTAAAATGATGATAAGTGGTGGGCACGGCACAAAATATTAAAATCTTACCCTTTGGGGAAGTGGGCAATTGTTTAATGATGATCAAAACTTTCCCTTTTTGGAGTGGAGGTGATGGGAATGCCTACACATACATTGTTCCATTCCATGAGCACAAAAACTTTTTTCCCCTTTCAACCCAATACTAAAGGAACAATGAGAGCATCGAACACCAATTATGATGAGCATCTTCAAACCTCCACTCCCACCCATCTAAAAAGAAAAAAAAAATTATTTAATATGCATCTTGATAATCTACACAGATCACTCTAGATATGTATTTTTGTATTTAATG
The DNA here is from genome assembly GCA_017140615.1 of Eucalyptus cladocalyx. Lineage (NCBI taxonomy): Eukaryota > Viridiplantae > Streptophyta > Magnoliopsida > Myrtales > Myrtaceae > Eucalyptus > Eucalyptus cladocalyx. The sequence continues at coordinate 4,244,503 of CM029518.1, read as the reverse complement.
TTGGAATTGTACGATATTAATTGCCATTGCAGTCTCAAGAGCTTGTTTTGAAATCTCGATCTCAGACCGGTTGTGCCTCCCCACTTAAGGAGAGCTCAAGAATTAGGTAATTAGAAGGTTGTGACCTCCATCATATGGACGGACTACACAACCTTTGTGGTGCACTGATACACAATCACACTAACATACAAACATGTGTGTTTTGATTGTGTGCACTTTGGATGATAAGGCAGAAACTTCGATATCACTTCAATGGCAATGCTCAAACATTGTGAAGATAATAATGGGTTGGGCATTGTAAAGGAAAAAACTTAGGCAAAATATAAGCGCGTGTGAGAGAAAGAGAGAGAGAGATTATCTAAATGTATAATTTTTTTTTTTCTGAAGAAGTCACATATCATATATCAATGGAAATAAATTTTCTTCAACTAGAGATTACCATGACCGATTACAAATATCTTGCTATAGATGTTCAGAACAAACTTTGGATGTATCAAAAGTACTAACTAGATCCCAAAAGTTGAAAACTTTTGCTTTTCTTCTTCCTCCTCCTTCTTCCTCCTTTTCTTTGCCTTAAATAAAGAAAAGAGAAAATTGTGTAGAAGCATGTTGTGATCCTATCTTGATAAGATTGGATGCCACTTTCGGCAGATGCAAATGACATAGATGATGATGACGCTCGATGTGTCTACATGTTTCTGGCAATTCCAAGTGTCGGTCGAGGGGGATTCATGAGCTTGTTGGCTCCCACCCAACCGTCGGATCAATCTGTTTGCTTCCAAACTGGCTGGATAAGTATTAAGTTAGATGGTCCCTCCAATAATTCGGTAGGGTGTTGGGGAACTTGATTACCATGGACCATTTGCCTCATAAGATGTGTATTTCCATTCGTCTTTTTTTCATTAAATTTTAGTTTCCCATGATGTTCGAGTGTCCAAGTCTCTTTAAACATCACGAGAGCCCTTTATCTTTATCTTCAGCAATGCCGAACGATTAACAAAACAAAGAGGCCCTTGAATCTAGTTCTAAAAGGAACTTGCCCTTGATTAGGGTTTCCTGTCAGGTTTTGTTGTCGTGTTGTTTATACATGGGTCAGATCTACCATTAATGATAACATCCGCCAACAGTACTGTGCAGATACCAGATAGAATTATAGGGGAAAACCGACTGCTAATAATACTGTGCAGACATGATCACAGGAAACCCCCACACACCTCTCCCCCCCGGCGCCCCCCCGGGTTCATGAGAACCGAGATCGTTGAGAGGACCAACCTAAACGGCATCGGTTGTCGTTCCTGGGGTCGTGCAGGCTATGAGATGAGGGAGTCTGCTTCTAGGTTTTTTCTCTGATTTGGTGCATTAGGTATGGCCTCGACATCATAGCTCGTGTAAAAGAGCTATGGTGCTGCGCATTGACCGGACTGGCTCTTGAACACTGTGGCTTTGATTTTCGCAAAAGAGAATATAAACCTTGCACGCATGTACTTAAGTTTGTGTATTTGGCTACTTAATGATTCTTGACCGTCTAGATTAGGTTAAACAAACCTATGAATGTTTTCTAAAATACCGCAATTTTTGGTAAATCACCCAATTTAATAAGAGTGGTGGATCTCGAGTTTCACATTATAAATGTTGTATATACGTATTATCTTATGGTCACTCGTTGAATCTTAGTAAATATATTCTGGAAAATATGATATTCACTATTTGAAGCAAGCGACTTCATCGAGATGTGTAATTCTCTTGAAAATTCAGCATTGGGAATAGTAGCCCAAAAAGGACAAATATCTACAATTCCTTCAATTTTTGAAAGAAAAATGATTCCTTCATAAAGACTGGGCTTTAGTAAAGATTCCTAAAAATACTAAATGGCACAGCTCAACAATCTTATGTGCTTGTGATGAGTTTTTGGGACCATCCTTCTTTCCTTGGGCTGTGCCCTCATTCAGTTTTTTTTATTAATCTTTGAAAATCTCTATAATTGAGGATGGTCCCTCCTCACCTCCTTCGTATTCCCTCTGAGAAATAGATATCTTTGTTCGTCTGTATTTTATGGGAAAAAGGGCAATTCATCTGCATAAGCTCATGGCCACCTGTAAGCAACTTATGACAGGAGGGGGGGGAGAGAGAGAGAGAGAGAGAGAGAGAGAGAGAGATAATCGAATACTTTTAATGAGGCCAAGAGGGCCTCAATGGCCCCCCATTAGCGAGGCATTGAATGAGATCATACAGGCCTGATATGCCAATTCAAAGCAAAACCCCCCATGTTATATGCCAATTGAATTTGAATGATTTGAATCAGTATTCCTTCTGCTCTCTTTTGACCTTTTGCAATATTGCACGTCACGCGTGTTCCTGCAGTTGCGCAGAGAGAGAGAGAGAGAGAGAGAGAGAGAGAGATCTACTATGTACAGGTGGTGCGATCCATGATTGAATAAGATCGGTGAGCATGCAGATATATATTCTCATGGCTTTCTCCTTTGTTGCTTTTTCCCATCATTCATGTTTGATTTTGTGTGTGTATAAATAATTGATGTGATGTCCATGTGATTTTGGGTAATAGGTCTAAGCTCTACGGTATTTCGAGCCGGGAAGAAAAAGGTTTTACAGTATTTCAAAAGGCTCAATTAGAACTAGTAAGTTCTGCATACACGCAAAAACTTTTGAATAGATGTATTTCAAATGGCTCATTTTTCTTACATCCTCTTGTCCCAAATTGCTTGGAAAGGTCTCTATTATTGCTTTGTTATTGATTTCGCTTTACAAGTTTGGTACAGCAAAAAGATGTTGATGCTTCACATGTTTTTTTGTGAAATATCTTGAATAAAATCATCTTACATATTAAATGTATAATTTGACATGTCAAATATCTAATGTGTCTAATTTACTAAATGTAGATATATTAAGTTGAATTCGTCCTAGACTAGTTCTTCTTTATAATTTGACTTGACTGCTTTCTCAACATACTTTAAGCAATCACGTTCACGTTGTATTGCCTAATAAGAAGTCATTTTAATTGTTATGTTTGTAGATAAACATATTATGCATAATGAAGTCATACTGAATGATGTTCGCAATTGTATGTATTTACTCTATTACACAATATATTATTTCATAGAGATTTAGTCTATTCTCGATTCTACAAAATATTTGTGTTGCACGTAATAAAGTCAATTTTTCTAGCTGTACTATTATATAGAAATGGACACTTATATTTACATTTGTAGAGACTAAGTTATTCATCCTTATAAGTATGAATTTCTCATTATACATCAAAGAATTTGTTCAAATGGGTTTCTGGGTTACTTGAATCGCGTATGTTACAGATTCTATTGATAATAAATGACTTAGATGTCTCAGTTAAATTCAATGAAAAAAAACTTTGACTGGAATCATGGATATTTCAACAAAACTCGGATCAATTTTGTTAATGACACAATGCTACGCATTAAAGAAGGAAAATGAACCGAGAAAAAAACCAAAATATTTTTATACTTAATTTATCTAAAAAGAGAAGTTGAATAATTAATGCACTCACATTATATCATTGTAATTTTTATTTTTGTTGAAAATAAATATTTTATTCATATCCTCAAGATGATAAATGAGAGATTCAAAACAAAGCAAGTCCCAAATAATAAAGTAGAAAACTGACCGCAAAAAAAAAGTAGAAAAAACACACTCTCATCCCATAAAATTAATTTTTTTTCGGCATCAAAACAAAATAAATGATGGCTAATCACCGAATCTCGTATTGTTATTAGTGATGAGCAAACACCTTAATCCCCTCCTCCAATAGTCATAGTTTGGCCAATGGGCAATGTGTAACCAAATTTAGCATTCTCAACGTCATCATTATACAAAGACACCAAAAATAGGTTGAACAAGCTTCCAGATCTAGATTTATATCGAGAAAGATTAGATAAACACAGAAACACCTCTAAGGAATTTCCGAATCTATATATAAATCAAAGGAGAAGAACTCCCAAATCTAGATTTAGATTAGGAGATAAGAGCTTCCAAACCTCGAAGAAATTATACAACCACTTTTAGAGTAGTAGGAACTCACCGTATTTATCGATATTGATGTGCGAGTCAGGTGCAGCTATGTGGATCGATACGTGAAGGTACTTTGCTTGAAATATGGAAGGTGGAGGGAGGTAGCAACTGCTGGCAAATTCGTGGAGTTTTAGAAAGCTTTTGGAGGCATATGTCGAAGAACACTCACAAGGACAATCCCACTCTTCTGTCTTTCAATTCCTTGTAATTTCAATTCTGATCACGTTTTTCTCTCAATGTTTGTCCTTTTTCTCAATTCTTTATATTTTGCATTTCCTCGCACCTGAATTTGTGCAGTTTCATCCCCCCCATCAGTGCTCTTTGTGCTCGAGCGTGGAATCACGGGGCGATTTCGATCCCTCTCCAAGCGGCTCAGATCGGATCACCTCGACACACGATCTTCGTCAACTGCCTTTTTTGGCATGCCCCCGCATCTCGATTTTCGGCCAAAACACACCTTCCCATATTATCTCAACGCATATAGATTTGGCTTCTTTCTCCCTGCCCTGACGGGGGCAAATATAAAAAAAAAACTAGGGCGACCAATGAAGGAAGAAGCCCCCTTTATGCCGTGCGTGATGCACTATCTCTCTCTCCTTCCTCTTTTTCCATCTATATAAACACCAGCGCAACTTCTCCATCTACAGCATCAGATCATCTGAGCCCTTGTTTCTGTCCAATGGAACAGTAAACAGAGAGAGAGAGAGAGAGAGAGGGTTGAGATTTCAAGAGGGTAAAACAAGATTAGGGTTTCTTGTCCTCCTGTCCTGGGGATTCTTCAGTTCAATGAAATGGTGAAATGAGGGAGGTGACAGAAGAGAGTGAGCACACATGGTACTCTTTCTTGCATGTCCCGATCCATGCTCGAAGCTCTGTGTGCTCACCCTCTGTCTGTCACCCCCTCCCCTCTCCTTCTCCCTCCCTCTCTCCCTTTCCGATCTTGATGTGATTTTTAATTCCATGCCAGCTTTTCCTCTGTTATGCTGTTTTTAACATGTGCGATTCATTCTCTCTTCCTCCCTTTTTTTTTCTTTTTTTTTTTGGCCCTTTTTGAATCTTGCGGAGTAGCGAGTACCGGTGTTTTCATTTCAGTGAACATCTTCTTCTTTTCCCAGGTTGTTTTTCTTTTTAAGTATCATCGTAGATCCAAGTGTTGGAATAACCGAACTGTGCTGTGTGTGTCTTGGAACCCAAACTTATCTGTCTAGGGTTCCATCTTAATTTAATCGGCATCTTTTTTATTTACTAATTTCTTGTCTAGAACACTGCCGGATCTTGGTCGTTGTTGCATCTCTTTTTCTGTCTGGGCGAGCGTTTTAACGGCCAGGCAGTAAATTTATTACAGTGCCCGAGGCTGCAGGTCCACAGTAAATTAGTTGCCTAGGTTTATGTCGTTCCCTAATCGAGCAAAACCCAGAATAAAAAAGTGAATCAAGGATTTTTCTTGCCTTGTATTATCACTATCGTCCTAGGAAAATCTCAGGAGTTTTTTGATCTTGTTTAGTTGTCTTGATCATTGTTGGTTCATTGTATCATTTCAGATGCCCAGATAGAAAAAGATTACTTTTATTTTTCTAAAGTATAGATTCTACCCCTGAATTGCGCAAGGGGCCAGGTTAATTGCACATGAATTCTGGCTGATTATGAAGTTGCGGAGATAATTTTGGTTGCTTTGTCACTTCGAAAAGTCATCGAGTCGAGTCTGTTTATACAAAGAGATAAACTAATACATGCTTGTGATTCTGGCAATTAGTCATTCATTCCTTCTCTCTCTCCCTCTCTCCCTCCCCTTTGAAATTATGTGTGCATCTCTTGATTTGTACATGATAATTTCAAGAATTTTCAAGCTGTTCTTTGTCATACAGACGGCCTAGGATTTGATTTTCTACTGTATGGAGGATAAGTTGATCAAGTAAAGGATCTTTCTTCTTGAGTTATAGTTACCTTACAGGTATGTTTTCCTTTGGAAACCTACGATGATTAATCTACTACAGTGCTTGTTTTGACTTCCCTTTTGGTTCTTAATTAATTTTGTTCCAGAGTTCCTGCAAAAAACAAGAAGTTTGAAATCCCAAATTGATATACTTGCAAATCTCCGAACATTAAAAAACTGGATTGAGTTTGAGACCTTGAAGAGGGACTATGTGTGGTCCTATTTGGACTTGCTTCATTATTGTGTTGTACTTATAAGCTCGAGTGTATTTATATAGTATGGTCGAATATGACTGCTATGATCTAATTTTGCCAATCGCAGGAGGAGAAAGAGGGATCATGTATAGGAGGAGAGGAGATGTAATTCCTTTGTTCATCTTCTGATGTTTGAGATTGGATGTGCTAAGAGATATGATTTTGGTTTGATACAAGTGTAATATTGGTAGATTTGTGCAAATCATATATATAATTTAACTAGTTTAGGGTTACAATCCTGTATGATCCGATTCGTTATCTTCTGTATACTATGTACACAAACAAATAAAGTATACAAATGCACAAATTTTCTGTCTTTCAATTGTCTCTTTTAATCGATAAAACTGTTGAATCAATAGACGTTGAGATGTCTCTTTGTTTGATCATGGAATAACATCTCAAATTCATTGTAGAAATGGGTCAGACTTAAGGATTTTTTAAATATAATGTTGGAAATGTCTAGCGTCGGTTGGCAACTGACCATTCCCCATATCGAGTTTGATGGCCATCTTATCCTGGCTACTCGAATAATAATAGAATCACATGAGTTCATAACTCTTGAGGTGACCTTAAGAATTGGCAACAAGCGAGAGGTCAAACTTGAAAAACCCACCACCCACCGTTGCAGCGTAGAGGGTAGAGCTTGTGTTCTCCACTAAGGAGAACCAGGTTCGAAGCTCCTACAAAGCAAGGAAGCTGAAGCGCTGTGTAGTGTTTTGCCCGGGGTGCATGGGTGGTGGTTTCCTGTGTGCCTCCCCAGGATTTACTCTCCGACTGCCGACCGTGCGGGGTTCCTAGGTCACCAAAAAAAAAAAAAAAAAAAAACTTGAAAAACCCTGGCCTCTTCTAAGAGAAGGTCCAAGTGCCTAATTTTTATGCCAATGCACAAGGTGAGAATTAAACTTACGGTACCCAATAAAGGTCTAGAAATGAACTGCAGCAAACTTATATATTTCTACAAGAGAGCTTCTATCAGATCATTTCCAATGATGCTGTTTTAAAAATGTTTTGAGGAATACATTTTGGTGTGCTTCGAATCCTTATATCTGTTGATGAGACAACAGACATGAGCTTCTAAACTTTCACCTTCAGAGGTTGATGCAGAAATTCAAATACTTACATCTTACAAAAAATGCTTTTCTCCGAGGACCCTTTAACACATTCACTGGCTTTTCGGGTAATTTGCAATGATAGCGAGCAAAATTAATTTTGTTTAAGGTGGCTATTCATTTCAATGGGGGGTTTTCTTTTTTCCAAGTTGCTGGCCTTTAAACTTGGCACAGGAGCAGCTGTGCTTTTGAATATCAAAGATGGTCTATCACAAGAAGTACAGCAATAGCATATGGATGGATTTGACTGTACTCTGCAAGTAAATGAATGCTTTTGTGTACACAAGAATACGTAATGGAGCTGATTATCAAACTAGCTGAGCAAGACGCAAGATTGGGCTCAGTTTCCCTCCCCAAGCCCACTACAAAAGTGAGCCCAAAACGTAAGGCCCAAAAAGATGTCGGCCGTAACTATTCCTTTGTGAAATTTGTCATCCTTAAAGCGAACGGTTTATGGGTCCTTCTAAGCAAGAGATGGCTACTGAACGGGATCCGGCCACATGGCAATCCGTGTGTGTCGAATGGACGGATGGTGTTTTGCCACGTGTCAAGAGACCGGGGGTTAGGAGTAAGCGGCCCTTGTCCCGACATCAAGCCGACCGGGAAAGGCTCAAGGGTAGACCGGGTCCGGCCTTCCTCGACGAGCTTCACTCCCTAGCACATCCGCATAGGCAAGGATGACTCGGAATCCCGCCATTAATCTAGAGTTAACCCTACAGAGGCTGTGCATAGCAAATGCAAGACGACCACGGGCCTTGTCGCACGAGCCTTTCTGAGCTTTCTTTCAAGTAAGCCTCCGGCCCGAAGCCCTTGACGGGCGAACTTGAAAGCCAATCCATACATCACCTAACTCGCTATTTTGTATCCTTTTTCATACATAGCTATTAAATACAAAATCACGACGAGAACACTTTATTATATGACATGGTCGACTATGGTGGATCAAGTAAATTTCGTGGACAAGACAACACACACGTGATGGGCCTGTCCTAGCTCCCCTAATCTTATTATTTTTGGCGTAGACTCCATTTATCTGATCCGATCGGGTGAAGTCCACTTTGCTGGGCTGTTTCATGGGGCCCACTTGGTGTTGGTCAAAGCGTCGACCATTGACTCCGGCAGAGTTCACACGTGCAGAGTTATTAACTTGACTAAGAGTCCATTCACTTGCATTGCTTATAATAATAAATGAACCAAAAACATTTTCACTGTCCATGAAAATATTCAAGCATAAATTGCTATCGATAATAAAGATATTTTTCATAGGAAACAATCATTTTTAGCAAAATGTCTTCCACGACCGTCATTTTCCACATGGTAAATAGAGCCTAAATATCTTGAAAAAATGTAGAGATGATTTTGCAGTATGACCTTCAAACCTAAAATTTAAAGCTCTTGTCAATTATATTTAACATCCTTTATTTAACACCTAAGTCTCCATTTTGAACGTATTATATTAAACCCTCCCATTTAATTTACCACTCCTATTCATATAATAATCGACATTCACGATCCCTATGGAGATCGTGTTTCGATAAGTTTTTGAAATCAGCTGAACACCCAAAATGAAAATAACAAAAAAAAATTAGAAAATACATCATATATAAATATGCTGATTAAGTAGGGAAACGGTCACAAAAAATTCCAAATTATGCCAATCGTAACATATTTATCAAGAATTTTTTTTATGATATCAAATATCCCAAACTATGCCCATCATGACACATTTACTCTAAACTTTAAAAAAATAAAAAATTTGTGTACCATATTTACCTTCCATCATGGTTTTGTTAGATGAATTTTTAGCCAAAATAATATCTTTTTATTTCATTTAAATTACATGGGTATCATGTCAACACCATACATTTCCAATATCCGTGAAAGTAAAGTTTTAACGATTATAATTACATAGGCATAAGTTTAAAAAAATTTGTATCACGAAAAAGAGTTTAAGGCAAATGTGTCATAGTAAGTATAATTTAAAGATTTTGTTGACTTTTGCCTTAAGTGTTTAAATTAATTTCGAAAATGCATTCCCTCCTATTTGATGCGTGTAGTTTTTTCCTCAAAAGCGCTTGTCTTACATGCTCCATTACTCCTGTCGGAAGAAAAATTGATGCGGGCGTGATCGTTTACACAGAACATAAAAGCGCATAGCCCACCAGAATTTAAAATATTACATATTTCCTAATATTATGTACATTTACCAGCTACAAAAAAAAAAGGTATATTTATATATAAGTGCATCCACGATCAAATTTAGATGAGTTAAAAAAGTAAAAATTTATCCGGCCAAGTTACAATCTCTTTGGCTTCAAGTGCATTTGCTAGAGAATGCTTATGTAAATTCCAGACTTATGCCATTTTTTTGAAAAAAAAAAATCTTGGAAGAGTGCAGCAGTTTAAAAAAAGAAAAAAAAATGCAATCTGAAACCGTTTGGTCTTGGAGATCGCGATTCTGCCGAAAATGCAGCAAATTTCCATGCGCGAAATCTGTCAGAATTTTCATTTTAACCGTCTTTCCTTGACTGGTCAAAGGAAATTAAAATTTAATTAAATCCCCCAATCCCCAAGAAATAAAAAAACCAAAAAAATTAAAATTTCAAAATTTCAAAAGAAAACCACTAAAATAACAGTAAATCGCCGCACGCCATATGATTGCCCGGTCAGCACGCCATTTAGAGGCAAAGTTCCATTAGCCCCGCCGTCCTAACTTGCTTTATATTTTTGCGTGCTTTATATAAAATAACGTAACCGACAAAAATATATATATATAAAATATAGTAGCTCATTAGAACTTAATGACTGTACTATTAACGGATGAAATGCAAGGATGCACTTCTTAAAATATCCAAACATCGGAATGTAAATTCGAAATTTATTAGCGAGGGTTCAAATTTAAATTAATAAGTGCACGCGAGACACTAAATTCAAATTTTTGAGATTGGAAAATAAACACTTTTTAAGACATTTTTAAAATGGGAGGACTCACCATAAAATCAGTCACTTCATGTAAAAAAATTCAATAAGCATTTAAGAGGCAATTTTTAACATTCCCTAAATAATTCAGAACTGTTTGGTGGTATTCTAAAAATTGAAAACACACAGATAGAAATTACCAACTTTGGGTACTCGTTATTTTGCACAAAATGACCGAACTAAAAGATATTTTTCAATTTCATTTGTGGTTGCTCGCAAAAAATAGGTTGTCAACTCAGACTCTCCTTCTCTCTTATGGGAGGATTGAGTTCTCTGTTTGTGCTTTTTGCTGCTCCGTTCCGGACTCCGTGGACCACTTGTTCTTTGAGTGCACAACGCCTGCGACTCTTGCGTTCTTTTGGGCTTCTAGATGTAATTTACCTTGGAATAACAAAGTTTGGAAGGACAACGTCTCTTGAGCTCTCAAATTCCTATTCGGCAAAGATTTTTTCACAATATTACCCGTTTCTCTTTTGGGGCTTTATGCCATTTCATATGAAAAAAAAAAAAGGAATTATATCATCTTTCGAGGTGACTCTTTGGCAATTCTGACCATGAAGAATCACTTCATCAAGGTTGTGAAGGATAAGACTCTTTTGTTCTCTAATGTCCCGCCTACTCCAAGAAACAAGCAACTCCAGAGAAGTTGGGGGTTCGATCCGTCCATCTTCAGCTCGGCGTCCTCTTCCTAGCTCTCCTCCATCTCTTCGCTCTTTGGAGGGGTGCCCGAGGGTCATTGATCTGTTTTTTACTTGTAGTTCATCTAAGTAATTACTGCTCTGTTTCCTTCTCTATGTACTTTTTGGATTTGGCACCCTCACACTCTCCTTGCGCCCACAACTAAAGTGTGAGTTACGGTGCCGAATTCTTGTTCATTTGTCCAAAGCTTAATATATATTCTTACATTTTACAAAAAAAAAAATCAAAATTAACCTTTTTATTATATTTAAATTATTATCAATAATAAAAATAAATAATTTATTTATGGAGAAACAAAAGAGCCTTAATGGAGAAATGTCTTTCATTTTTAAGTACACTAAGGATAAATTTAATAATGCATTGTAGACTTCTCTCACTTTTTCCCTAATCATTATTCTCCTCTATCCTCCTTCCTTCTTCTCTCATCTGTCAATATCAGAAACCTCAAAAAAAAAAAGGAAAAGAATCAAAGCCCGACTCATTCCCATCCAATCGCCATAGCCATGGAGGACCACGACAGATCGGGAGCCTACAGCTATGGCGGCAACAGCTACAGCTACAGAAACAGCAGCAGCAACACCAACATGCAGTTGCAGACCTACCATGGCGGACCCCACGAGCTCAGATGCCACAGTGCCTCCTACGCGCAGGCCCGAACGAACGGTAACGTCCGCGGCGACGATAAAGGGAGGGACTTTAAGACGAAGAAGGGGAAGGGCGCATCTGGGTCGGCCTCCAATTCCTGGGGCATCGTCGCCGACCCCGAGTTCCAGAGGAAGCGGAGGGTCGCGAGCTACAAGATGTACGGCGTCGAAGGGAAGGTCAAGGGGTCCTTCAGGAAGAGCTTCCGGTGGCTCAAGGACAGGTACTCGCGGGTCGTCAATGGCCGGTGGTGAATGGCGGGGAGGCGCGCTTCTTGTGAGGTCATGGCGTCGGTATTTTTTTGTTCTCGAATTCGAAGTCTGACGATGGTTGATCTCTAGGGAATTTGGACTGAAATGGTGGAGGGAAGCTGTAAATTTCGGTGATTCCTGGCAATATTTAATATTCTTTCTGTGCTGCACTACATGTTCATGTCGGTGTTCACAGGTCTCGCAGGCGTTGAAATTGAGATTAGTGTTTGTGGAGAGAGGCCAATGCTCTCCTAGTTCAGTGCATATTTGATGGGATTGGAAAGTAGTTCAATTTGTGATGATGGGCCTGAATATGCTGTCATTTTTAGGTTGTTTCATAGCTTGCCATTTGTGGGGTTAAGGCAATGATAACCTGAGGCGTTATTAGCTAGCATTTCGCTCACAACAGGGACGTAATCATGCCGCGATGTCTTACTAGCACCTTAGACATCTAAGTTTAGAATGACACTTCTCGGGTCGGATCTGCCTAAGGCAAGGAATGTATTAGCTAGGGCTATACAGCTCTCTGTTTCCTTCATTAGGTGCTGCAATCTGCGGCCATGACGCGACTTAGGTGCTTTTCTCAGGTCCTCTCAGCAAAGTTTAGGATGCAGCTACAATTAGTTATATTCTTGAACTCGTGATTTCTTTGTTAAGCATCGGATAGATGCCGTCACACCCTAGTTTTCATGAGGTCATAAGGGCTTCCTATGACCCAGGTGTAGGTAGCACCTGAACTTTGATTGTGAGTCTAGGATCAGTAGTCTTGTATTGCTCATTCAAGAGCCTTAGCTGGTGCGTGATTCCGGCTGTCTGTGGTTGTCAACCCCTCTTAAACTTCTCTGTTTTGCTAGCAAAAGCCAGGAAAGAGAGGCCTCTTCTAGTGAGTTGATGTGTAGACGATGAATTTGATTCATTAGGTATGCTCTGAACTTTCTGCGATGAAACTCGATGCTTTCACTTGATCTGATGTATTGTGTTCAGAAGTCAAGCTTTTCACTACATTATTTGAGTCCTGCCAATTCAGATCCCATGGATACAGAATTTCGATGATGGATCAAATAACTGAATCCATTTCTTCTGTGATGGTTCATTGTTAACCGTTTGCCTTGATATCTTGCCAGTTGCCATTGCTCATTCAGCTGGACATTGAGTTTCCTTTCCCATCTCGTGCATCTCTTATCTCATTTTTTATGCTTTTAATTGGTATTGTCTTTTAAACATTTCAAAAGTTCATCAAATTAGCTACCTGATCTTGAGTCTGTGGACACCTAGTAAGGTACTAGGACGTAGTACCACACCTTAAATAACCTTGGAACTTCGAGTTCTATCGTCATAAGCACTGGACACCTTATCAGAGGGCTGCTTCTTCTTCCTCTTCTTCTTCGTGCCCTATGCTTCCAAGGATGACTTTCAGTTGCGCACTATTCATCAGGCAAGATCCTTTTTTTCTAGCAAGCGGCTTATCCGATAACATGGGGACCTGGATATAGGAAAGTGACTGTGGGCTCACTGTCCTTCTGGTTGGCCCCTGCAGTCAGACAAAGCGACTAGAATTTGCATTTTCACCAGCGCTACTTTCTTATGCTGAAATTTGATAGTGCTCGAATCTGCCGTATTATCCACACAGTGTTAACATAATCAAGTTCATTTTCTTGCAATAGTTGTTGTATCCTCGTGATAATCAAGACATGATATTAGCTCTATTCTCTTGAGTACCTGAATGGGGACTCTGACATACAACAAAATGTGGGATTCATTTGGACGTACAGCACAATGTGACCTATCTGCCCAGCTCTTCATCTCTCCTTCCATTCATTTTCCTGCAAATTGTTTAGTCCTTCGGCTTTTCAGGAGGACCAAAGAGGCAATTTTGCACTCTGGGTTTGAATACCGAAACCTGATTCTGTTGCCTCATCTCATTCTTCTGTGTCATAATAGCCAGTACAGTTACTCCAAATGAAAAGAAAGAAACTAGGCTAAGCCATCCGTTATGGCCTTACTAGCCTGACAATAACAGCAAAGTCCGATGTCGTTGCTTAAAAACGTCTGATACTTAAGAATAAGCACTGAGAAGAAGGCCATAGCAATGTGAACTTCAATGATAAACATGTCAACTACGTGGTGCCAGCATGTCGTGGCCCAAATCATAACCCCATGTTACTTCTAGATGTTCATAAGATGCCCTCCAACCGGATAAAGTCAAGTTCTTGCTTTGGTAGGGCAGCAGTACATCGTCAGAACACATGCTCCTTTCATAATAACATCTATGCAAGCTTATCTTTATCGTTCAGTGACTCTATTGACAAGCGCGAACCTAAGTGCCAAGATTGTGTTTTGACCTCTATAGCTTTGCAGCGCTTGCGGAAATTCATCACCGTGCCGACATAGCGTCTTCTCTGCTTTACGCGAATTCTAGTAGCTCACAGTGCTTGCCAACTAAGGTATCCTTACTATCTTAGAGGCATCAACAAGATAAGTGATGCGGAAACAGTAAGAAAGAGCTCTCTCATTAACTACAGTCACTCTGTCATGACTTAATGACAGGAAATTATTTGATGAGAAAGTTTACACGGAAGAAGATAAAAAGGGCAGTTCCCAATAGAGCCAAGCACAGTGATGGTAAAGTATTTAACCGATATGAAACCTAGTTGGCTGATCGGGATTAATTAAAAAAACAGAAAATAAACCCGGACACAGGACTTATGTGGCTCGAATCAGGTTTTTGCGAAATGGGTTCACACTCGAGATCTAATTTCCAAATTACCGTCATGCGACGCTAAATATCTAAAGAAGCTGACCTATATCCATAACACGGACGTGTTTCCTGACTAAGCCAAGCACAGTGATGATAAATATTGAGATGACAATGACTCCGTGCCCAGTGCAATAGCACCGGATTCCGAAATGGAGAGAAAGCTGGAAAAATTAATGGACCCCCCAACAATCGCTGTGAGTGATGAAGGGCCAAAAGTACCTCTCCAGTCAATTCATGGCCCGTCCACTTCAACAGCTTGATGGCTCTAGGCTACAGGGGGATCACACAGACAATAAAAATGGGGGACCCCCCTAAGTTAGAACCAACAAACCATCGCTTCCATCTTTTTGCGCATATGAACTGAGCAAAACAAGGTCCACCACGACATCGACATCAACCATCAATGGTGGGAAAGACCGGAGGGGCGTGCAAGAAAACAAAACCGGATATCAGGAATCTCTCTTGGGCGGGGCATTATGAGAGTGTTCCGTGACACGACCAAGCAATACTGGGGAGCAGAAACTGTTCGCGTGATACGACAGATACTGAATTTCGCTTCGCTAATAATGCGCGAAAGTTCATCGGTACCTGGTCCGGCGGAAGCCAATGACTCGAAAGACAGCCTGGTTTTATACTCGGAATCGACATGTCCTTTGGAGTCAACGTGTGGAAATCTGAATAACCCTCGTTCTCTTCATGGTCTTTCAAATTTAATCACCGAGAAGATGATGGGGGCATTTGGACCGTTAGGACCACCTCACCATGACATGCCCCTCTCAGAATGCCATGTGGGTTGCAGTTGGCACCGCCATATAAGGCCAAGCTAAACCTAAGGAAGCAACAAACACAGAGTTTAGCTTTCAAACGTAACACATCAAGTTGGACTCCTGGGGTTTTGGATAGGATCATCCGCGGCTCTTGACACGCTAACGCGTCCTACCGATATTTTCCTGAAAGGTCGCTATTTTCCCAAAGAGTAGTAATTCTTGTCTTCGGAAAGAGAATGGCACTGAGATCGATGAAGAAGAGCCGGGGATGGAGCAGAATATAACGACCTCAGAAAAGCACATCTGGCATCTTTACGACTCTCGTTTGGTTTCAGCAGTGATAGACATGCCTATCTTTGAAACTGCATGCTTATTATGAGCAAAAAATATGACAACAAAAACAAAAGCTAAGGCATGACACTGAATTGGTGTCAACTCATTCACCGTAGGCACCTACATAAAGTTCAGTGGCAACCTCTTAACTTTCGATTTGTCCAAACGGCAGAATTTTATGGAGGGGCTTATTTCACCATTAGCCCCTGACCATGCACAATGTAAGGCATTCAAGACTTGGGAACTAAGGAAATAAATAGAGCCATGGAATTCAGCCATGATATTTATCCTCTATTCCGAACAATCACTGTAGAGAGGAAACTTGCATCTAGAAACTAGATCAGTCACCTACACTGAAAGATTGTAATGCTATTTCAATCCTCCATCTCAATGAACATGTACAAAAAAAGCTGCACACAGGATTCAGTGATAGGTGAAGGAATAATTCCAAACTTACTTCACTTCCCCTGGTGGGGAACAAAGAAATTTGTAATATTTTAGCTCAGCCGAGTTTCACTTGACATTCATCACTGAACCGCCCTAGAACATGCTACACCATCCACTATCATGAAGCATTCCTTTGCAGAAATATATCATAACAAGCTCGAAGATTCGATACAAAAGCAATCACCATCTCCTTAGAATTTCAAAATGCATTTCTTGTATATAGAGCATCAACCAATTGATATGATGGCAGAACAGTTCTACATTTGACCATACCAACTGGTGCTGGGAAACAGCTAGCTGGGGATGTAGTCCCTAGCAAGAACAAACAATGTCTGGGCCCCTGTGAATAAGCTCTTTCAAATGACTCAAAAGAATAATGATTGACACCATGGACCCAATCATGAAAAATGCCTCTCTTGTATGTAAACTTCCTGTGCAATTTATTGCCCTGGATAATCACCAAGCTTGTGCATCTGCCAACTCTCATGAGAAGCAACATGCTCGTGGGAAGGGGTGTATTGCTGCAAAAGGAGATGGAGAATGATAAAAACGTAGTCTAATGCAAGCTACAACAAAGCAGCAAAGCAAAACAGTATCCTGCTACAAGTCAACAAATTGAGTACTATCAACGCTAGAAGCATCAGAAGTTCAGAAAGACACAAGAAAGGAAAAACATAGGTGGTTTACTTTATTTTTTTGGCCTTTCATATTCATTACAATGACACAAGGGAAAGTGATGTCTCCGTCATGTAACATTTGCATGTCAAATCTCATCTATTAATGCTAAAGCATCTAAAAAGGCCAACGTGAAATTACTTCAGGAGCTAGCTTCAACAATACAGCTAACAAACCATGAGAGGTTGCATCTACTATTTTTAGAGAAAGTAGACACTTTGAGTCTCAAGAATGCATTACAATTGCTGACAAGAGTAAGAAGCACAAAGAGCGAATATATTATACCTCCATCTTTATCATAAGCTCTTTGGCAGTGGGAGCAGAGAGCACTATATCCCGAGCACTGGGCTTGATAAAACCTTCTTTGACACCATTGTCAAATAAAGCAAGCAGACTATTGTAGTACCCCTCAACATTCAGGAGACCAACCTATATCATTATCCACAGAATCACAACTCGTGAACAAATGCATGATCATTACATTTTAAACAAGAAGATTTGGAAATTACTGGTTTCTTATGAATGCCGAGCTGGGACCATGTTATCATTTCCAAAGTTTCTTCCATTGTTCCAAATCCTCCTGAGCAACAATAGCACATACATAGAGAGTTTCCAACACTGACGAAGACAAAAAATCAAAGCATGACAACTACAAGGTCTATAATAAAGAATACCAGGAAGAGCAATGAAGGCATCTGCTTCACGAGCCATCACAGCTTTGCGCTCATGCATGTCAAGGACAGTCCGTACTTCTCCAATAGTCTGGCCAGATATCTAACAAGATGGGAGACATGGAGTTTATCACATATAAAGAGCTTAAATTATCAACCAGAAGATAATGTCATAGCGACGCACAAGATGTTATAATCCCAGATCAATGATAAAGATGCAGAGAAAGAAGCAGAAATAAGTCATCATAGCAAGGCTGTGAACAGACCATATTGGGGAATGAACTAGGACTATGTTACCATTAAGACCAAGAGATAAACCATACTAATATGCAACAACCATCACTGAGGGTGACTCGCTGAAGCACATATAACAACTTTGTGCTTACGACAACAGGAAGATGTGAATTTCAGGCATCACATTGACCTAACATATATTTATCCAACTTAGCTAGGACAGCTGAAAAATGAGGAAGGGAGAGAATCCGTGAAGACGAAACCACCCTAACCGCCGCAGCCTTACAAAAAGGCTCAAAAGAAACGAAGAAGGACCAGAAAAGCTATTAACCTCAAGGGGCATGAGAGCTTTAGGAATCACCCTGCGTGCAAAAGAAGTAGAGATTATTTCAAAACAGGGAATTACCATCAAATCACTAGCATTCCTATAAATGGAAGGGAAAAACAAAAGGCACACCATACAGAGTGTCTCATAGTTACCCCAAAACATGGCACCCTCCATCAAACACTTTCTGGGAAATTAAACCCATCAACCCAACACTCCCTCCACCATAAACCAAATCCATCTTCCTCTTCACCTGCAGAATTTATACCCACAAAAGGTGAACAACACTGACACGCAAAAGGGGAAAAACGATCAACCGTATTAAACACAAAAGCCGTTGACCATCTATCTGCATCGAAGTAACCGTGAACCGGCTCCGAGTATCAAACACCTTCGCTACAGTCAACATTATGAAGAGACCTAAAGTCAAAACACAAACTCCTACGCATTGTAAACCCATGATGAGGTCACAGAATAAAACCCTCTTAACCATATGCAATGAAATTAATGAGCTCTCGGAGTTTCGGTACACAATCTCCTCTTGTAGCCATCAAACAAGGAGAAAAGTTTCGATTTTTGTTTTTCTTTTTCAACCTCAAGTGTGAAAAGAAGACTGTTCACCATGCAAGAATCCTAGCAAAGAACACATAATGAAAAACCCAAGTTAAAAAACAAACCAGTTCATCGCCAAGTTCGAGAGCCGCATCGCCGAACACTTGTCTGTGCCCAGAGTTGCTCCCGCAGAACACGCAGACCCTCCGGAACTTGCTTCCAATAACTTCACCGTCCCCCATTTAAAAGCCGCTCGAGCTTCTTCGCGCAAATTCAATCAGGAAAGGACCATAAAAAACACAACCACCACCAGAACAGATACAAGAAGCCAAGCAAGCAAGAAAGCCTTTTTGTAGATTACAACCCGCTGAACAGTGTGACGAATAAAGAAATGGAAAAGACGGGTCAAAAAAATTTGCGGGTACTTAAGAAAAGACAATCTTGGGTTGTTTCGATATCGGTAAACTGAGCATTCAAAGCCTGAGAAATCGCAAGACTCTTTCTTTAGAGGCGTCTAGTAGGCATGGATTATATATTTTTCAGGGGGGTGAATGAGGACACGACTAGCCCACATGCTTCATTGCCTTTGTAATCAAATGTTTCCCTGTCGGTTTAGGCAAAGATTCGGAATCGAATTAAATAAGCCGCTGCTGGCCTTTGTTGTAGATGACTCGGCCAGAAGACTAGGACGTATGCTTTATGGTATTTTCTCCCCTCTGTTCTTTTTTCCACAATGATGTGAACAGGAAAGTTTATCTGCAGAACAAAAGGCATATGACCCAGAAAAGAAAACGTAGGTCTGGCCAAAAGAAGCCAAAAAAAAGAGGAAAGAAGAACACGTTACGAAAAGCTTGAGAGTCAGCTGAGCAAGGAAAATGAAATGGGCGGCTCCTTGACGGAAAATTGTCTAAAAAGTCTTAAATTTATTGTACATAGATCAAGTCTTAAACCTTTTAATTGTACTAATTTAATCATAATTCTTTTGTTGTAAATTTAGTCCTCGGCCTTTTCAAGATTTGCCAATGTAGCTCCAGACTAAATGGACAAAAAAAAAAGATTTATAATTGAATTGATATATTATCAAAAGGCTTAGAATTAAATTGACACAATTAAAATATTTATAATTGAACTAACCATCATACAATAGGCTTATGAATTTTTGGATAATTATCCCACTCCTTGATTGTGAGATACTACCTCCTTTTACGCAAAATGTTAATTGCTTGTAAATTAATTTGGAGAACTGTTTAACTTTAAATCATATAAAATTCGAGTACACAAAGAAAAGTACATGCAAGAAATTGACATAATTAGACTTTTTCTTTTTGATACCATTGGTGATGTGATTTATTACAAAGATAAGAATAACAAAGGGATGTGTTTATCTAGAGAAAAAGCCCCACTTCCCTTGGTATATAGAGTAATCTTATGAAAAATTTTTTTTTTTATATCAATGTCATCGATATTCCTCAATTTAATTTAACTCAAAATTCTCCCGGCATGAGTACCGTCAATCTAATAATTATTTGTATTTTTATACTGTATACAATACGTATACTTTTTTTTATATAAATGATCATTGTTTTACGACATACTTTGGCGTATACAGTAAGAAAGTAGCTTCTTGTCGTAAGTTCAAGGTCTAAAAGAACATTATAATCCTAAATGCTTTATTGACAACATCCTACTTTGTTTATTTTTGGTCGGGTGGTCATCAAAATTTCCAAATTCCAATCATAGCACTCTATGGAATCCATGCTAAGGGCCCAATTAACATCAAAAGCTGACTCTAGACATAAAGAAAGAAAAAAAAAAAAAAATGTAATAATTAAATGAGCTTGACTTGATATTTCCACAGCCTTTTTTATTCAGGAAGTCCATTGCATTATTTTTTTTTTTTTTGTCGTAATTAACTTTCCATTGTAATATACAATTTCCGGAACAAAATATAAAAACACCCTCGATTTTGTCTTTTTAAACTCCCGTACATATCATCATCATCTCCTCAACTTGTCCCACTATTTTAACAACTTCCATTAGAGTATGTCCATTTGCATGAGCAGGACAAAATATCTAAAGGTTTGCGGAAAAGGACTTCCATTTCCTAATATATATATAAAATAGTTATATCAAGGAAATTTCCGTCTAAATTATTCCTTTGTAAATGAATCTAATCCTCTGCCTGATGCCAAGTCCTCCTCCTAATGCCTAGTTGTGATACACATAATATTTTTAACCTTAAAAAAGTACAGTTGAAAACATTATTTAATCATCTTAGGCATCCACCTTTATTTTATTTCGTACACATTTTGACCTATGATTTATTTTTCAAATGGACCTATATATAGGGCCAATTAAAAGAATGAAATTATTGAGAAATCCTGTGCGCAAACGCGGTATTACGTTGAGCAACAGAAGATTATAGAATTAAGCAACTCCCATCTAATTATCTATATGAATTACCATCCTTCTGATGGATCAATTTCGAATATACTGCATTTTATAATGGACATATGGAAAGTTTACAAAAAGGGTCTTCATGCGATGTCACATGGCAACACCAACTTGTGTTCAATTAGAGATAATCATTTTCATTAGTTGAACAATCATCGGTTCAATTTTCTCTTTTTCGAGAGCATCCCTATTACATGTTTTTCGTTGTATAGATACTTCCTTCATCCTTCAAAGATAATCAAATTCTATATATATACGAAAATCATTCTTTTTTTCTTTGACTATATCATTGGTCCTTCTCGGGTTCCGACACAAGTTGGATTAAAAACTCATTTATGGTCACCTAATCACTTTCTTATTTGTTTTAATAGTGAGCGTAGACAGTTTGTTGATCTGAGAGGAGGCGTGCAAGTAAAGGACTTCTGGTTCTAGCTTCCTCTTCCAAGATCTAGCCATTAAAAAACAAGAAAAAAAAAGGAAAGTAAATGAACTTTTCAGAACCTCGGATGCCCAATTTACAATATTGTCATACTCGAGAAGATGCTGATATCAACTGGAACCGGTTCGAGAAATTCAGTTTAACGCATTGGCCCTCCAGGAAAGATAGAGGAATTAAATATCACGAAGAAAAGGTGGGACAATGTGCTTTATAAACGTGTGACCGACCCACAAACATTATCATTATCATCTATAAAGAATTTTAAGGTATTTATTGAAGCATCACGTGATTGTTTGCTCGATTGATGCTTTGCGGTCATCTGTGCACCAATAAGGGCGGCCAAATATGCTTCGACTTCGAGAGCATCTGAAATCTCTTTGCCCTTTTTATGGATAGGAATGAACGAGCTCGCCACAAGGATAAGGGCGCAGAATTCGAGATCAAAGCACCCAAGCTCATTGGAAGGTCCATCTACAAGATTCTCTGTCCTTGCCCAGAGGACAGGGTGACCATAAAAGGAACAAAGAGACCCAAAAGGCATAAATTAAGTAGACAAGGATTGAGCTTGATTGACCAATGAATGCTGCTGGCCATGTGCATTTACCTACGGACCAAGGTCCTCGATGGTTCTGACCCCCCCCCCCAAAAAAAAAAAAAAAAAAAAATGGTCCTTGATGGCGTGTCTGCTGATGTGGCACCCATGTGCCATTCACCCCCAAGTGTTTGGACAATGAGCCTATGACCGTGAACTTGTGGGGCCCAAAATGAATGAACACGAGAGAGAGAGAGAGAGAGAGAGGCATTTGCCATTTGTACCGTTTTAGGCCAAAAGGGTTAAGCTAACCTAACTGCCCAGAACATATGAACTTACTAAATTTGAGAGCAAATGGCTGTCAATTCCAAGGAAACCGCCTCTTTCTCCATTCCCCCCTCCCTCTCCTTCGTCCCTCGGCTGCATGTCCAATTTGTTCTCAAGCTATGTTCCATAGAGAATTCGAAGAACATGGCGTCACCGCTGAAAATCTCGATTCACGAGGGACTCGATCTTCCTCTCGATTATTGTCGGTGTCTATGCCACGGTAAATGATTGGAAACTATGGCGAGCTTGACTTTTTGTTCTCTTGGTAATGGGAAGAAGAGTTCCCATGAGCAGTGAACACCCGGGTTTGCAAATATCCCGTTTCCGTAATCATTTCTAGTTGCTTGGATCGTCGCACGATAGTTATGATCTCCACTTTGTGCGGCGTCCGTTTCCGAAGGAGATCGAAAGCTTCGTCCAAAGATCAGAAAGAGAAAGATAGCACGACATTCGAACCAAAAGTTACGGAGACGACAACGACAGCGACGGCGACGGCGGTGATTGCTTCCACACCTCAAGCCAAAGGCGAAGTAGAGTTAGACGATGCAGAAGTGGGGTTACATCGAAGCCAAGAGCTCCCGCTTCCGCCGGCGAGGAAGCATCTGAACGAGAGCCATTCCCCCAACCGCCTCTCGAGGGCGGCATCTTCGAACACCAACCTGAAGATGAACTTGAGCGTGAAGATCCCGAGAAGCCGATCGGTATCGAAGCATCGGCAAGACGGGAAGAAAGAGAAATTGAAGCGGGAAGACTCCATCTGGACGAAGACCATAATCCTCGGAGAGAAGTGCAGGGTCCCCGACGACGACGACGGCGCGATAATCTACGACGGCCAAGGGAATAGGATCTCGACCTACCGTCTGAGGACCCCAAGATCCTTAACCGTGTCTAGGACTAACTCTATGATCGATCAAGATGCAATCCCTTCGTAGTAAAAGATGAGGGGGAGGAGAGGGGGAATGGGGTAAAGTTTCAAATGAAATTTGCCAACTTCAGTTCTTTTCTTTTTTCTCTTTTCCTTGATTTTAGGTCGAGCATTCTTACCCACATCTTTTCTTGATGAATCTCAGTTATCTTAACATGATATCATAACAAGATCATACAAATATAATCACACTACTTTGGTACGTTGAAATTTCCCATGTGATAAAGCCAAAAATCTTGTTCCGGAGATGTTGAAGTTTTCGCTATTTGCTTAAAGGCGTGTTTGTTTAGGTCTTACCAAAATGAACACCGTCAAAATACCAATTACATTTCGAATTAGAAAAAAATAATGAAAAAGTTATATGTAATTTTACATGACGAAATCTATATATGGGGAAAATTTTAGGTGCTTCGGTTAGGGAAAAAAGGTCAAAATGCGGGAGTCACAAAATTCAGACGAAATGAAATGTGAAAGTAAAGTCCACAAGTCCAATGTTTGATTTTTTTTTTTTTATATAAACAACCTCAGATCTCAAAGGAGATATTTATTGCATTCTTGTGATGTGAAAAGATTAGTCTCTGTCGAGATAATTTAAGGTTAGAAGTCGTAAGTAAATAAAATTGAGGATTTCTTAATTAGATAGATAACGATGATAACGCGCTGCTCAACCAACCGGAGAGGCTCAGCCATCCAGTCGGGCGCCAACCACTCGGTTCAATTTATCACCATACAGGCCCCTAACTTCTGTGCACACGTTTTTTTTTTCCTGGTATTATTTAAACAGGTGAAAAGTGAAAACCAATGAGGGCATCGACCATCTTCTTTTTTTTGTTGAAAAATTCATTTTTATACGTGTGGTGACATATGCACAAAAATTATTTTGAAATTTCAATGTTTAAAAGCAACTAAGCTCAAGCCTATTGGGCCAACAATTGAATATTTATTCTCTAACATTCTAGTGCCTTATCGATTAAATCTTCCACGTTTCATTTCGATCAATCAAATCCTTAAAGTTCCTTTCGAGAAATAAAATCGGACCTTAAACTTTGCCGTGAAAACCGTGAAATTTTATGGGTTGGACGAAGGCGTAGTTTTTTTTTTTTTTTTTTTTTTTCGGTCGTAAAATTAGTTTCTTTAATCATAAGGAAATTGAGCCAATGTTTAGAGACAAAACATGAGAGCAAAGTATAGTCCACAAGGCTGAAGATGGCGAAAAAACCCAATTTGAATGAAGCAGCGCTGAGCTCTGGCGGCCTAGTCCGTAGACCAATTCGCTTCTCTTGCGTAATAAACGGCATCCAATTTTGAGAACCCCATCAGCAACTCCCTAATCTTCTCCAAATACCCACGTGCCTCCTAGTCAAACTTAACGATGGATGAGTTGGATTTTGCACTTACCAGTTCCAAAGAGTCAAATTCAAGTACAAGCGGTTGTGTTCTTCGCGTGGAAACGTGTTCTAGGGTTTGAAGAACTACGATAGCCTCTGCTTGGATCATTGATGACGTCGGAACCATGCATGGCATAGTTTATGATGCGTTTAGTAACTATTCTTAATTTATATTAAGAAATTATTTATTATAATTCTGCTCCTTAAACAAGTTTTGAGTATTTGAACACGTTTAGTAACCATACAAATTTTTTTATTTTTTGAATAGAAATGCATTTGGCTCGGCCCTCAAATTTTTTTGTGACTTAGAATTTATTTAATTTTTTAATAATTTTAATACATTTTCCTTTTCTTTTTTTTGTCATTTTCTTCTCCTTCTTCTTTCTCTTGCTGATCGCCTACCTCAAGGAAGCCTCACCTTAGCCTCGCTAGTGGCTGGGTGAGCTCCGGTGAGATTGCCGACCATCAGCGAGGTTGGCGACTAGCTAAAGGAAGATGAAGAAAAAAGAAAAAGAGAGAAAAAAAAAAGGCTTGATTCTTGAGTTATTGATAGAAAAAAAAATACTTTTTTGACTTTTTAATTCTGATCCAAATTCATTTTCGAGAACAAAACAGTTACCAAGATTTCTATTCTTTTTTTATTTTTATGAACAAAAAAATGGGATTTTATTATAATGTTATCAGATATTCTGAAAATTTAAATATGTAAACGAATTCAATATTTGATTTTTTAACTAGTGCGACTATTAACCACAAAAATCCTACCAATCCCAGCACGGAAAAGGCTGCAGGGGATCGAAACAGATAATATTAATATTACCTTATCCGTTAGTATAATGCCGTGTTTTTGAAAATTATTCCTTTTTCTTTTTCCTTGGGTCGGTGAAAATTAAATTCCTTCATATAGAAAATCCCTTGCTCTGTTTGTCTCCCTCCGTCTGTGGGGTCCGCCCCCGCCTGGCGCGGCCAATCAGATCGAAGCCTTTTCAACCGTACCGAACAGCAAGAGCCACGTGGCCAGAGTTGATTGGTTCGTGCTGGTAGCGCCGTCACTGCTGACGCGTCGCGTGGCGTCCTCCTCCCGTTCAAACTTGGTCTTCAAGGAGCACCTCCTCTCCAGTGGAGATCCCCACAAGGATTAGATCCTCAATAGAGTCACCGGCTACCACCGGTAGCCCTATTTTATTTATTTATTTTCCCTTTAGCCGGCTGCAGCCTCCTTTCATTTTATATATTTATTTTTCTGTTAACCAAGTTGCCTTCCGTCATAATTTAAAAGAAAATGAGATAAATGATCAATAAATTTCTGTTTAATATGCAATATCATCTTTGAATTTCTAATTATTCTAGATAATTCATGAATTTTAGCTCAATAAACAATGTTATTCCTCAACTTTTGATTTATTTATTGTAGTTGTTGAATGCTTGTTACATATTTTATTAATTCAAATTAATTGAATTTGTTAATTTGGCAGTCAATCAATAAGTTTAAAAGGTGTCGATATCAAGAGATTTTACACCACGACTCATCGTGGAGCCTTGGTGCATAACCACTAGTACAAAATTAAAGGTGCGACAACATAATGAATTGTTGTAGAAATTGCCAGATTTTTACCTTGAATAATGACAAAACGAACTCAATTTGTTTAGGTTTACTATTGAGCCGATGTTTGTGGACTTTGAACAATTATAATGCTTCCTGTAACATTTGATTTCTAACTTAAATTAAACTTTCGCAAAAATAAGAAAAGGTGCATTTGGGAGAGTTTGAGGAAATGGCTTTAGTTATATATAAAGGACTTTAACTTAAAGGATTTTGACGAAATCTAATAAAAAAATAAGTATTAAAAAAATAAAAATTTTAAAAGAGGAAACCCCAAGCACTAGGTCGTTGAAGGTTGCGTGACCCCACACAACCCTCGCCAATGGTCATATTTGGGCTTGTTGTGACGTCGTGCAAGGCTGCACAACAAAAATGGTGATGGCAAAACTAGAATTTAGATAATTTAATGAAAGCAATTTGAAAGGAAAAAAAAAACTTTTAGCATTTTGGAAACGTTAAAGGCCAAAAATGGATAGGACTCGCATTGGGCTAAGAACCTTTGGAAATGATGACTTTGGCTCAAAAGTTTTCGAAATTATTTCGCCAAACACCTTAACCTCTAGATGTCTAAAGCCCATTTCAAATGCCCACTCAAATGTAGCATAAGTCCCTCCATCAATACTATACTGTAAAAATAAGTTTCACTGATATTGTATATTAGCAAGCCCTTATACCTTAAAATATCTTCAACTTTAAATTTAGTCCCAGTTCTAGCTTAAAATTTTTCTGTCTTACTTAGGTCAAATCCTTATTCTACTATAAACATTTTTTATTGCATAAAATGTTATCAATTATAGGTTCACTCCTAATGTCCCTAATTTTTTTCATAAAAAGTTATTAATTTTTACTTGAATCCAAAATCTGCTATTAATCTTTCATCTAAAATTTCTCTTAACAATCAATAGATGAAAAACACTCGAGCACAAACTCTCCAATGATGGGACAAATCCTGATCACAAGAGATTGAATACTAAGTGCAAAATTGAAGATCTCTATGCTATATGGAAGGAAAACTCTCTTGAAAGTAAGAGCAAGTCAATCCTAATTGTTTCGAGTTTATTCCAATTTTAAAATTAAGAGACAATCGTATGGGTTAATGTGGAAATTCATTTCCAAAAAACATATCATTGGATCTAAAATTTGAGGGAAGACTAGAGTAATAACAAGGAAGTGCCATTTCATCAAAAGCAATTTTGGACGAAGTGTCAATGGGCAGATATGCAATTCAAGTAAAAATTATTGATTTTCTACGAGATAAATAAGTTTAAGGTAGAGATGAAATTGAACTTAAATTTGCTACTTCTTTACGAAACTAAAATGTTCGCATACCGGGCCAAAAGTCAATAATTTTTTATAAGACGAAAAAAGAGTTGAGAATAAAATTGGGACTTAGAGCTAAAAATCGAAGGTTTTTTTTAGGGTACTGGGACGTTTTAGCAAAGCTTCATATATTGATTTTATCTGCATTTTTCTATCAAAGTAAAAAAACAAAAAAAAAAAAAACACAAAAACAAAAAGGTTACACTAGACTCAGAACCGGTTTCAGCCGGTGACCCTTTTCCCCCACCCTGTTTTGGGATCGTCGGAACGGAAATCGACGGCCTGGATCACCCGAGGATCTAATCCCCGCCCAAAATAACAAAATAAAAATAAAAATAAATAAAACGAAAGGAAGAAAAGGGAGCAGAAGACCCGCCGGAGAAGAAGAAAGAAGAAAGAAGAAATCCCCGCGAAAGCCTCTCCTCCTTCCTCGCTACGGAACGAAACGCGGAGCGAGGTTAGGGTTCTCGATTTTCTCTCCCCGATTTTCGCCCGTTCTACGGCGGCGGCGGCGGCGGCGGCGGCGGCGGCGGCTCGGGTTCGACGCGATTCCTTCCGTCGAATCGCCTCGTTCTTCTTGGGCTCGGATCGGGGCCTCGGTTGGCGTTCGCGCTTCGATCGTTTCGGATCGTTTGGACTTTCGGTGGGGAGGCTTCGCCGTTCGATCTCTGCCTGGGCGGGGGTTGGATCTGTTGGCTCTGGTTTGTTCTTTTTTGTATGCTGAATCTGGAGGAGGGATCGTTTGGGGATCAGTGCTGGTGATTTCTGGATCGATCCATGGGGGTTTCGTGGTAATCGAGAGATCGTTAGGGCTTATTTTTGCAGTTTGGGAGGAGCTTCATTGTGCTGTGGATGTATCTTGATATAATAAGAGAGGGGGATCGGCTTGCGAACATACCTAAGACATCTCGGGGTGTTCTCAGGCCATTGTCTCTGCTGCCTTTTGAGCAGAAAGCGATCTCCTTCTGCACCCAGAGAGATAGATGGGATAAGGCCTTCTTCCAGCTCCAGGGCGGGTAACTGGGAAGCTGTCGATATCGCTGGGGTTTCGAAAGGGTAGGAGTTTTTGGGTTTTCGATCGGCGGCGGTGATTTGCAATGGGCTCGTCTCAAGGTTCCACCTTGTCGGCTGATGTGGCTGGGCTTGTCGAGGGATCGTCGGCTCATGGGATGGCTAAGTACATCGATAGCCTCCCTGTTTATGTCAAGGAGCTGATAGCTGGGGGTGCTGCTGGTGGCTTTGCCAAGACTGCTGTCGCTCCCCTTGAACGGACTAAGATACTTTTGCAGGTAAATACTTGGAGAAGGTTTCTCTCTCTCTCTCTCTCTCCCTTTGAGTTGGTGAACTTGTCAAGCTGTTTGTCCAATGTAATTATATTTTAGGGAAAAAATTAGTATTAGTATGGTTGAGCCTTTTGCCATGCAAGACGTATCGATTATTTGCTGTTAAGGCATGGAAAATTGGAAATTGACATGTGGGGGTTTCTGCTTGTACCTCCGAGCTGTGATAAACCAATCCCTAGAATACTAATTCTTTCGCACCATGTTCTTTTATAATAGTACCTCTATCATTTTGCAAAGTCTTATTGGTATCTTGTTTTCATTAAAAAAAAAAGCTTCCGCATTTTTTTTAAGTGTTCATGATTCTCACTGTCGCCTAGCTGTTGACTAATGGTTGAATTGTCATCAGGACCTCAGTATATATTTTATTGCGGTTATGAGTTTCGATGGATCGTGGTGCATCTAGCATGCTTTCTCTGAGAAACCAATCTGTCAAAGTTCACCCTGCTTGGGTGCTACATGTATGTGGTGATTCCCTTAGACAAAAGAAGCTGCAGTCTAATCGACCATGGATTTCCAATGGTTTTGCTCTCTGAGCGCACCATATAACATTTGTTAACTTCCACCGGGTGTATTTCTTTGTTTTTACGTGAGAAGCAGCTGGGTAACTTAGTGATTGGGGGGTTTATATGCTTCAGCTTTGCAAATCAGGGAAGAATCGGTTTTGTATGTTCTTTTGTTTGTTGCTTTGTTGAGTGCACCTTTTCTGGCTTATCTTGCAGACAAGAACTGAGGGGTTCCAATCTCTGGGGGTATGGAGAAGCATGCATAAGTTGCTGAAGACTGAAGGTTTTATGGGATTTTATAAGTAAGTTTGTAATTGAATATGTGAACTTGCGTCCTTTTTCCTCTATGAAAGGCAGTAAAACGATGCATGTCTTTGTGTTGTTTTCCAGAGGAAATGGAGCCAGTGTACTTCGTATCGTTCCTTATGCAGCCTTGCATTTTATGACATACGAGCAATACCGCTGCTGGATCTTGAATAACTACCAAGTTTTGGGTTCTGGGCCAGTTATAGATCTTCTGGCTGGTTCAGCAGCTGGAGGAACAGCAGTATTATGCACATATCCATTGGATCTTGCTCGAACTAAACTTGCTTATCAGGTAAATAATTTGCATGTACCATTATCCTTTTTTTTTTAATTAAAAAAAAATCCTGATGTTTTCAGGACTCTTATCGTTCTTCGGGAGTTTAATAAGTATTTAATAGCATCCTATTTGGATGCGATTATTGGTTACATGCGTTTGTTTCTATCATCTATTCAAGGATACTCTTATGTTGTGGCTCCATATGTATTAAATGTCTGTGACAGGACGTTACTAAAACCTTCTTTGCCAGACAAAATTGTTCAATTTGCATTTTGAGCACATAATGCATGATATTATTGGATCAGCTGATGTTTTTTCTCGAGTGTTAACTGTTTTTGGTGGTTGAGCAGTCTTTTAAACTTTTCTTTCTTATTTATCCAGAGCAATGATCCTTGTTTGATAGAATGATAGCTGATAGCTGTTGTTTAAGTGTATCTTCTTGGTTGATATGTGTTAATGGACAAGCAGATTAAAAACACTGGAGCAACTTTGGGAAATGGTGTATCAAGTGTTGCTCTCCAGCCTGCTTATGATGGCATTAAAGATGTGTTGAGAAGTGTCTATAAGGAAGGGGGAATGCGTGGATTGTACCGGGGTGTAGGTGAGTGTGCTCAACAACCATTGGAAAGTCAATCTTATCATTTTTTCATATCTTTATTCCATAAGCCATGTTGTTCTGAGAAAGTGCTGTATTCTATTTTAACTGCATACTACGATACCATGGGTTAGGGTCCTCTTGAAATATCATCTTCTTCCTATAAGCAACTATTTTGTGCTCTTTAATCAGGTCCAACTCTAATTGGAATACTCCCATACGCTGGTTTAAAGTTCTACATATATGAGGAGCTTAAGACACATGTTCCTGAAGAGCATCAGAAGTCCATTGTGATGCGATTATCTTGTGGAGCTCTGGCTGGATTGTTTGGACAGACTTTCACATATCCACTAGATGTTGTCAGAAGACAGATGCAGGTATAACTGTAACTTTTAGGTGATTAGCTGGCTGATGTTTTTTCTCCTTTAGTAGAAGCCTAAATGGATGTGCTTTGTCTTACTTATCTGATACATAAGCATCTATTAGTAGAAGCTGCAAGTATGAATCTACATAATTCCTGTCCACCACAAGTTCGTGCACCATTGACTCCCAGAAATTTTTGGGGGAGAAGACCACTGTTATGATTGTGAGTGCTAGAACTGGAATGACGTATACACACACACATCTTTACGCTCACATACTCAATATTTAGATTCTCTTATACTTGATGTGCTAGGCAACTTTTTGTGTCCTAAGTTGCTCATAAATATTAGGAAGGGGAAAAATCTGAAACCTAATGGGAGAATCTTTACTTTTTTGTCGTGACACTATAGTGCTTCAAGATAAAGCATTATCTGAAATTGACACTAAATAATGTATTCAGACTTTTGCCATAATGCAATTGACTATGCATTATATCCCAAGGCTAATGAAGACTTTTGGCTATTAGATTCCCCATAACGAGTACACCATCTCATTTTTGACGTCCTCTGTCTCTAGTGGAGTGGGGAGGTCAAACTTAGATTATGAGGCATTTGATTGTTTGAAGTTCATTATCATTATTAAACCTTCTTTGGATTGTGTTTTTGGAGGCTATATTCCAGAGCATTTACATGACATGGTCGCTCTCCCAATTCCTGTATGGGCTTGATTCTGGATTTCCAAATGTTCTTGCTTACTTTAAGATTGCATTTTGGCTATTGGTGTACTTTACTTTGTGGGAACAACTTTAGAATTCTGAAATCCGGTGACTACAATTACTTGGATCTGAAATATTGAGTTCTTTGTTGAAAATTGTGCAGGTTGAATCTCTGCAGCCCTCTGTTGGTGGTCATAGATACAAAAACACATGGGACGGCCTCACTTGTATAGTCCGTAATCAAGGGTGGAAACAGCTGTTTGCAGGCCTCAGTATAAATTACATCAAGGTATGTGGTTTCTAACAGATTTCAAACTATAAGCAAACTGGATCGGTTGCTTGAATGTATGACATTGTCTCACTCATCTGTCTAACTTGAATCCGCTCTTTTCCTTTCCTGATCGCGCCGTAGATTGTTCCTTCGGTGGCAATTGGCTTCACAGCATATGATACGATGAAGAATTGGCTTCGCATTCCCCCTCGACAAAAGTCGCAGAATGCGTCTACAGCATGAGTCTCTAACGAAAATCATGAAGTGGTCCTCCGTTCTGTACAATTGTCCAATGTGGCTTTGTTTGTCCATTTAAGATGGTGGATGGGAATTATTCCTGTCAAACTCTGTTGCATTAATATGTTCCACTCTGAGAAGTAGAAAATACTTTATACAATACCATATGAAATGAAGTTTATACATTATTGTGTGAGTTCTGATTAATTTGGCTGCATCACATTTATGAGACGTCTAAGGTAAAGCTCAAATGATGACCCATTTGTTTAACTCGAGCATAGTCATTTACGGGTTTGTCACCTCTCTTCATAACCAGTTGAATTGGCCGGTTCTTAGTGTGTAATGAACATTCACTACGGGGGATGGTCACCATTAGGGCTTTAGAGGGCCTAAGAACAGAAATCAGGGAAAAGAGGAGACATTGAACCCTGTATATTCACCGTGACAAGTACATCAGGAGCTCAGAGTTTCATATTGGGGTGTGAACGTTGTGGACGTGTAATGTCTTTGTTTCTGTTAAAAGACGCAGAATTTAGCTTCTTAATTTGTTGAAACGGTGAATGAAAGTGTTTTTTATTACAAAACTTTCAAGGAGTACTCCTAAATACTTCTACCTCCGAACTGATTTTCATTTTCTCTCAAGGACCCTAAGCTTCACGCCATGCTTGAAGTTGAGGACTATGCCGAACTCGAGTTCCAACGGTTTCTCCATATTTGGGGAGTGCCGGAATATGTATTTCCTGTATAAGTGGATCAAAGAGAGTTTGATTTCCTGTAAGGAGAACTTCTGTCCTATGCAGGCACGAGGACCGATTCCAAATGGTATGTGGGCGTAAGGATGCCTCCATTTCTGCTCCTCACAATTTGGATCAAACCTCTCTGGTCTGAATTTCTCTGGCTCGGGGAAGTTCTTTGGGTCTTTCGCTAGAACTCCGAGCGCCAACCAGACCCATGTGCCCTACACGTTGCGATAGGAAATCTTTCACTCACTCTATTCCACATTCTAGCTCACAAAAGAACATGGATGTAAGCAGCACAATGCACCGATGAAGTGAAGTCAATGTACCTTTGGGAGAAGATAGCCACCTATTTCTACTTCTCTCGATGTTTCTCTTGCGACTAAAGGCGAAACCAGGTAAAACCTCATCGCCTCTTTGATTACCTGCAGCAAAGCAAACAAAAATTAGAGGTGAGAAGCTGAGCCACTGACGCAAGACATTCGACGTTTGAATCGTTGGCTTGGAATACGAGGACATGTGGTAACGATGAATGGCGAGTTTCAAGATCTTTCCTGATCGAGATAGGGGAATTTTTTATGGAGATCCTGAGCAGTTGGCAACTGGTCACGTGGACCAAACCCATCGATCTCTTCAAGCAACTTCTTCTCGACTTCTGGGTGTCCGGCAACGAGATAGACCACGGAAGACAGCGTGAAAGACGTCGTCGCTGACCCAGCAAGCAAGTGCTCGTACGTGACTGCACTTACATAGTCCGGGGTGAATACATTCTTGGCAGCCTTCTCCGACTCTCTAGCGTTGAGTATGAGTGACAGGAAATCCTTTGAGCTCCTTTCCTTCTCCTTCATTCTCTTTGACACGATTCCATTAAGCCGACCTGCCAATTCCTTATTAGTCTGGTTGACTTTTCGATCCATCGTGCCAGGAATTCTCTTAAGTATCTGCCTGAAAGGTTCCTGGAGAATAGGGACAAGCAGGCCGAGTATGATCGAGAATGAGCCCGATAAGTCCATCTTGAGCTGTGACGTCGAGTAGATGTGTTTGTTGATGAAATCGCTGACTTCATTGTCTCTGTCGCCATTGCCTTTTTCATTGGCACTACTCCCATGACCTTGCTCGGACTGCCCTCTGGAAAGGCCAAAGTCCACGCCGAAGGCCGCCTGGCCGATCACATCAGTGGCCAACTTGAGAGAGAGGTTGGAGAATGCGACGTCCTCCTCTTTGAAAGATTGGAGATTCTCCGTTGCCGACTCAATGTACTCCTGCATCGTGGGGACTAAGCTCGCAAGGTGTGACGGCTGGTAAACAGAGAGGATCGTGTTCCTCATTGTCAACCACCTTGCGTCCCTGCGACAGGACTTCTATTAGTGATAATGGAACTGAACTAATGCATGTATACCTTCTTCTGTTCCACTGCCTTAGGGTGTTTTCGCAAAATTAACATAGGAAAAAGAACATAAACTGCTTGTGAAAATGGTGTAGACGAGACATTACTTGGTGAAGAAGAGACCCTTTTGGTGCAGTGGGGATGCAGCGATTGGGGAAGGGATGCTTCTATTAGGAATGTCTTTGAACTTCTTTATCCCAACCTCTTTGCAAAGCTCTGCATCTGCTATGATTATCAGGGGTTGCCTTCCCATGTGAAACCTGCTCAGATCATTTCTTAACTTTTGATCAATAATCTATAAGACCTGTTGATGGCATTAAATTTCAAAGTAGGACAAAAAAAAAAAAAAAAACGAATTGATTCCGAGAAACATCAAAGGGGAACTATTCCTAGTGTAAGGTGACAAATTTATATCCAATCTGCAGGCTGCAATTGGATATGGATTGTTTTCCGACCATCCAAAATGCAGAGGACCAGTCTCCATCATCCGTCCAAGCTTGTTCTTTCCACATCTGTGCACTACTTTTGGCTGTGATCTAGTCAGTCAAGACTTGAACTGATTCAACGCTATCCATTGTATTTCAACAGCATAAAGTTATACCATATCAAGATGCTTCTTGCTCCTTGTCATTCTATTCTCTCATGATGGATAGCCCCGATTAGGACTTTTATTAGGTCCATCGTTAAATGTGAAAAATATCCATATGCCACCATCAAATGATTGACATGTGGAAGTTTCTAGTGACATAGCCAATCGTAGGTGCACAAGTTACTCATCCCACGATCACCAAATAACTCGTCCATATGCTAGTAACAGATCCAAAACTAAAACCAAATAATTATTCACGGAGATGTTGTTGCAACAAGAAATAATCGAGCTCTATTTATCTATACTCACAAATCAACATTTTGAGAACCCATCAGATTTCCGTACCGAGACGTACCACCTCACATGTATTGAATTTGCAGAGTATTTCCCCTATTGTACAGACATCTATAAGATGACAACTCGACAGTCTACCGCGATCCGAGATTTCACATGACTTCATCAACCAAACTCATAGCACACGAGAGGACCAAAAAGAAAGCTGGACCAGAAATTAGTTCAGTGACACACATGGCACTAGCGCCTCCAACTTTGTCCCTCAAAATATCTTACAAACAAGAACATCGATTTATCGAGTATTTGCAGGGGTCTCGAAGACCATGCCCAGCTGGCTGGTTCGATCGGACACCCCTCCGGTTTCCAACACGTTCTTTTTGCGAATTTCGACCGATCCGACCGGTTTCTCAGCGGTTCAACCAAGTAAAACAGACATCAAAATGTCCAATCTATACCAAGAAAAACAAGAAGCAACAGATGATTTGACGATGATCGGACACCGACCTGAAAATAGGGCCATAACGCTTGGCGAGGATGGAGAAGACATCAGGGCCGTACTTGGCCATCAAGGGAAGGTGGCCCACGAGAGGGAAGGCAGGCGGCCCCGGGACCTTCCTCACTCCCCAGTAGGGCGCGCACAGGTAGCTCACGAGGCCAGTCAGAATGGCCAGCCCGGTGAACGCAAGCGTTGACAGAGCAGGAGGGCTTGCCATGAAGGTGGTTCCTATCTTGACCACCCACTGCAAACTGAACTCCAACATGTTTTCTTACACAGAGAGAGAGAGAGAGAGAGAGAGAGAGAGAGAGAGAGAGAGGGAGGGATGGTGGTTGAGAGAGAGAGAGCATTTGCTGGTATTTTATATGGAGGTTTGGAGGGGTTGAGTTGGGGGCGTCAGCACCAGAGCATCTTCTTGGGAGCTCGGCGTTTGTCGGTACATGCATGATTAGGATATTGGAGAAAGTGGGGCTTCCTTCCTTCTCCGTCTTCTTCTCTCTTCTTCTGTTGTTGGTTCTTTTGGGTTGGTGAAGATCATTTTTTTAGTGTCTTTCTCCTTTTCGTCATGGGATTCATTGATTTTGTGCTTACGATTTGCCTTTTGCTTTTGCCTCGTGAAGTGGGGAGTTGTGCGTCTTGCTGTTCTAATCTTCCAACGCACTTACATTACGGACTCGAAAAGGCAAAGTCAGAAGCCAAGTCATCACCGTCGTAATCGGAATTGATACTGAACTGCACGCGCATTTGCCACGAGCAATCGAGTGGGAAGATTGTGATGGTTAAGGCGCCGTACACTCTTTGGTTTAGCTCTGTAACCTTTTGCCGACTCCATCGACCTGTTGAACCGACTTGCTTAATTCCAAAAAGAGTTATCAATGGTGCTTGAGGCCCCCCCCCCCCCCTCTCTCTCTCTCTCTCTCTCAAAAAGCAAAATGCCAAAATTGATATCATTGTCATCTCCGTGATATACTTGATCTGCAATGATTTCACTTTGGATCCATGTCGAATTTCATAATATTTCCTCCTTTTCTTGTCCCTCTCAAAATCTCTAGAAGAGAATCATGACATAGTAGCTGGCTGACAAAAGAATATCTAGAGTGTCAAAACTTGGCATGGAAAAGATACTTAAATGCTAAAAGTTACAAAAATAATGCTTAAGTGTCAAAATCGAAACAAAATGAATCAATTAAGTACCAACAACGAGAAAATCCCATCAAAATGTTGATATGGTAATTTTTCGACGAGGCAAGTGCAAAATAACGTTATTTTGCACATTAACGTGGCTAGATAAGTGCAAAAATAATGTCGTTTTACTATTGACATAAGTAAATAATTAATATAAAAATTAATTAAACTAAATTTAAAACTTAAAAAAAAGAAGAAGAAGAAGGAGGAAGACAAAGAAGAGGAAGATGGAGATTGCAAGTCCTTGCTGCCACCTCCTTACCGTCACCCAAAAGGGCCAGCTAGCAATGATAGGGGAAGGGTTGGCAAGGGTCACAGCCTTTTCCTAGATTCGACGAGGGTTGTCGGCACTCGCCCAGTCAGACAAAGGGCCATTGTCCATTGGGGGACCCTCGCCCTAGATTTGGGTGAGGGACCGCAGGCCCTCACCGTCGGTTGGCCGAGGTCGCCAGCCCTTAGCCAAGGCTTGATGACCTCAACCAACCTTCCCCTATCGCCGTCGGCCCTTCCTGGTGACGGTGGGAAGGTAGCGGCAAGGGCTCAGCCCTCGCCTTTTGCCTCCTCCTCTACTCCTCCATTTTAAAAAATAAATAAATCAATAAATATATTAATTTAATTAGTATATATTTTGAAAAATTATTTTTAAAAAAGGACAAGACAACGTTGTTTTGGTTCTTCGTTACTAACTTAGCTTTTCAACTTGCTACGTAGGCGAGTTATATTATTAAAAAATTAGAATGTAGGATTTCCGGCTACCTTCGTCAAACTTAGCACTTAGGTGTCCCATTTTTTATAAAAAAGTTGTATTTAAATGTTATTTTCATAAATTTTGACACTTAAATGTCCCTATATAAAATTTTGATACTTAAGATATTCTTTTGTTGGTGCTGGATTTTAGATTGATGCGGACTCCTACGCAATATCTTGGAAAAGAGCCTCGTTAAATGTGCATTTATTTGAGGGAAAGAATTTTTTGCAAAATTGATTTTCTAAACTTCAAGGGTCTGATTTGCTGAAAATGATTAGTTAATGGAAGACTATTTTATGGTCAAAGAAAATATGCACATTTAAAATTAAAAAAAATGTATTTTCTTTATTTGAAAAGGAGAAATCATTTTTTTCAAATAGTATTTTTTTATCATGAAATTTTTTTCCCAAACAAACGCATCCTCAAAGGAACCCATCCTAAGGAACAAAACGAGAGTCTATCCAGTGGTTGTTCGCAAAACTTCTACAAGAGATTCTCTTTTACGTCTTCATGCATTGGAATAATCTTGTTTGTGGAAGCAATCCTAGGACGAAGATTCCCCCATTACAAGTTTTGTCTGCTTCCACAATTTCTATATTAAAATCGTTGAAAGCGTGGCATATTTCCTTCTCTCTCCCTTCTGATAATTCTCTCTTGAACTTTGGCGTCATCAATTTGGTGCGTCGCGACAGGATCTTGCCGAGTATCTTATTAAACAAGTCAATCGCTCTACGGTAGAGTTGAAATTCTCGTCCGATACACTTATCTCGATTCATGAATAATGTATTCGTAATAGCCTCGTCATGACTTTTTAACTTAGCTATAATCTTTACATACTGCTCTGCTTTAGCAATCTGAACAAAATATGCGACTACTGGCACCAACTACTAATACAAAATCTTAGGTTTCGAGCTGGACGAGTCACGGCTTTGATCTGAGATAACTTGATTAATTCACGAGGTCTTTCGATTCCTCGCCCGCATTCCCACCCCCCGGCATGAGATCCTTGGCCTGCATGATGATTTCGGGCTGGTCGCCAACCAATATTTCTTCCTCTAGATTCCTAGTCATCCGATCTTCGTTAAGCAATTCTTCCAGGATTGTTTGATCGACCGCATCTGCGTTACTGCCTGAGCGAGGAAAGTCAACATCTGTCGTCGCTTCCTCTCCGTACACTCCATTCGTTGTTCCATCACGAAGATCTGGTCCCTCGACTGCTATTGCTCAAACCTCTCGAGCTCGCTGTCAAGCCCGTAATGACTCAGTTCGACGCATGTGTCACAGTTCGTGAATCCTCCCGTATTCGTGACATTTGTGAGCGGTGATTGGGGTTATCGAGTGAAAAATGAGAATGTAGAGGGGACAAACACAACTGGTCCGTGGGAGTAGTGTCGGAACGGTTGGTGTTAGGAGTTCTAGGATAGAAAGATGCGGTTGGCAAAAAATGCCACACTTGCCAAAAGAAAGTGCAAGTGACCGAGAAGGGCGCATCAATGGTTAAGGGACACAAGAAAGCGACAAAATAGATCACAACGAGAGCATTGCGAAACTGGGTGGGGGAGAATGTCATCCTCCCGTACTTGTGACATTTGTAAGTGGTGCTTGGGGTTATCGAGTGAAGAGTGAGGATGCAGAGGGGACGGACACAATTGGTCTGTGGGAGTAGCATCAGGACGGTTAATGCTAGGAGTTCTAGGATATAAAGATTATATCACTTAGGAGCTCCGAAAGCGGGGTTGGCCTCCCATGCACAAACTGGTCGGGAGTTGATGCCGCTCCCCTGACAAGACCATAGCAGGCCGAAACTAGATGTTGAGTCTAAAGAGATTTTCTGTCTCACTTGATGGACTAGACGCCCGAGCGAAGCTGAGTGTGGTACGATCTCATATAAAGAAGCTATTCACCGTATTGTTCGCTAGAGCAATTATAGAAAGAAGGCTGGCCTGGCAAATTCTGCTTGCCAGGCGCCACACGAGTCGTTCCACGGCTAGGGAAACTGTCGGCCCATGACACATGCCTCTCTTTGCAGGATTAGCAATATAATCGACGATCGACCACAGGAGCGCTAACAACAACGATGTTTCTGGACAACAACGATAGATAGGTCATGGGAATACGTAGTACCCACTCGATTTGGTCTAATTTCTTGATGAATACCGCTAAGGATCCAAGAATTCTCGAGTTCGGATATACTAAAGTGATGAGCCGCACCCCACATATACCTAATGAACACTTGTGGTACCTCATGATATGGCTAGTATAAGTACCTAGAGGGGAGGTGAATAGGTATAAAGAGTAATTTCTCACGACAATCGCACAATACTAGACAGTCAATAGAAATGAGACAATTTTCCTCGTCAACAAAACAAACAACGATCAAAATAAGACTGAGAGTAGGGAAGAGAAAATTGAACGCAAGGATTATAGTGGTTCGGCTTATTTCAAGCCAACATCCACTCTTCTGCACTGAAAGCCCACCGGCTGGATTCCACTATGAACAAAGAGATGTTACAGCACTGTTCTCCCTTAATTTCACGGTGTAGAAGATCTACCACACTCCCTCAAGGTATCACTAAGTATAGACTCTCTTTTGTGTATACAGTTTTGCTCAATATGAATCGACTAATAATCACCGCGGACTGCGGAATTTCTCTATCATGCACACACTAGAACAACTGAAACGTTTTCCTTTTATACTCATTTATGCCATCATACCTGTTGGCACTTACCAAAGGAATTCTTCCAATCTTCCCGTTGGACAGAATCAATTAAGAAGATCATTCGAGTTATTAAAGGAACATGTCGATAGCCCATCAATCATGTTCGTCCATACAATCAGGATCTTGGTTTCCAAGAATAGAACCTTCCAAGAATATCTCATCAATCATCGGATCTTCAAACGATCTTGATTCCGAATAAAAGAATCCGTTATATCATATCCAGCCAAGAGATCTTCTCCAGTCGATAAGACCGAATCCTCAACCAAACATTTTAGCTTTGGATCGCCTTCGTCGCTGAATTAGAAACTGTCAATGAGAATAGTCTTGAGTCTTGAGTCGAGTCGGTGATCTAAAGGTCTTCGACTCTAAGTAGAAGGGTCTCGCAAAGCTCCGAGACTAGACCGATAGAAACGTTTTGTCGCTTAAAAACATTTTAGACATTCTAGAAAGATTTCTCCAACAATCTCCCCATTTTTGATGATGACAAAACTTTCCTGTAGATTTGAACAACTTTGACCTGCAAAACATTACTCAAGCAATATGGATATCTCATAAAAATTAACAACTCAACTAGACTCTACATCCACAGAAAATAGGTTAGTCTTTCATGAGTAAGGCCATACAATAACACTTGATATAAGTGTAACGGTCAATTTCAAATCCACACCCAAGTCACACTCAAGTCAAATATCAAGACAAATATCCAAACAAACTAAAGTAAAAAATTTTAAAGTCAAAGTTCAGTTCAGTTCAGTTCAAAGTTGGCAATTCTCCCCCTTTTTGTCATCATAAAAAAGGTGAGAAAAAGTCAAGACGCTGGGAACGCGCACAA
Source organism: Eucalyptus cladocalyx (assembly GCA_017140615.1). Taxonomy (NCBI): domain Eukaryota; kingdom Viridiplantae; phylum Streptophyta; class Magnoliopsida; order Myrtales; family Myrtaceae; genus Eucalyptus; species Eucalyptus cladocalyx. The sequence continues at coordinate 4,203,229 of CM029518.1, read as the reverse complement.
GCTGGAAATCTCCCATCGGCGAACGATGCCTTCCGACCTCTTCAAGTCTTCCCGTAGGTGTGCCACCTCTTCCCCTTTAGCATTTGCTTGAATTTGAAGAGCGAGGTCTTGCATTTGATCCAACAGGGTAACAGAAGACGCTTGTCTAGCATTCTTCAAGACTTGAAGTTCACATTCCAAAGCATACATTTGACCCGCATTTCCCGGAAGAAGATCAAGGATTCGATGAAAATCTGCTGAATTGTCCATCGCGTGCGACATTTGCTCTATCGGATGGCGTAAAGGCGGGACGATGGAACCTCGGTGTAATCGCGTAGATTTGGCGTTGAGGTATCATGACCTTCCTCGGGCATTTGAGAAGCCTGAATATCTTCTGGATTTGCTTGCGAGCGACTCACACCTTCACTGTTGACAGGATATGATGTAGTCATTCCTTGCTCGCCATCTCCCCCTGTTTCTAAGGCCTCGGTTGGGGAAAAGTGTTGGTCATGCTCTTCAACTTCTTGATTGCCTTTCTCTCCGCTTCATCTGCGAGACCTTTCTTTGATTTGCTTCTTCTTCTTCTTCAGCTTCCTTCTCCTCTTTTTCTTTTTCTTTCTCTTCTTTCTCCTCTGCTTCTCTTCCTTTCTCCTGTCGTTTCGTTGATGCGGGTATAGAACAACTGAGCCTTTTCAATGCCAACGCAGAGATAGTGAGTTCATCCTCTTCATCTTCATCTTATAAGATAAGAGCTCTTTTCTTTTTGGATGGAGCACCCATGGGCTCCTTCCCTTTCCTTTTCGATGCGAAGAGACAGGATGAGATTTGATTTGGAGTTTTCACTTTAAACTTCTCTATTGCCTTATCAAGCTCTTTCAGACGCATTTTTGTCACCATTTTCAATCTTACCACCATTTTATCACACGATCGAACATAAAGAGTTTGTGGAGGTTCAATGTTCAAGTGTCTGAAGATCTTGGTCACAAGACCTGAGTAAGGTAACTGGCCCTTGTCCTTCACTATTACTCTGTACATGTGGAAGAGAATGGTGTGAGGGAGAGAGAATTTTTTCCCTGAATTGATCGCGTACATCAATTTTGCCTCAGAGTTAGACACGTCAGTCTTGGAGGTTGATTTTGGCCTGAGACAGTTGATCACAATTTTGTGAAGCAAGATGTTAATGGCATGCATCCTTGTGTAGGTAATTCTCCCTTCTGTACTTCTGTCTTTGACGAGCTCCAGTATGGTATGAGCAATTGAAACCTTGACCAGTTGATATCTTCCTCTCTCAACCCCAATTATATCTGTCAACATGTCCATATCTACCACATAGTCTTGGTCTCGAACACTGAAGGATATTCTATTCGCATCTAAAAAACTGAGATTTGAATAGAAATATGCGGTCAGTTGAGCATAGTCGTCTGTGGTGTCGGAGCAAAATTGCTCAAGTTGAAGTAGACTGAACTTCTCCCTTAAGTTCACATCGATGGCATCCAGAAAGTCGATATCAACACTCCTGGAGTTTATCACCCCACGTTTCATCAGTTTAAAGAACAGATCCTCCTGTTCCTTCGATTTGAACAACTCCGTTCTTCTTCGCCGCAACACCCATCCTAGGTTGGAATTCACTAAACAGTTTATCATCATCGTTCCCGTCAGTCGGATTCAATCCCCCGACACGAGGGTCACTTGGAATGTTCGCAAGTGCTTCCTCTGCCTTTCCTTTGGGAGCAATTCCCAAATCCTCCATTCGTCGCAAAAAGACATACTCATTTCCATAATCCTTGTCTTTAAGGAAATCATCTACGTAGTTCAGCGGAGTACCAGTGCTCTTCAAAGCACGATAAAGCTTGTAAATAAAAGAGGGTTTTTGGACTCTTACAATGTCTATTTCCTCGATTATTTCTTCCTCCGGTTGTTGACCCACACCCTATGGGGTAGATGGTGGAGAGTGACGTGGTTGAGAGAGATGCGGGCTCTGTCGCTGACTCGGTAACTCTTCCTCCTCTATGAGATCGAAATGGGTAGGCCCCTCACTCATTCTCCTTGGTCCCCTGTTTGCGATTCTTGAGGACTTTCTCGAAGAAGACATCGTTCCTTGTCGTTGAAAGATTCCTTGACTCGCTTTTCCAAGAAAAGATGACAACTTTCTCGAAAATGAACACGAAGTCAAGACAGGATTGGGAGGAGAATGCTTTTTAGGGTTTTGGAGTTAAGCGAATAAAGCAATTGACTTTTCAAGATTGAATATAACTTACAGTCTATAGCCATGAATGTCTGAGTCTAAGAGTCTGAGAGTCTCTAGACTTTAATTTCCTCAAGCTTCAAAATGTTGAGTTTGGATCGGATGATATCAAATTGATTCTTCTCCAAAGGCTTTGTGAATATATCCGCCAATTGGCTCTTTGAATCAACAAATTGAATCGAGATTTCTCCATTTTGAACATGATCTCTAATGAAGTGATGTCGAATCTTTATATGCTTTGCTCTTGAGTGAAGGATTGGATTTTTAGTGAGATTGATTGCACTGGTGTTGTCACATTTAATCTCAGTGCATGAGTCTTCAATTCCAAAGTCTCGTAGCTGTTGTTTTATCCACAGAATTTGCGAACAACAACTTCCAAGAGCTACATACTCTGCCTCTGTTGTAGAGAGAGCCATAATATTTTGTTTCCTTGAAAACCAAGACACTGTCCTGCTTCCAAGCAACTGGCAAGTTCTCGAGGTGCTCTTTCTATCAACTCTGCAACCGGCTAGATCTGCGTCTGAATATCCAAGAAGATTAAAGTCTCCCTTCTTAGGATACCAAAGACCAATGCTTGAAGATGAAGCAACGTATTTAATAATACGTTTCGCAGCACTTAGATGAGATTCTCTAGGGTCTGCTTGAAACCTAGCACAAATGCAAATACTCAACAAAATGTCAGGTCTAGAGGCAGTAAGATAAAAAAGTGAACCAATGTTACTCCTGTACAGCTTTTGATCAACTTTCTTCCCTTCTTAATCTTTGTCTATCTTCAAAGAACTTGACATAGGTATGTCGGTCTTTTTGCACTTTTCCAGTCCAAACCTTTTAACAAGATCATTAGCATATTTTTTTTGATGAATAAAAGTTCCTTCCTTCAATTGTTTTACTTGGAGTCCAAGAAAGAAGGTTAACTTTCCCATCATACTCATTTCAAACTCATCCTGCATAGACTTAGAGAATTTCTTACACAGACTTTCATTAGAGGATCCAAAAATAATATCATCCACATATATTTGAACAAGTAAAAAGCTTTTGTCTTCCTTTTTGATAAATAGAGTAGTATCTACTTTACCTTTGACAAAACCATTCTGTATTGAGAACTTACTTAGTCTGTCGTACCAAGTTCGAGGTGCTTGCTTTAAACCATACAATGTTTTTTTTCATTTTGAAGACTGAGTCTGGCTTCTTTGGGTCTTCGAACCCAGGTGGTTGTTCCACATAAACTTCCTCATGGATAAATCCATTTAGGAAGGCACTTTTGACATCCATTTGGAATAACTTGAAATTCTTATAACAAGTAAAAGCAAGTAATAATTGAATTACTTCTAACCTTGCTACCGGTGCGTAAGTCTCATCATAGTCTATCCCTTCTTCTTGCGTATATCCCTTGGCCACGAGTCTTGCTTTGTTTCTTACGACTTTTCCTTTCTCATTCATCTTTTTCCTGAACACCCATTTAGCTCCAATAACAGTTTTACCTTTTGGTTTAGATGTCAATTCCCGGACATCATTAATGTTGAACTGTCTCGAGCTCTTCTTGCATAGCTTCAATCCAGTTTTCATCGATAAAACTTCTTCTATGCTTTTTGGTTCTATTTCGAAATGAGAGCCACGGCACTAGACTCTTCGCGCCTTTTGGATCTGGTGCGAATTCCTTCATTAATTTCGCCGATAATGAGATCTTTGGGATGGTGGACTTATGCTTCCGATTCTTGGTTGATTTTTCTGGTTGATGATCTCTTCCTTTATCTTCACTAACAACTTGATGCTGGTCTTCCAGTCCGAAATGCTTCTTGAGTTGTAAGCTTTGGAGAGTCTAGAGCAGGTTCAGACTCTTCATGATGAGTCTGACTGGATTTATTTTGCATAGAATCTTGAAATTTGACATTCATTGATTCCTCCACAAATTGACTTTTCTTGTTGTAGACTTTGTAGGCTTTGCTTGATGTAGAATATCCAAGGAAGATGCCTTCGTCTGATCTTTCTTCAAACTTACCAACTCGATCTTTTGCATTTTTCAGTATAAAGTATTTGCAACCGAACACATGAAAGTATGAAATAATAGGCTTCTTACCTTTGAATAACTCATAAGGGGTTTTCTCTAGAATAGGTCTTAGAAAGACTCTATTTATGATATAGCATTTGTTGAAACAAAGTTTCAGCCCAAAATCGTGAAGAGATCTTACTTTCAATTAAAAGAGTTCTAGCTATTTCTTGAAGAGATCTATTCTTTCTTTCCACAACTCCATTTTGCTGAGGAGTATATGGAGATGAGAACACACGCTGAAAGCCAGATTCATCACAAAATTTTATAAAATTTTGATTTTTAAATTCACCTTCATGGTCTATTCTTATACTTGAGACAACACATCATTTTTCATTTTGAACCTTTTTGGCGAATTTTTCAAAATACGAGAAGGTTTCGGACTTACTTGCAAGGAAATATACCCAAGTATATCGGGAATAATCATCCACAATTACTAGGCAATATTTCTTACCTCCAATGCTCTAGGTTCTGGTTGGTCCAAAGAGATCCATATGCAGCAGCTGCAGTACATGATTAGTAGAGACATGATTTATTGGCTTAAATGAATTTCTTACCTGCTTTCCCAATATGCATGGTGTGCATAGATCAGACTTTTGGTATGATAAATTGGGTAGACCACGAACAAGTTGCTTTGTTGAGATTTTGGCTAATTGTTTCATATTGATGTGACCAAGCTTTCTGTGCCATAAGCTTGCTTCGTCTTGAATTGAGATTAAGCATTGGGATTCATCGGTTTCACATCCAAGAGGTAGATATTTCCATGTCTTCGACCCATGAAAGGCGAGTAGAGTCTTTGCGGTTCCGAACATATTCCTTCTTGAAAGAAGATCTTAAAACTAGTATCACACGGTTGGCGATCTTTGAGAAGATTGTAATTGAGTCCTTCCACTAGGGAAACATTACTTATTGTGAGATTTCCAATTTTCACAATTCCAAATCCCACAATTCTTCCTTTGCTGTTTCCTCCAAATGAGACTTTTCCACCATTTACTTGAACGAGCTTTATAAAGCAATTTGAATCTCCTGTCATATGTCTTGAGTATCCACTGTCCAGATACCACTTTACATTTTTCTTGATGGAGACCTGCATTTAAAAAAAGAGTCTCAAGCTTTCTTTGGTACCCATATTTTCTTGGGTTCATTGGTGTTAGTAAGATAAACAGTATTAGCCCATACTTTCTTAACAGGTTTCCAAACCATAGGACACTCTTTTTCAAAGTGATCCGAGCTATTGCACTTTGAACACCTGAGAGCATTTTGACCTACAGACTTTACAAAAACCTTCTTGAAATGATTTTTGTAAGCCTCTCTCGAGGGTCTTTGCTTAATTCTTTCTTTTACTTTAGGAAAATCAATCAAGGGAATAGTTTCTGCTGTCATACCTAGACCGGACTTATTGAAGTAAGGTCTTTGAGCTGAATTTTTTTTTCAAGTTTCTCGGACCCTATTGAAAATTTCTTTGAAATATTTGATGAGTCAATTTTTAAAAGAGCATTTTCTTTCAAATCTTCACTTTCTTTAAGAGTGGAAACATTCATATTTAAAAATTTAACTCTTTCTTTCAAAATGTTTTCCTGTTGTTTTAGAGCAGAGTTTTCCTTTTTAAGTTCGGAAATCCTTTTAAGAGAAGTCTTAAGACTAAAACACAGCTCATCAATATACTTAGAAATCTTGATAGGAATTTTAAAATTACTTACCTCAAATTCACTGTCTGAGTCTAATCCAGAGTTTGAATCTGAGTCTGATTGCACCATCAGACATAAATTGGCATATTCATCATCACTTTCTTCACACTCTGTATCACTCCAAGTTTCGGCTTTAAGAGCCTTTCGAGATTTTTCAGCTTTTCCTTTCTTCTTCTTTAGAAGAGGACAGTTGGGTCTGATGTGTCCATTTTTCTTACATTCAAAGCAAACTACATCTTTGTTTGATTCATCATCATCAACAGACTTGGTCTGTTTTCTTTGAAAGCTTTGTTTTTTTGAGTTGAACCTTCTTCCTTTTTTATTCAGCTTTCTGAATCTTCTTATCATGAGAGCAAGCTCCTCATCGTCCATATCATCTTCAGAATCTGTAACATCATAATCATAATTTGATTTTAATACAATGGATTTCTTACCTTTTGGATCTTTGTCTTCATTTATTCGTTCCACTTCATAAGACTGAAGAGTTCCAACCAGCTCGTCGACAGATAGTGGCATGATTCTTTGCGTCTCTCTTATTGAAGTCTTTATGTGATTCCAATCCTTGGAGAGTCCACGCAGTAGCTTGTTTACCTTCATGGAATCAGAAATTGGTTGACCTTGATTTTCAAGACCATTTACAATTTCTGTAAAACGGCTAAACATGTCAGTTATAAATTCTCCAGGTCTCATTTTGAAGGCTTCATATTGACCGAGAAAGATGTTGATTCTGGTCTCTTTCACTTGATCAGTTCCTTCATAGGTGATATGTAACCTATCCCAGACTTCTTTTGCTGTAACACAAGAAGATATTCCGTTATATTCAGTAGGTGACAAGGCACAATATAAAGAATAAATAGCTTTTGCATCAAGAGTTTGTCTCTTGATTATCTCTTCCCGAGTCATTCCATTTGGTCTCAACAGTTTCTTTCCCTCTTTCTGAGACAAATACAACTTTAGGAGTGATTCCTTTTTCTACAACGTCCCATTCCAGAGGATCCTTTGATCGAAGAAATGCTTTCATTTTGTTTTTCCAGATGTTGTAGTCCTTTCCATCAAAGTAAGGAGGTTTGGTATTGCTTTGCCCTTCCACCAGCCCTAGAGCTAGCATACTAGCCATGGATCTTTTACTCTAAAGTAAAACACTTCAAATAAAGTGAGTACACGAGCTCTGATACCAATTGATATGGCTAGTATAAGTACCTAGAGGGGGGTGAATAGGTATAAAGAGTAATTTCTCACGACAATCGCACAATACTAGACAGTCAATAGAAATGAGACAATTTTCCTCGTCAACAAAACAAACAACGATCAAAATAAGAATGAGAGTAGGGAAGAGAAAATTGAACGAAAAAATTATAGTGGTTCGGCTTATTTTAAGCCTACGTCTACTCTTCTGCACTAACAGCCCACTGGCTAGATTCCATTATGAACAAAGAGATGTTAAACCTTTGTTCTCCCTTGATTTCACGGTGTAGAAGATCTACCACACTCCCTCAAGGTATCACTAAGTATAGACTCTCTTTTGTGTATACAGTTTTGCTCAATATGAATCGACTAATAATCAAGGAGCTTTAGACTCTGGAATTTCTCTATCCTGCACGCACTAGAACAACTAGAACGTCTTCCTTTTATACTCCTTTATGTCATCATACTCGTTGGCACTTACCAAAGGAATTCTTTCAATCTTCCCGTTGGACAGAATCAATTAAGAAGATCATTCGAGTTATTAAAGGAACATGTCGATAGCCCATCAATCATGTTCGCCCATACATTCAGGATCTTGGTTTCCAAGAATAGAACCTTCCAAGAATATCTCATCAATCATCGGATCTTCAAACAATCTTGATTCCGAATAAAAGAATCCGTTATATCATATCCAGCCAAGAGATCTTCTCCGTCGATAAGACCGAATCCTCAATCAAACACTTTAACTCTGGATCGCCTTCGTTTGGATTAGAAACTGTCAATGAGAATAGTCTTGAGTCTTGAGTGCGAGTCCGGTGATCGAAGGTCTTCGGACTCTAAGTAGAAGGGTTTGCAAAGCTCGAGACTAGGCGATAGAAACGTTTTGTCAGCTTCAAAACATTCTAGACATTCTAGAAAGATTTCTCCAACACCTCATTCATCGAATACACCCTGTATCGCAAATTCAAGATAGGACATTGAAATTCAGATACTCAACATGATTTTCATTCCACACATTGCAAATTGAAAGAGTCCAGACCATTCCGTCTCAAGATTTAACACTAATTCATCCAGGATCAGACCAAGAAAGAACCCATAAGTGATAAATCAACACAGAACAAATTTAAGGTAGGAGATTATCGCGTACGTTGGTGTTGAGCTGCCGGATGAAGCTGGAGAATTTGCCATGCTTGAAGTACTTCGGCAGTAGGGCGGTGGAGAACAGGTGGGTGTGTTGGAGCCGTGTCTCAGTGCTGCTGCTGATGTTCTGTCATTTTAGTTTTTTTTTATTATTCAGTCAAGTTTGTTTGTTAGGCGGTTGATTTGTTAGCTATTTTCTAGGAAGTGGAACAAGTCTGTTTTGCACGTTTGTGTGCGGGTTCAAAAAAGGTTCTTATTTAGCTTGTACTTGATAGTTTTTTTAAAATGAATGAATTTCAATGTTTTTTCATTCCTTCTTTGTCAGTGTAACTAGAAGTTCATGAGAATTAGTTGATTATATCAACAATAATAGGACGTCCCAGACGATGAAGTTGTTCCTTGCCTTGCCCCACGACAATCGGGTCCATCGCCGGGTCCTCCACGATCTCGAGTGTTTCTGTCAGGAACAGCAGTAGCCCCTCCTTGCCCAGCCCCTCCATGGGCTGCGGCCGCCGTCCCACACCCGACAAGGCCTCCTCCTCTCTCAAGATCCCTCCATATCCATCTCTCTCTCTCTCTCTCTCTACTAGCAATCCCTCGTATGGCTTCTTCCTCACATTGTTTTTGCAGGATAGGGACCTTGTTCGGCGAAGTCGAGGTGGTAACGCTGGTGGGAAACTTGACTTGAAATAGCGGTGGAGCAAGAGGTGCTTTGTCCACATTGAAAAGATGTGAGTGCACACGTGAACTAAATTTGGCACTAATTAACAATCATTATTGTTTATTTATTGAAAAATTCGGATTTATTTTCATAAAAATTAAGTTTTGTTAAAACAATACGACTGTTCACTAAGAGTTATGGTTTATTTATTTATTATTTATTTAATTCCAAATCTTAAGGATTGTGTCTATCCAAATATAACATTTTAATCCTCGGAAGGTTGTGTCTATATGGATATAATTTCTTGTTTTTACTATAAATTACTGAACATGTCTATTCAATCAAAATCTTCTTCTTCCATTTTTTGTTTTCTTTCAAAAGAATATACAATCATTATTTTCAATTGTTTCCTTGAGAGACCCTGCAATAATACTAAAATTGCTATCAAGTATTTTCCATCAAGAGTTTGTTGTGTGACCATTAGCAATATTGTAGGGCAAATAAAGTTTGACTTAATTGTTCTATCCGATTTGAAGCCATATATTTCCCAACAATTTTAAGGATCTATTTTGCAATAATGGAGTCAAGTGGATCGAAGTTATGAATCAAGGAAGAGAAGCTTCTTCATGAGATTCGTTCAACAATCGTTCTTTTAAGGTTTTGTTATGGACAAAGGTATGTTTTCATCCCTCTTATGGTGAAAAATCATGAAGACCAAAGATCCTTAGCTTTGAATTTTTGCATTATTATCTGCTTACTGTTGGTATCAAAGCGTGGTATAAGATCTCATGATTTTTTTTATTATTGAAAATCATGGTTTACGGATGAAGATTCATTGAACGATGTTGGTCTTTTTCACATTATTTGCATCTTGTTGAAATGTTCTCGGAGGGTGTTGTAAGAGGAAATCCAAATGGAGCGAAAAACAGAGAAAATTGGCGAAAATATGCGAAAGGGGAGAAGGCACATGAATCCATGAATCCATGAACCCACACGTGCTCCACACGCGTGTTGGACGTCATGCGTATGGAATACACATGGAGTCCACGCGCCTCGCCCCAACGGGAATAAAGGCGCATGCAATTATGATTATGCCCTCGCTACTTATTTACCTTTCTACCCTCTCCGATGATTATTTACGATCCTATCTTCTCGCTAAATAATTACGATTCTGCCCTAATCAATTATTTACCATTTTGCCTTTGTTTGTTAAATTTATGATTTTAGCCCCTTAAAATTATGATTTTATAGTTTTTCCCTTACGCATTAATTTGTGGTGTTGCCCTTGCATGTAATTTGGTGAAGTGGATACTATCTTGAGCATTAGAATTCAAAACATAGTGGGGGTTCTTCTTTCAACCAATGTAAGTATGTGGAAAATATTATATCTTCGTTTCAAAGAAATGAGTACTCTCTTTGATTCAATATTAAATTAATACTAGTGGAGTGGCAGCACAACTTGAATATGCGAGTGTTATGGAGTTTTTAATGTATTTAATGCAATATACTAGACCTTATATTCTTTATTTTGTGTGCAAGTTGAGTAGGTATATTAATAATCCAAGTATAGAACATTGGAGGGTCATTATCAAAATTTTTTTTTATCTTAAGAGGACTAAAAATTTAGAATTGTTCTATAATAATTATCTAGCTATATTAAAATGATTTACCGATGTTAGTTGGATTATAAGTGTGGGTGATAAACAATCCACTACTTGATGGATTTTCACATTTGATGGTTATGTTGTTTCTTAAATGTGTATAACTCACTCAACTTTGGAATTGAATCATTGCTTTAGCAGCAACTAGTAAAGAGGTTAAATGGATTTGGAATTTGTTCTTGGATTTGGAATTATGGCTTAGTCCCATGCATCCTATTTTTATTTATTGTGAAATGACTTATAGTAGCATTTAAGCTCTATTTGGTTTAGGTTAGCAATGGGCTTTGGGACTCTAAAATCCCTTGGCCAAATGCAAATGCGTTAGTTCATTTTTTGTTCAACTTTAGGGAAATACAATTGTATCTCCAAAGGGCTCTAAGACCTTTAGCTCAAAACAGGTTCGAAGGTCTTTTGGGAAGTTGCATTCTCATAATGCAAGTCTACCATCATTTACTGTTCATCTTCTTTGAAGACAGCTGCACAGAAAAGTTGATTGGAGGCCAACAAGGTCGCACTCACCGGTAATTGCTGCCTGGGGGTCACCGAGCTTAGCGACCATTGCTTGACCTTAGGCGACGCTTGGGTCATGTGACCTAGGTAACTGTTGGCCGAAATCGCATGACCCACACAACCTTAGGCGAGGCCGTTCGGCGGCCAAACTAGGCCGCCAATGGTTGAAATCCCAAAAAAAAAAAAAAAAAAAAAGGTAATTTTTTTTTTTAATTTAGTAAAGTCCTTTATAAATGTAATTTTTATCAAACAGCATTTAAGTCAAAATTGTTTCTCAATGCACTTTAAAATTACAATTCACCGAATGCCATCTGCATTTCAGAAAACCCATTTAGCCCAAAGGTATTTGCATTTTTCTAAGGATATTTCTCCAAAGCTGAACTAAATGAGGCATTATAATGGTAAGTCTAGACATATTAATCTAATATATAAATATGTGAGATAATTGAGTAAAGATGGTATCGTAATGATTGTCTATGTAAGGTCAAGCAATAATTTAGCCGATCCCTTGACAAAGGTTTTACAATGAGAAATGGGGCTAAAATATAACTTTTTACAAGATTTAATGGGTAAGAATAAGTTACAGAATGTGATTGTTCGATATTGACACTAGTCTTGATATAAGAAGTCAGTATCGTCTGTTATATTTTGTAAGTTGAATTAAATTCTTAATGAAGTATAATATAAATTTTTAATGTGCTAATAGTAACAGAAACACATGATAGATATTTTGCTTATATGAGCTTAGGAGTGGTGCTACTTCTTAAGAAAGTTAAGGTTACTTTCTAGAAAACTAATGAAATAGGATCAAGCACAACATCATAATAGTGTAGAGTAATATAGAACTTCTTTGAAACAAGATGTGGTGTGTCTAATTCTATTATTTAAAAGTACAAATTTAAAACCTAGTTATTTGTCACTTTAATAGAGTTTTGAAATACAAAGTAAAATTTAAAACTCTATTCCCAGTTATTTGTCACTTTGATAGAGTTTTGAAATGAGAATGTGGGGATTTTGTGCAAGTTGGAATAAAATGGTTTAAGTTTTGAAAGAGAACTTTTTGTATGTATATTAATCTCATGAAAATTTTCACTATATATTTTTAACGTTTTATTTTTGTTTTATAAACAAAGTAGGGGCTTATTGGTAGTTTGTTTGTAAAACAAACCAAGAGGTGCCTTATCTCACAATGAAAATATGTGAGTTCGTAGGTGGACAAGATCTAGCACTATCCAATGATCATTATTTTTTATTTGTTGGAAATTCAGATTTATTTTTATAAAAATTAACCACAATGTTTTGTTGAAACAATGTAATTGTTTGCTAAGGAGTTGTGGTTATTTTTATTTATTACTTATTTAATTCCGAATTTTATTATTTCTTCAATTGTTATCTTAGAGATTAGACCTGTTCAGACATAACTTTTTAATCCTTGGAATGTTGTGTTTGTTTGGACATAACTTCTTGATTTTGTTATAAATTATTGAACATATTTGTTCAATCAAGATCTTCTTCTTCCATTTCTCGTTTTTTTTTTTTCCAAAAAAATATACAGCAATATTTTTAATTGTTTCCTTTGAGATAACTTAGAGAAATACTAGAATTTCTATCTAGTATTCTCATTGAGATTTTATTGTATCTTAGAGGAAATTTACCGATGATTATTAGCAATATTGTGGGGCAAAATAATCTTTAAACGAAGTGATGTTGTGTCTTAAAGTTCGATTTGATTGCTCTATCCGATTCGAAGTCATGAATTTCCTAACATCAGCAGACTCAGCACGGGAGCATCTTATTGGGAGCTTGGCGTTTGTCGGTACGTGCATGATTAGGACAATGGAGAAAGTGGGTCTTCCTTCATCCTTGGTCTTCTTTTGGGTGGGCGAAGATCATTTTGTAGTGTCTTTCTCCTTTTGGTCATGGGAATCATTGGTTTCGAGCTTGCGAAATGCCTTTGCTTTTCCATCGTGAAGTGGGGGAGTTGCGTGTCTTGCTGTTCTAATCTTCCAACGCACTAGATCATGGACCCGAAAAGGCGAGAAAGTCAGAAGCGAGTCGTCACCGTCGAAATTGGAAGTCGATACTGAATTACACGCGCATATACCACGAGAAGTTGAGGGGGGACGGTGAAGGTTAAGGCATCGTTCCTCTTAGGTTTAGCTAATGTAACCTTTTACCGACAGCATCGAAGTCTTGAATCGACTCACTCAAGTTTCGAAGAGAGTTACTGATGGTGCTTCAGAGGACCCTCTCTCTCTCTCTCTAAAAAAAAAACACACATAGAAAGCAAAATCTCATACTTGATATTATTGTCATATCGGTGATGTACTTGATCTGTGACAATTTCACCGTGGATCCACGTCGAATTTCATATTTCCTCCTCCTCTTGTCTCCTTCTCTTGTCCCTCTCAGCATCTCTAGAAGAGAAATCGGACATAGTAGCTAGTTTTCCCAAACTAATTTTTTGGACTTTAGGAGTTTGAATTGCTGAAAATGATGAATCAACAAAAGATTCGTTTATGGTCGAAGAAAATATACATGTTTAAAATTAAGAAAATGAATTCCTTAATTTAAAAAGAGAAAATCAATTTTTTCGGAAAATATTTTCTTCCGTCATGAAATTTTTTCCTTAAACAAACGCATCATCAAACGAACCCATCCAAAGGGATAAAATGAGAGTCTATTCAGCAGTTGTTTGGCAAAACTTAAAGAAGAGATTCTCTTTTATGTCTTCATATATTGGAATAACCCTGTTCGTGAAAGCAATCCTAGGACGAAGATTCCCCCATTGTACGTTTTGTCTCCTTCCACGATTTTTATGCTATAATCGTTGAAAACGTGGCATTTTCCTTCTCTCCCTTTTTGATAATTCTCTCCAACTTTGGCATCATCAATTTGATGCGTCCTCACGGGATCTTGCCGAATATCTTATTAAACAAGTCGATCGCTTTTATCTTCTATCTTCCGACTCCACGATCAAATAAGAGTTAGTAACCTAAAAATTATGATAGAGTCGAAATTCTTGTCCAATATATTTGTCTTGATTCATGAATTGCATATTCATAATAGCTACGTCATGACTTTAACTAAGGTATAGTCTTTCCATATTGCTTTGCTCTAGCACTCTGTACGCTAATTGCTAATACAAAACCTCAGGTTTCAAGCTGGACGGAGTCACGACTTCAATTTGAGATAATCTAATTGATTCACGAGGTCTCTTGATTCCTCACCCGCATTCCTACCTTTGGGCATGACATACTCGGCCTCCATGTCAATTTCGGGCTGGTCGCCAATCAATATTTCTTCCTCTGGATTCCCGATCATCAGATCTTCACTCAACAATTCTTTTAGGATTGTCTGATCGACCGAATCTATGTTACCGTCTACGTGAGGAAAGCCAACATTTGTTTTTGCTCTAGCACTCTATACAAAACATACGATGACCTACACCAATTGCTAATACAAAACCTCAGGTTTCAAGCCGGACGGAGTCACGGCTTCAATCTGAGATAATCTGATTGATTCATGAGGTCTTTCGATTCCTAGCCCGCATTCCTACCCCCGGGCATGACATACTTGACCTCCATGTCAATTTCGGGCTAGTCGCCAATCAATATTTCTTCCTCTGGATTCCCGATCATCAGATCTTCAATCAACAATTCTTCTAGGATTGTCCGATCGACCAAATCTATGTTACCGTCTACGTGGAAGTATGGAATCACAAAACTAATTGTAGGTGCACGAGTTAGTCATCCGACGATGACTGAATAACTTTTGCATACGCTATCAATGGATCCAAAACTAAACCAAATAATTATTGATGGAGATGTTGCAACACGGGATAATCAAGTTCTAGACCCATAAATCAGCGTTATTTGACCCCCATCGAATATCTGTATCGAGACAAATCATTTCACATGCGTTGAGTTCGCAAAGTATTCCCCCTATTGTACCTGTAGCGAGATTTGTACATAAACATCTATGAGATGACAACTTGAGAGCCTGCAGCGATCCAAGATTTCACATGCCTACATCAACCAAACTAAAAAAAGGCCCTAAACATCTTTGCATAGAACACATGAGAGAACAATAAAGAAAGAATAGACCAGAAACAGATTCAGTGACACACATTCACACTAGAGCCTCCAACGTTGTCCCTCAAAAAACCTTTCCAAATATATGTGAACATTAGGGGTGTGCAAAAAAATTTGGAATTGTCCATATCACTCGAAATAGGACTAGACCGGTCCAAAATTGGCAATTCCCAAGGGGACCAGTCCGATTCCTGATTTTAGGTGTAGAGCCATCCATTCGGACCGGACTGGTATATATAAATATATATAATTTTTTTAAAAATTTTATATTTTCATATCAAAACTCTAGTATCTTCTTAGTCTCTCTCCGTCTCTTGTCTCATTCATCTCGCAATCCCTGTATAGATTCCTCAAAATCATCATGACAACTCCTACCTCAACATAGTTTCTAAGGCTACGTCCAACATCTCCAACTTCTTCTCATCCATTAGAAATAATTATGGAGTAGGGGCCAAATATCGGCCACGGCAAATGACATTTTCTTTAACTTTTGTTGGTAACATTCGGCCCATTTCAAATTTGATTTTTGTAAAAGGTTGATATCGGGAAGAGACTTATCGCAGGATGCATTCTATATTGGATATTGAGAAGGTGCCTTGGATGACTCGGGTAACTCAACGTTTCGAATAGACTCCTTCCAAAGCTAGCCTTGCTAGAAAGCTATAAAAATAAACACGTACACAAACAGATCATGGCAAAGGAAGGTGAACTGCTCTACTTTGGACAACATGAATTTATTGAGGACATTTCGACCGATTTTATGGACTCGCCCAAGAACCAGACCAGGCAGTCCAGTTCTCGAGCAGGTTGGGAGTGGATTCATGAACCAATAGTTGGTTCCCGATTTCAATTGTTCAAGACTGGTCCTTAGCAAGCAATCTCCAATATCAGGATGGGAACAATCGCCCCTAATGGCCATCAATATCTTGAGTTTTTGTAAGGGTCTCAAAAACCATGCCAAACCAGCTAATTCGAGCCCCTCAAATTTCCAACACGTTCTTTTCGTAAACTTCAACCGATCCGACCAGTTTCTCAGCGGTTCAACGAATAAAACAGACATCAAAACGTCCAATCTTTAGCAAGAATAACGAGAAGCAACAAATGAGCTGACGCTGGCCGCATGGGATCTTAAGCGCGACGTCGGGGTGGTGGGTCTCCGCATTAATGTCGCATTTCCGGGTTTCTTCGCGAAACT
Source organism: Eucalyptus cladocalyx (assembly GCA_017140615.1). Lineage (NCBI taxonomy): Eukaryota > Viridiplantae > Streptophyta > Magnoliopsida > Myrtales > Myrtaceae > Eucalyptus > Eucalyptus cladocalyx. The sequence continues at coordinate 4,186,824 of CM029518.1, read as the reverse complement.
CATCGAGGCATGCGGGGTTCCAGGTATCAAAAAAAAAAACAAAAAAACAAATGAGCTGACGATGATGCTTAGACACTGACCTAAAAATAGGGCCATGACGCTTGGCGAGGATAGAGAAGACATCGGGGCCGTACTTGGCCATCAAGGGGAGGTGGCCCGCTAGAGGGAAGGCAGGCGGGCCGGGGACCTTCCTCACTCCCCAGTAGGGCGCGTACAGGTAGCTCACAAGGCCCATCAGAATGGCCAGCCCGCTGAACGCAAGCGTTGACAGAGCAGGAGGGGCTGTGGCCTGTGGGCTGTGATGAAGGTGGCGCCCACCTCCATCACTCTCTGCAAACTGAACTCCAACATGTTTCCACAGAGAGAGAGAGAGAGAGAGAGAGAGAGAGATGGTGATATAAAGAGAGAGCTTTTGCTGGTCTTTTATATGGAGGATTGGAGTGGGTGAGGTGGGGGGTGCCAGCACCGGAGCATCTTATTGGGCACTTGGCCTTCGTGTGCACTTGCTTGATTAGGGGATTGGAAGAGGTGGGGCTTCCTTATTGGTCTCTTTTTCTAGGTTGTTTGAAGTGTTGGTGGGATCATTTAGTCTCCTTCCGTTAGGTCGTCAATGCATGATTGGAGCATACACATTGCCTTTGGTCTTGCGTGATGTGGACGAGTTATGTCTTGTTCTAATTTTTCAACAGACTAGACTATGGACCCCAAGGCAGAAGCAAGTCGTCATTGTCGAAATTGGAAGTCGATACCAAATTGTACGCACATTTACCACGAGAAATCGAGGGGAATTGTGAAGTTGAGGCACTGTGCTTCTTACGCTTAGCTATGTAATCTTTTGCCAACTCCATCGAACCCTTGAATCGACTCACTCACGTTCCAAAAAAGAGTAACCGGTGATGCTTTCGAGGTCTCTCGCTCTCTTTCTCACTCACATAGAAAGCAAAATCCAATCACTAATTTCATCGTCTAACCTCTCATGGCATTTGTCCAATAGTTTTCCCATCTAGAATTTCTGGTTCCACATACTGCAGTTACAACTTTGTTAAATAATCCAGATTCTTCACCTCAGGTCCACATTAAACGTTCGTAATGTTTCCTCCTTTCCTTGTCCCTCTCAGCACCTTACACATTTGGAATAAGAAAATCCCCTTAAGGCAATTTATAAGGAGGTAGAGACCCTAGAAGGAACAGAACCAGGACATAGGAAGCAGGTTTTGGACACTTCTTAGCTCCTCTGCAATACATTGGATCCGACTGTTGTTCAGCAATACTTCCAGAAGAGATTCTCTATTGCGTCTTCATGCGTGGGAATCATCTCGTTCGGGAAAGCGATCCGAGGATAAATATTCCTTCATTGCCTGTTTCGTCTGCTTCCACAAAAAGATGCTACACGGCATCGGATGCGGTTTGGAACGACGTTAACCGACGATCGCTGAAAGCGGGGGCATTTTACATTTCTCCCTTTTGATGATTCTCTCTCAGCTTTGGCCTTCAATCAGTTTGGCGTATCTCGACGGGATCTTTTACAACACGAGTGAATCGATCCTCCTGTCTTCTATTTTCAACTCCCAAATTGGTATTCCTAAGTTATAATCTTTACGTACTCCTTTACATCAGCACTCTGTACGATACATACAACTACCTGTGCCAACTGCTATTACAAAACCTTAGCCGGCTGAAGTACCTAGCCATGATGTACTAAGTAGACCCTGTTCTATCTAATCTGTTTGACACAGCCTCTCACCACTCTTCCATGAATTTATCCTGCCGTAATGAGCTGGACGGAGTCACGGCTTAGAGTTGAGATAAGTCTTGTGATTCCTCGCTGGCATTCCTTCGCCCAGGCATGAGATCCTCGGCCTCCATGTCGATTTCAGGCTGGTCACCAACCAATATTTCTTCCTCCGGATTCCCAGTCATCAGATCTTCACTCAGCAATTCTTCCAGGATCGTCTGATTGACAGCATCCGTGTTGCCACCTCTTGTAGCAGGAACTGGAGCTGCACTCAGTTCGTTCACGTCGCTGCTAGATTCGTCATCCAAGGCAGCCGAAAACATTGTCTGCATTTCTGACTCCAAGGTGACCATTTCCTCTTGCATGGGGATCGCACTATCTCCTGCTCCATCACGGCCTAGAGCAGCCACCGTGACCTCATCTTGCAGATTCTCCAGGCTTGGTGTAGCAGTCAGCCGGCGCTTGTGCCCAATTTCAACTCCTCTGATATCCCTTCCACGAGCATTTCTCTGCATGAGTTGCCGAATGAAGGACGGGTTATTGCACGCTTTAGCGAGGAAAGCCAACATCTGCTGTTGCTTCCTCTCAGTACGCTGTATCCGTTGCTCCATCGCAAAGATATGGTCCCTCGACTGCTCCTGCTGCTGCCTCAATCTCGCAACCTCGGCCATTAGCAAGCCCCTGTCTCTCCTCAACCTCTCCAGCTCGCTGTCGAGCCCGTAATGACCCAGTTCGATGCATGCTCCTCCTTGCTGGCGTGGGCTATGCAAGACGTTCCGCCTCCTCTTGATGGTCTTCAGGAGGTGTCTCTGCCCTCCTAAGAACCCTTCGTTGGCAAACTCCCACCGATCCGGATCCACCTTCCTGAAACCCTGCATCCATTTGCGGCAGACCAACAACAACGGTAAGCAACATCCCGACATAGTAATCATGTACTATGACGGGCAGATCAGGTATGGATTGAATTCAGCAAACGTACGTCAAAATTCGGCTCAAATCTCAAGAACAACTTCTTTGCCGGATGATGATCAGGTAGAGAACCAAACATCGGTCAGCACGATTAGCAGAACCCAGGACACGCGCCGACGTATTACCAGAAATTACTAGCATAATCGTCAACAGACCAAGAAGCACCTAACGACAGACATGATTCATAACGACTTCAACAGAGAGGCCGCAGGCATATGCGAAATCCCACTCGATTCGGCCTGCTGTTTCGATGAACAACGCTAAAGATCCTAAGAATTCTCCAAGTTTTGGTCTCTACTAAAACTTGCAGTACCATACTCATCGGACACACCCTGCATCGCGAATCAAGACAGGACGTTTCGAAATTTGAACACTCGATTCGATTTTCTTTTATAGCAAATCAACTGACCCACAAGTGACACGAGATGACAAATCGAGAGGAACGGAAATTATGACGTACGTAGGTGTTGAGCTGCCGGATGAAGCTGGAGAAGTTGCCGTGCTTGAAGTGCTTGGGGAGCAGGGTGGCGGCGAACTGGTGGGCGTCCCAGACGATGAAGCTGTTCCTCGCCTCGCTCCACGACACGATCGGGTCCGTCGCCGGGTCCTCCACGATCTCGAACGTCTTCGTCAGGAACGGCGGCGGCCCCGCCTCGCCCAGCCCCTCCATGGGTTGCGGCGGCGGCGGCGGCGGCGGCGGCTGCCCCACGTCCGACGACGCCTCCTCCTCTTTCGGGACGACCCCTCCCTTCATCTCCATCGCTCCTCTTTATGTCTCTACTGGCAAATTGCTCGTGCAGCTCGTTTCTTACATCGAGGGAGTCCGTTCGGGGAAGTCGAGGTTGGAGTTCCGGTCGGAAACTTGACGGGTGGGGAGTTGAAATAGCGGTGGAGCGAGGTAGAAAGTTCTGGAGGCCGAGGCGTGGGCCGGGGACGGGAGTCGGTGGAGTGGAGTAGCACGCGGCCACCGAGACGATGCTCCTTCGACTAGACACGTGTCCATCTCCCGTCCCTCCGATGCAACGAGAATCTTATCGGTAATTATCACTATCGACTATTAAAACAGCTTAATTATTAGATATCCCTCCTTTCAATGCCATTATTAGAGATTTTGTCGAACCTGTTCTATTTATTTTAAAGACTTAAACTATTAAATAAATATGCGATCTAATATTATATCTATCACTCATTAGGGATTTTTCTTTTTTTTCGTAATATTTAGTTTCTTGTGAAAATGTCGTGAGTGAGACATTAGTCACATTACTTGGTTGAAGAAGAGACCCTTTCAATGGAACGAGGATGCATGCAATTAGGGGTGAGCATGATTTCAAGGTAGAATCTATAATCTGAAAATCGAATCAGTGGAAATATGTCTGGTTCCAAATTCCGAGATATGTAGAGTAAATTTCAAATTTCAAAAATTAAAGAACGTGTTTCGAGGAGTAAGTTATGGATTCTAGAGTAATGGAACCTAAAACCTGAAATATGTAATCTAGAACTTGAAATAAGTATTTGTGTTTTTCTTAGGCTATGTATTTACACAATCCTGTGGCATTCCATGGTATTTGATAATGAGTGTATAATCTAGAATTACTAGTTCGAGCTTCTATTTTATGACTAAGAGTTTTACTTTGTTAATGTTTCATAATTTTCATGTATCTAAATATAAATTATGGTAAGTAAATTATAACAAGTTGTGGTTATTAAAACTATTAATTTACTATAATTATTCAATTAATAATAAATGTGGAATCTTAATAGATCTTGGAACTTGTGATAAGGAAGGTTCCAAGTTCTAGGATATAGAGGGTAAGTTCTAGAATATGAATAGTAAATTTCAAGTTCTAAAAAATGATAAACTTATTTCAACAAACAAGTTTTGGATTCGAGGTAGAATTTGTATGAAATTCAAAATCATTCACCCTTACATGCAACAATTGGAAATGAAGTGTTTCTATTGGGAATGTCCTCGAACTGCTTTATCCCCAATCTCTCTGCAGAAACCCGCTCAGATGAATTCTTAACTTTTGATAAGTAATGCATTTGACCTGTTGCTATTCGCATTTTTTTTTTTTTTTGGTAAATGTAAGTATAATATAAATTTTGCCAAACGAATATACAAAGAGAGGAAGCCCGGCACCAACAAAACAAACACTCAAAAGACAAAGGAGTCAAGAGAGTGTAGGGGTGCCGTGGTACCACAAAAAAAGAGTCAAACAACCGCTAGGAGGCAAAACAACAACAAGAAGGGGAAGAACACAATCAATCAAAGATTGACAACGTCAATTCCCAACTTTGATGTAGTTTTCTATTCCGGGGAATGTCTGGGACGTGGATAAGGCTTTATCCTTAATCACCTTATGAAGACGCATCTTCAACGCCGGCAGGAAAAGGGAGCGGTTAAAGATAATCTCATTTTGTTCCTTCCAAATAAGATAACATAAATCTCCAAAAGTAAAGCGAACCAAGGATTGGTGGAAACTATTGTCAGCAAGATGTTTGGTAACCCAAGCAATATTTTCAGCCTAGCATTTGTTTTGCCAAGCTAAATTGCACTTAGCCGCCCAATAACGCGCAAGGATACCAGTAATTCAGTATCCAAAAAAAAAAAAATGATCGATTGAGTCAGGCCTGCAAGAGCAGAAGGCGCACATCGCAAAAGAGATAAGGCCATAAGAGAGAAGTGCTACCTAAGTTGGTAGCCGGTTGCGCGTGATTAAACATAGGAGAGTCTGATAACAAGGAAGCAAAGTGGGATTCCAAACAAAGGAGGACCAGGACACTATAGGCCTCCCGGGGCGGATTAAATTCCAAGCGGAAGCAGTGAAAAAGCTGCCTGAGGGATGACCAAGCCAGAGGAGACGGTCATCTTCTTGGTTGAGTACCAGGAGAGGGTCTCCCCAATCTGTCAAGATGCTGCTGTTCGCATCTAATGTCAAAAGAGAGCAAAAATTCGATTTCGGCAACCATCGAAGGGGAATTATATCGAGGGTGACGGGAAACAACAATGACAAACAGCCAAATGAGTTGATGATGATGATGCTCGCGATGATGAGACACTGACCTGAAAATTGGGCGATAGCGATAACGCTGGGCCAGGACAGAGAAGACCATCCGGTGCGGGCGGTGCTCGGCCCATCAAGGGGAGGCGGCCCGCAAGATATAAGGCAGGTTGGGCTAAGGCCCATAAGTGCTCGCGGCCGGCCTGTAGGCTGAATTGGACCGAGCCCAGCACACCATAATGATTCCACAATTTTTTGTGTTCTCTTGAGGGTGCCGCCGCGGGATTATCGGTCCACAATCCACATCGGATCCCGACGACATCAGAAAGAAGGGACCAAAAAAAAAAAGGGTACATGAAAAGGGCGCATCGCAGTGTACCACGGCCCCGAGCATCATTTTCAAGTCCCTTATAAAAGCAACACGAATCTCACATAAATAACCCGTGTCGGGAGTCATGTACGTTTGCTAACCATGTCGAGATCCTCCTATCTAGGAGTTACCCGCAAGTGAATTACTCGACACAAGTCGACACTCGTCCACGCGAACAACTTGCTAGGCCCAGGCCCTTAAAGAGAATGCGACGTTCCATCCGCCTATGCTCTCCTCCTTCAATTCCGATGTTTATTCCGTCCCCAGATCGAACCGTTGTATTCAGCGAAGATCGACTCAGCCGGGCGCATTAAAAATCCCGAACACCCCCCTTAATGTTTATGAGGAAGGGGAAAATGTCCAAAAAGTCCTCGACCCAAAATGAATTTCCATTTTTCTTTTTTTCTTTTTATGTGGAGGGGGGGGGGGGGGACAGCCAGCAGATGCGCCGTACCAAAAGATGGTACCGGGCGGAAAACCATTACGTGCAAACTTCACCTTGCCCCCAGCCAGCCCTCTCAGAAGTGGTCCATCCCCGAAATGGAAATTGAATATAAACCGAGCTTAAGAATCGAGCATCGCAAGTCATTAAATTCTCCCTGTGAATTTTAAACCATTACGGTACGAAAAGGATGCGGTGGTGGTGGTGGTGGGCTCTTGAGTACACGTGAGGCTCGTGTCATTTAATGTAATCGGACAAGGAACGAGGGCGGATGACACGTGAGGCCGCGGTCAGCCCGCATGAGCTGGCCACCATCACCACCCCTTCCCTTCCGATCCGTTCGCTCTGGAGTCCGTGCGGATCCCCACCGAAAAGTCTTCCCCCGTTCTCTTCGATATCAAGTTAACTCCTCGTTTAAAAACATTGTTAATCAAAACGACTCCTCCCCCGGGAAAGAAGCATTCGTGGCTTAGGTGGGTGTTAAACTAATCGTTCGCTAAATCCAAGGTTTGCACGTCCCCCCTCGCTCGCTCGGTGTGACATTTGGGGATGAATTCATACCGTAAGGTCGCTCCACCTCGCTTTGTTTCGATCGTGACGCATATAAAGTCCGAGGTCACGAAAATGGGTATGTTGACGGACTGTAATCGTCGCCCGAGTGTACATTTAGCCGAATTATGAACGTGGGTTTGTGTTCTTATATGTGACTTGGGGAGAAGATTGGTCGGGGGGAAAATCCCTCTCCAACGGGCAAGGGAGAAGAGAGCAGATGGAGGTAGTTTGGGGGATACAATGGTGAGGTTGCGATAGATCTGCCAATTTCCATTCGCATTTTTTACCTAAGTTAAAAGTTCATAATTTGCTAAGGAACCGACCGGACCTAAGCGTGCTTAATTGGGCGGCTCCGCTCGTACGGGGAAATCCCGTGGCGTGACCCGCCAAATATATGCCTCGAGGGGCCGACCGGCCGACGCGGGCAGGGGCGCCGGAGCAAAGGACTGAAGGCAACGTCATCTCTCTTCTCCATTGTTTTGTCCTTTTTTATTGGCTTCCTTTTCTTGTATAATTGTTGAATTATTATTTTTTTTTTGGGGGGGGGGGGGGTTGGAGAGGAGTAAATACGGAGAGAGAAAGAGAGGGGAGCAAATAGGTAGGTTAGCGTGACGACGGACACTGTCGACTGAGAGCGCCGCTGCTCTGGGTTTCTGCCGGGTCTTCTGCGGGGATCGGCATTCAATGATTTCGGCTGCGTGCGTTAGCGTTAGCTCCTTTTGGGGATCGACCCGGAGTCAAATTCTGGCCATAAAAAAAGTGGGGGCCGGGGCGAATGGACCGAGGACGTGACGTCGCACGGTGACGGCCGGGGGGAGTGCTTTGCGTGCTAGCGTTGCGTGCATGGGCCGGTGTCGGGGCGACCGCGGGGACGTCACCGTCGTCGTTCGTCGCTTTCGCTCCTCCGTTTGCCGCCTCCCGCCCGTGCCGCCGCCGCCCCCGCCCCCGCCGCTCTCCTCACAGCTCTCGGCTCTCGGCCGGAACGAGCGTCCGCGGCGGGATTGTCAAGATCCTCGGATTCCTTCCCGCCCCCTCCGTGTACCGTCATATTAAAGAAGCACGAACCCCCGCTTGTGCACTTGTGATGTTTTTGTGCGTTGCCACGTTACGAAAACGTGACTTGACGTTTCGTTTTCAATAGACCATAGAACCGTTCCAAGTACAATTTGCCAACTTTCATCTAAAACGAGCTAGAGGGAAGCAATATGCGATGACAAATCGAGCATAGAGAGAGACATCTCAACGGAAAATCACGTGGTGAAGTATCGTAATTGATTTGGTGGATTATGGTTTGTTTGGTGGATTTGTTCAGTTACTAAGATTAGGTTTAATACACAAATGATCCTAAATTTTATATCGGTATACATATACCCCACCTAATTTTAATGTCATAAAAACTTCAAAATTAGTAGATTTGTGCCATATTTTTATCCAATCTGGCGCATTTAGAGTGATAAGTTATAAGTTTCAGGTCTAGATTTCATATAAGTTTTACGCGAAACCTTTTATCATAAGTTTTAGGGTTAGTTCCAAGTTCTACTCAAGTTCCACATGCATTATTATTTGAATGATTACAGTGAATTAGTCGGTTTCAGATTCTATTCAGGTTCAACATATATTATTATTTAAATGATTACAGTGGATTATCACATTTAATGACTACCACTTATTGTTATAATTCATTGATCATAATTTATATTTAAACACATAAAAAATATGAAACATTAACAAAGTAAAACTCTTGGTCATAAAATGAAAACCCAAACTAATGGTTCTAAATTATATACACATCATCGAACACTTTGGAATACCGTAGGATTGTGTGATGATATGGATCAAGAAAAACACAAAAAATTTAGGTTATAAAGATTTGGATTCCAAGTTCCAACCAATTTAAAATTTGAAACTTACTCATCGAAACAAGTTCCCTAAATTTTGGAACATGGAACCTATCTGCATACCTTAAAACTTAAAACCAAACAAATTCTCACTTCCCTGCTTCTCAAGTTTCAGATTCTATCTTAAAAATATACTCAACTTAGGTATACCCATACCGCATTTACTCCAAAATTAATTTTTGTGTTGTAAAAACTCCAAACTGTTGCATACATGTCAAATTTATTTATAATCAGTATATTCGTGCTAGTTTATTCAAAATCTTGAATTTACCACGGTTTAGGATAAAAATGGGATAGGCATGGCACAAGTAAACGTGATTTTTGGAAGTAAATTTGGCACCAGTAAATGAATACGCAAGAGCAAATCCAAGATCAGAAGTTACTCCGGACAGACCGTGATTTCGGGATTGAGTTCGGAATGGATAAATCCCAGCCCCTTTACCTAAGACTCCCCCCCACGTTGGGGAGATCAAAAGAACATTAAATGAAATCACGCCTAAGGAAACATCTCGTACGAAAACACAGCAACCGGGTGCCCCATCGATTGATTGAGGAAGAAAAACGAAACCCATGCGTGCCATAATGACTGCGATCATAACGCGAATCCAACCGCCAAACCCTCGGCTTGCCCGGCGATAGGAGGCGCAATAATTTTCCCGTAGGACCCCATATGAAAAAGAGAAAGATCTAGCTGGGCTGATTCCCCCTCTCGTACATGGCTGGCGATCTTGAGCATCCGTGTCGGCATGTCGTTTGATGTCCAAACAGTACATATATTTATCCCGATCCTTATGGTCCAAAATTAAATGACCCACCCCCCCGGCCCAACAACAGGACCGAATTGCCTTATCAATCCCCTCGTGAGAGCTTGGAAGGGAATCATTCGGTACCCGTGGGCAAGGTAACCGACAGGATGGTCCATAATATTGGAATGGGAAAGTTATTTTGGCATGAGATTTTGTGAAGATCCAATCGTACATCTAGAACTCGTACGCCCCGATCGGTACTGAACTACGCCCCGCTTCGTCCGTATTTAGCATTTTCGATTCTATAAAAAATTATTTTCCTTCTAATTAATCAATTAATTCCGTAATGACTGCAGTAACGTTTCCCTCGCTCGGAACGTGGTGGGGCCCGCCCGCCCCGCCCCGCCGGCGAGTACGTCATCATAGCTCCGGCTCAGGAAAAGCTGGTCTCCCGCGCCGAAAGGAAATTACGCCCGCCCGCCACGTGTCCCGCGGTGACGTCACGGCGACGTGGGGAACGGGAGTAAAGAATTTTTTATGGCCCCCGCGGTGGGGCCCGGCCCCCTCGGATCGGATCTGTGCGCTCCACGTCAGCGTCTCCTCCCAAGCCGCTGGTCACGTCACGGATTGGATCCGACGGCCCAGAACGGAAGCCGACGTGACGTGAGCGTCGTCGGTCGAGTAAAAAACTAAATTATTATTATTATTGTTATTTTAATCGGTTCGGGGGCGCCTTTTTAACCGGGGCGCTCGACCCGAGACCCATGTGACCGTTCCCGCGCCCACTTCGCCCGGCAGTTATCCCGTATTCGCGAACTCGCCCCCCGGCTCGGCTTGCTTGAAACTTTGAATTTGTCCTTTTGCTGAATATACGTTTGAAATCTGGCCTTGTTGAAAGTAAACAATAGGATTAGGAAGTTTAATTTTATCTATATTAACCACGTCTTACGTTAGGGTCCGTGTCCTCTTTTTTTTTCTTTCTTTCTTTCTTTTTAATGTCTAGTGGGACATTGTTAATCGTTGTGCTTACGTTTGATTTCGCCAATCTGCTTGTGGCGAACGAAATGCCTCGTTTTGTCGTTTTTTGGTTACGTGAACATTTAAATGGATGAAAGTGATGGACCCGTGTTATAAATATCAGACCTAAGACGAGCTATAAATCCAAATTGGAGTGAATCACCTGAATGTACTATTGCTTTCATTTAATGGGGTAGATTCGTATCGTATCATTTTCTCCATAGGCATTGAAAACACTATCTTCTTGAATAAATCAGATTGGCTAGGCCGGACAACCAAAACAAAGGTATAACTTAGAACTTGATACTTATTTTGGAAAAAACTCTACTAGTTTAGTTCAATTCCAAAGCCTACTTGGAACATGTCGATTCCTTTTTTTCTTTTTGGATAAAAAAAAAAAAGCAGGGAGGTTCTTTTTTTTTTTTTTAATTTCTTAGAAGGATTGACTTTAGTAAAACATCTTGTTATTTGAAACCAAGACAGATATCAATTACAAAAAAAAAAAAAAAAAAAAAAAAAAAAAAAAAAAAAAAAGGCAACAAAACGACAAGAAATACAGTACAAAACATATAGAAATATAAAACAATTGGAAAGTGTCCAATTAATCCCTAGTTGAATGACAACAAAATTCCTATTTGCCAAAAGCAACAATTCAAAAAAAAAAAAAAAAAAACTAAGGCATCTTTAACTACATTATAGTGGAATGTTGAGAGCCATTGATGGTTGAAATAATTGAATTCTTTGAAGGAGGTGGAGATCAAACAATTCATCTCTCTCGAAAAGTTTGTCTAATATGCCGCCATTCACCAAGTTGGAGATAGGTTAGACTCTACTGTAACTACGGAGCACACAATCTAGTCAAGGAGGCAATTGTGACTCTCGGTATTGTAGTCACAGTAGGACATATAAGGATCATCCTGAAAAATGCAAGAATTTTCGTTGGACGAGTACAAAAGAGGTATATGTTAGGGATGAGTAATTTTAGGGTGGGTAGATTATGGTTGGTCAAACTGGCTTTCAGTTTTTGAAAATCAAAACCCATCCTACATATCTTGGAATCGAAATCAGAACCAGCCAAGCAGGGTTGGTTTGATTTGATTTCAAGATTTATCCTAAGCCGTCGCTCATCCCTAGACGAGATTGGCCAAGGCAACTTTAGGCTTTGTTTTGTAATGGTGTTAGTCAGCTTGGCATGGATTGATGCGATCAAGATATAATTGATGCAATTTGACAATGACAATAACTTTATGTTTTGTTCGATGTTGACACAAGTAGAAAATTAAATTATCATAAGCAAGTTAATAAAAAAATAAACTTCTCGAATACTATAACTCAATGGAGCAAGTTACAAATAATTTTAAATGAAAGTTCATAAACACTTACATAAAGCAACAAGAGGCAATGACTATTCTTGATTCGAAATTGGTGTCTCGATTTCTTTTTATAGTCACGGGAGGAATTAGCAACCCCAACAGGTGAGAACTATTGACTCTGACATGTGAGATGAGGTTGTAAATGAGCAATTTAAACTGCTCAACTCATGAGCGCATAATATTTTTATTGTAATTACAGTCGACTGAGGAAAAAAATTTGCAATAGCAACAATACAAATATGATACCAGAAATGTTAAGATTGTTTATAAAATTAATTTTATATAATGGATCACAAGTAGATATGTAAATAAACGATAGTTTGCCACCTATATTTATGCATTAATTTTATGAATTAATCAAAATTATCAAACCCCCATCTGCCTAACTGGGCCACGTCACTTTCCCCTGGTTGCTCTTCGCATCTGAAGAAGAAGAAGAAGAAGAAGAAGCAGCCTTGCGACCTTAATCTGTACCATCACCTCGTGACGTCAACATTGCAACCCCTCTCTCTCTCTCTCTCATTATTATAGAATTTGTCCTTTTGCGAATATTAAAACCTACCTCGTTGAACGTAAACAATAGGATAAAAAGTTGAGGGATTATATAATTACAATAAATTTATCTCGAATTAATTTTTAATTATAAAAAATTCAAAATAAATACGTTCTTGATAAATTTATTATTATTTAATTTTTGTTAAATTATATTAATATTACAAGAAATTATAAATCAATGTAGATCGTGACAAATTAAGGATAAATTTTCAAATTGATACATTAGTTAACTGTTACTTATTATTAAATTCAGTAATATAATATTTAAATTTAATGACAATTAATGAAGGATATATTTATGATGTTTACGAATTTGAAGTTTTGTGTAACATCAATTCAAATTTTAATTATCTAAATGAGCTTTATTTTACGTCGAGGTACGTGTTCTTTTTATCTAGTGCACTTTTGTTTCGTCGTACCCTCGTTCAGTTTTACAGATCTGCAACAAAAGGAAGGACTCATTCATTGTTTTCGATGACGTCAGAATTCATACAGATAAAGTGATGGACCTGGGTTGTAAACATCATGCATAAGATAAGATGAGATGCAAATCCCAATTTGAGCGAATTTCTTAAATGTACTGTCATTTTCATTTAATAGCGTCAATTCATATCATATCATCGTCGTCTTCTCCATAGCCAAATATCAAATTGGCCAGGTCGGACAACCGGAACACAGATGTAATTAAGTGTTTCCTTGGTGGGTGCTTCCTTTGGCATGAAATTGATGTCTTGAAAGTGATCAGGGTCCTTTTCTATCGTATTGGAAGGGAAATATAAACTAAATTGGCACATAAATTATATTAACATTTTATCAATGAACAGAAAATTCATCACTCATTCTAAGTAATATAAAAACAGTTTGAATTACAATATTTAACTGAAGGTAACCAAAATTATCATGTGTTCTTTTTATTAGATAATCTTTAGTAAAAAGATACTTTAAAATAATTAGTTCAAGTCACTTAGTCCCTACAAGGGAGGCTATTAATAAAGTCCACATGGCCACTTAACCAAATAGGTATGATAGGTCATTTTATTCTTTTTATGTGGGACGGAATTTTTGTTTCTAAATTTTTTTTTGTTCATTTGTCAAGGTTAAATATGAGAGGTTCACATAAAGCTTCTAAGCAAAGCGAATTGCAAAAAATTACAAAACAATAAAAAATATATCCTAAAGTTATAAATACACTTTCATCTCAAAATTGGTGGCCTATCATCGATCCCACATCATTAAGATCATTGGCAATGGGCATAAGTTGAGATATTTTCCTTTAAAAACTATGGCTTACAATGCACGCCTAAGTCCAATACCCCCAAAACCATCACCATTCATAGACAATGATAACAATAACATGTTAAGTCGTCATAAGTCGAATGCCTCTAAGAAACTTCCAAATCTAAATTTAAAAAGCTCACAAATTTAGATCTCGACCTAAATTAAGATAGGAGAGCTCACCTCATATCTTGAAGAAGTCATAAAACCATGTCTCGAACATTCCACTAGTTGAACTACTGATGATGTTCTTGCAAAGTTTTCACTATAAGCAAATTTATTCACCACAATGAGTAAAGAAATGCAACAACAATGAGCGAAATAAGACAATAAGTGAAGCCCAAAGAGACTTTCATATTAGATTGGGAGAGGAAAAAACAAAAAATTAAAGCTTAGAAAAGAAAAAGCAAGAGCGTACAGGTGAAATTTCTTTCAGGACAATTTTTTTGGGAGAGAAAGGATTACCGACAAAAAACGGTTTTTTTTGGGCAAGCAAGATGTGTGACGGAATTGGCCAGGACTATGCCAAGCTTTGTTTAGTAATGGCATCAATCAGCTCAGCATGGATTGACATGGTCATGTACCAATTGACACGATTTACAGCGACGGCAATTTCTCTTGCGTTCGACACGGATAAATAATAAGATTGTTAGTAGGGAGATGATAGAAAAAACTGCCAATGCTATAACTCGGTGTAGCACGTTATAAAAATTTGAATTGAAAGTTTATAAATATACCGTACATGCTTATAAACAATTACGGCAAGTAACAAGAGGAAATGTGATAGCCACCCTCTTTTTTTTTTTTTTTTTGGTAATTGGTGTCTCGATTTCTTTTATTGTCATGTGAGAAATCAATAACCCAGATAAGTTAGAATTATCACTTCCGCCAGCTTTGACATGGTGAGGCGAAGCGACAACAAAACAATTTCAACTACTCAACTTAGGAGCCCGGGGCACTTCTTCGGTAGGTTCGGTCCTTTTGCAAGAAAAGAAGAAAAGATGATTTCTTTCTTGCAATTTGATATAAGCTATATAAATTGTAGTACAAGTGAACATTTTAAATAAATGGGTCAGGTTCGACGCTTTGAACCGACAGTTTTGCCACCTCAATTTAAGCAAAAATTTCCCGAACTAGCGTCCATTCGAAATCGGAAATTTATCAGAAAGAAACGCCAGGCAGGCACCGAACCGGACCGGGCCACTTTCCCCTAGTGCCTCTTCACATCCGAGGAAGAAACAAACTACTTTGCGACCTTAAATCTTGTACTATCACTTCCTGACGTCAGCACACGCCATCCCCCTCTCCCTTTTTCTCTTCTCTCTCTCCGTCATAATTATAAAATTCGTCCCAGGCTCCTCCGCCTTTCCCCGTCCTCGCTCTCGCATCCTTGCGAAAATTCCCCACAAGCTCCTCCTCCGCCGTCGACGCCTCTCAACTCGCCGGCGATGCAAGGGCTCCAGCGCCGCCGCTGCTCGAACGACGCCGTGGGGCTCGAGCTGTCGACGGCCACGGCCACGGGGGCCACGGGGGCCACCACGTCGTCCTCGGCGGCCTCCACGGCGTCCCTGTCCATCGACGAGGCGGAGCCCGCGGAGGCCCGGATCCAGCGGCTGATATCGGAGCACCCGGTGATCATCTTCAGCCGGTCGTCCTGCTGCATGTGCCACGTGATGAAGAAGCTGCTCGGCACCCTGGGCGTCCACCCCACCGTCATCGAGCTCGACGACGACGAGATCCGCTCCCTCGGCGACGGCGCCTCCACCCTCCGCCTTCATCGGCGGCTCCCCGTCGGCGGCCTCGACTCCCTCTTCGCCCTCCACCTCTCCGGCCGCCTCATCCCCATGCTCGTCGCCGTCGGCGCGCTCTACAACCACCCCATCCCCTCCTGAAACCCCCCCCCGGCGGCCGTCCCCGCCCCGCTCATCAAGTAGCCTATTATTAAGCTCCCCTAAGCTCGTCACCGCCACCACCGGCATCACCACCACTACCGCCACCACCGCCACCCTCTTCGATTTCCATCTCTTCTTCTTGTACTGTAATTGCACAAAAGAAAAAAATAAAAAAAAAATTAGCTCTATAATCTTCTCCTTCTTCTCCTTCTTCTCCTTCCTCCTTCCTCCTTCTCGGATAGCGATTTTCCGATATCCGGCGTCGCCCCCTCGGAGTTCGAGTGCTCGCCGCCGGCGACCGACGCGTGTGCGGCGAGGCGACATTCGTTGGCCCGGCGGTCCGAGCCCCATCACATTACGTCACGCGGGCGCCAGCGTGGTTGGGTGGGCCCCGCCGGGAACGATGACGAAGTCGAGCGATCGTGGCCGTCCGTCCACCAGGTGCGAACGGCGCGCGAGGTTGCATCTTGGAGCGACGGGTGATGACGAGGAGGAGGAGGAGGATGAGGTGGATGACTCTCGGGCGTAATGCGCCAAAAGAGAGAGAGAGAGAGAGAGCGACCCGCACGTGCGCCCCCGCGCGCGCGCGCTTATCGTCGTCAGTTTTTTTTTTATATGTAAGTTTCGATATTGGAATGTGTCAATTCAATGCCAAAAAATCGCAATTATTATCAACTACCGTTGCTGCGTATTTTCATGGAATTCCCATTTTTTACTCTCTATGAAACTTGTCCATGTCTCGAGATCGCCGGACCGGACGTGAAGAATTGCTAATTTTTCCCCCTAATCGCATCTGGTCTGCTGCTTCTTTTTTTTACCCGATCGGTCGGAATCGTGTCGAGTTTTGCCCGATCGACATTTTAATTGGGGTGACTTCCGATCCTATCTGGTCATGAATGCGAATCGCTTGCGTGACGATCTCTTCGATCGAGGGTGGGGTGGGGGTGGGGGGGCCCACCGAGGGGGTGCGTCCCATCGACGACAAGCAATTATTGGGTCATGAAGCGATTTTTATGACGTGTTGTTTGGTCCTTTGCCGTGTGCCTTCTTTTTGAGGTTTTATTGCGGACCGTTGACGTCACAGAGATCTTTTCCTTTTTTCCAATTTTTCATTTTTTGTTTGGGTTGCGGAAAATTGATGGGAGGGGATCTCCTTTCTCTTTGTTTCTCCTTTTTTATTTATTTTTTGTTGATTTTGGTGATTTGCAATGAAGCCGAGCAGGGGAGTCACGCTTCCAATACAATTCGACAAAGCCATCACTCCCAATTATTTTGCATCAAACGTTTGTTGCTCCCATGTTCTAGTTCAATCTAATCGCCCCCGACACGCCGACGTTCGAGCGGGTCATGTCCATTCTAATCGAATGATCGACCAATGCTTGGAATCGCGAGGTGTTGTCAGAAAAGACATAGTCCTCTTGAATTCATTGCTCTAAACATGGATTTGGAACCTTCTTTGAAAAAAGGCGCCAAAATTATGAGCTTGACACGGGAGACGGCCCATGTTCAATGGGGACCACTCGGGGTCATTTGAACGGTGGACCTATTCAGATAATTTGTATCGAGTCGTCTCGTATGAATTGCTCCAATAATGACTTCCTTTTTAATTCCTAAATTCTTTTTAAATAAGAGAGAGAGAGAGAGAGAGATATATGCTTTTTCCTAATGAACGGGGAAGGAAGGAAGGGAAAGCGATGGCTCTTTCACTTTGGAAGAAGAGGAGGTCTCCAAGTTGAGGAGGAGTCTTAGTAAGATGGTGTGACTTCAGCCTTCTTTAAAAATAAGATGGTGGCGGTGGTGGCGAGATCGCTCGCCATTTAGAAAAGGGGCAAAGGGCAAAAGTTGATTTAGACTTTCATGCATGATCATCAAGCAAGATTAAGTCCTTTTTAAAGCTAAGGCGAGTGGCGACAAAAGAGCCCCCATTGGTTGTCTAAATTCAGTTCAGTTCTTCGATCAATTCTAAAATAAAAGAGGAGGAGGGGTTTAGGCTTGTTTGTAAATGGTAAAAGCCTCAATCCCCAATCGCTCGAGGACTCGTTCCCCCTCCCCAATTCTTTATTTGGAATTGTCTTTTAGCATAAGTTTATACCCAATAATGATTTATATTTTTTGAACGGTGGGAGTGTAAGTGCAAGGCCACTTTAGAGAACCAATAAATTAGGGATGATTGGTTCCATAAATTGGGCTCTGGAACCTACTCGCACATGATCGGTTCTCAAATTTTGGAACTGGGAACTAGCCATGCTAATTCGATCCGGTTCAAGAGAAACAACTTATTTAACGTATGAACATGTAACACGTGACATAAGACATAAATTATAGAAGTTCATCCCTCATTCATCCATTAAAGATTGCGCCAAATTCTAACCACCTGAAAACAAAACAAACAACATAGTTATAATGGGAACGGTCCAAGATCAGTCCGCCGACAGTTCAACAACTTAACCGCTGAACTAGACCACCATAGTACTGGTTCGGTCTAGTTCCAAGGTATATCTTAGACCGGTACTTGACCCTACATAAAAATGCCCCGTAAGTCTCATAAATAAGTTAAATTCGGATTTTTAGCTTGTGCAGGTGGCCCGTCTGAAGCAATTTGCATGTAATTGGTAAAATTTGAACATGTGACATCTAATTCAAGAAATGGGAATCCTACAGTGCTTCAATCAATTACCCAACTCTTATAGATTTAAGAATGACTAATTAGTAGATTGACAATTGGTGTTTTTATTTTTATTTTTATTGTGACCATTTTCTATTGAACTTAAGTCTAAATTAAGGCCGAACACAACACGGATATTAATCATTCATTGAAAAGTACCAACTTTAGCTCATATATCAATTTTGGTACAAATTTTAATTTGTCTCATAAAAAAGCACAAACTTTAATTCGACTCCAAAGTTTTACTAACTTTTTTGTCTTATAAAAAAGCACAAACTTTCGGTCGATACTAAAATTTGACCCTTGTCAAATTTCCATTCAACGATGGTGTCAAAAATTCTGTGAGGATTCGTCGCACAATCACAATGAAATAGAGAGTAAAAGCAAGAAAGAAAATTCGAGACACAATTTTATTATGATTCACTTCTATGCTAGAGCTACGTTTAGTAGAGAAATCTACTATAATTGCATCTCGCACTCTTTCTTTAACATCCTTCAATTACAAAAGGATGAGTTAATGGAGAATATGAACTATAACCCAATATTCTTCTAACTTGATGAATACTCTACATGCTTCTTTAAGTTTAACAAAGTTGTACACCATTCAAACTTTTATGCACTCGCTAAGTTGGCAAATAAATATGCACCATTCACTTGTGTGTTAATTCAGCACTACAACCTTCTATTCAACCTTCACTTGGATATATGCTTTTTTCTCGCATGAAATTCAAAATTCTTAGTCAAGAATATGGCACTTACATCCAATCTTCATTCCTCCTTGTGTAGAGCTAAGATCTTTCACAATTTGCATAGTTAGATAACTTCCTTAGTAGCATGAGCGAGATTCCCATGCCTTCCTTTCGATGGGGAGTATGAACCATAGTTCAATAGAATTGTCATGTTATTTCACATGTACTTGGTAACTCACAGCTATGGAGCTACAACTAAAATCTAAATAGTTTTGAACCAAGTAGGAGGAGGAAATGTGAGCATTACAATTTGGATTTCATCGACAAGAATTGAAACGGATTAAAGAAATGACTTACCTATGACAAACGGGGCATGGTTGAGCAATTCGTTGGATTCAAGCATGTTCGAAAGTATAGAAAAACAGATTCTTGAACTCATGATTCGTGACATCACGGAAATCAGAGGAAACTCTTGAATTATGTGCTGTCTTTTAATATCAATATAGTCGTAAGTTGTTGAGTAACTATGAAATGACATGCCGCATCATTTCTGGCATCATTGGGTGGAAAAACTAGATGGATGCTAGACTTATGTACCAACTGAAAATCGTTGTTCTCTTACGAGGCGAAAACTAAAAAGGGTTCGGATTAAAAGGGGATTTGAATTCAAGTTAACATTTATCTATTTATTTATTTTGCACGTGATAAATGAAAAGTTTGAATGGGAGTTGGGATTTTTATCAACTTCGGTGTCCATGAACGATCAATGATTGCCGAGGGAAAATGACGAAGAAAACGTTTCACGCTTGTCCACGAGGCAAAGGGCCAAAAGGACGGGAGGACGCAGGGTCAGGTGTACCATCCCCTCCCGTCATGCCTCCCGCATCTACCTCAATTCCCTCCTTCCCAATCCAATGGTGCCAAAACCTGCGTCTTCATCAGCTGGCCTGGTGCCCGCTCCCAGCATGTGCCCCCGCTCCCCTCCATTGACTCTTGAACTCGCAGAGCTTGATCTCAAAAGAAGAATCATATCTAGAAAAAGTCTCAGAAAACAAGAAGGAAACAAGGCTATGCTATGGATCTGAATAGGTCCTAAAAAAAGTTCAAAAAAGAAAATACCGATGAAAAATCCGTTTTGGGATGGGAGATCTCGTAACATTACTTCTTGTGTTTCCTTTCACCCAGTAAGAAAAATTTGGGTGAAAATCAACGGGCCTATTGGCTACTGTCGAATAGAGTAATATAATAGCTCTTTTGTACTTGGAGTGATGAAGCTTGGCCTATTAACTGGCTGCCCACCTTGGACCCCTCGTTGATAGGCCTGAGCAGCTTCTGCTTATCATTGCCCTTTTAACTGGCATAGAAGATTGACCCGGCAAAATGGTTTTTGTCCTTCTTTTTCAAGACTCAAGAAAAAAATATCGGGTTTCGATTGCTCCATTTCCTGCGATCGGTCTCCATCTGGTCGATAATCCCAACCAAGGAAAAGACCGATACAGAGGCGAGATGAACCTTTACCGCCACCACTCCAATCTCAATCGGTTTACTTGGTGAGCGTTTCTGCCTTTTGATGGCTTGAAAAGTACGTACTTCTAGTTCTAGCCCCATGACTTACTTCCCACCTGTTTGATGAAGGCCTGTAGGACCGTATCGGCTTTAAAGATCTCTTTTTTTCCCCTTTAAGGAAAAAAAAGAAGATGGGATGCGAGGGGTGGTGAATCAAGGCAAGAGGTAGGTCAATAGGACCCATCTCTCTTATTTTTATATCTGGGCCTGGAAAGGACACGATGACAGCAACTCCAACCATCCCCAGCATCTTCCAACAGTGCTTTCTCACCTTTAGTTTTCTTTGAGTGATGCTGAATAACATCAGCAAAGATCCAAAGAACTGATGTATCGAGTGATGTCATATGTTTTTATTTCCCATTGCTTAAAGCATCCGCAATGATAATTTTATCAACCCCATTTTAGTACGCCCAGCGTCACATGTCATCCGAGCAGTGGGCTTCGATTCGATGGTCAAAAAGTCGGGATTCGCGAAGAATCTCGAGTACCTGAGAAAGGAAGAACACCCCCTCCAATCCTCTCACGGCAACGGATCGTAGCATGTACCGTCCACATTCAGTTGCATCCGTCGTGTCGATCATCATACAAAAAGTTCATACGCCTTCTGCATCCCCTGTACGCATTGGCTTGTTCTAAAGGGCGTGGTTGGCTTTGAAGAGAGCAGGAATGGAAATGGGCCGCTCAAGATGCCCCCACAGGGGAGTTCCTTGATGTCAGTGTTTTCCAGGTTCGACTCTGCCATACAAAGCTAAAAAGAATCCACCACATCCAATGCTTTGGACAGAACCCCTTTGTTTGATTCCCTCTATTATAAGCACACCTTTTTTTTTTTCCTGAGGAGGTGAGGTCATATGAAGCTGCTGCTTTGGCTTCATCGTGGAGCTCCCACTTTCTTTTCTTTGGGCAATTTTTTCTAAATGTCTTCATAAATACAATCCACCCAATTAAGGAAAAGAAACTTCAGAAGCCCATTGTTTAAGCTTCTTCCGATGCTGCTCGAGCTAGCACCTCCCCCGGATCGCGCGCCAGTGCCTACAGCGAAGGAAAAAGCTGTGCATGCAGCCAAAGACATATTCCAAAGTCAGCCTTACATCACTTGGAGAAGAAGGAAAGAGGAGGAGCTGGTGAGTCATTCATCAAGGCATCATTCTCTTGTTATTTATTTTATGTTTAGGGCCTTCTCCTTTTCCTGTCTTTTAATATTCCCCCGCAACAGGGATGATGCCAAAACATATTAACGACATTTTAATGACATAGTTTTGGGGGTGGTGGTTGCTTGTGACTTGCGGGCGCTAGAGACAGATTAATTGAGCTTGATCCTAGTCTGTGTTTTGACGTTCGCTTCCTGTTGTCGACAATCGCTTTCAGGGAAGTTTCCAGGAAATTTCCAACAGGCAGGACCAATTTGTTTAAGAAGAATCTTCCGGGTGTGGCTTCCTGTGCGCTATCAGTCAGGCTGGATAATATCAGGCGTATGATTTGAGGTTGATATTTGAACGAAATAAGAAAGCGGAAGCGATACGTGACCCAAATGGGTTTACGTCCCTAACTTCGCTTGTGGCCGGCCAGTCATCACCTGATCGATGACTACGCAAAGTCCTTAGCTAGCTGCTGGTCAGAGACCGTGCCTCTGTGCCCGCACGTCACTTGTGAGTTCCGATACCGAGAATCCAAGTGAGAGTTCAACCAAAGTTCATTATGAATGCGTACATGAAGTCCATGTGTATCCAAGGACAAAGTTCCCATCGGCAACGATAGACTAGCCCAAGCAAATCTATGTTTTGCTCAGGGGGAAATTGAACAAAGATTGGGCAAACGAAAATCATAAAGATCGTTTAGGCATGCTTGACCAAAAACAAAGCAGCATATAAAATGCCTCCTTCTATTACCTTCACTCCTCTGAGTTCAAGCCGCTTAAAACGTATGCATGAATGATTCAGTAACCTAAGTCATTTTTCATCAAGAAGCACCTTCCGAAGCTTTACCAACCTGGAAAATCGAATTCGGGGCTTAGATAGGCAAAGGAATAGATTCAATGAGACATTTATCAGCAGAGGGAAATTCGTCCCAATATCATGGAGTGTCTTCCTCACTGTGATGACTGGTAACGTTTCAACTAAGTTGTCGACATAGAACAAGTCATCAAGCATCGAAATTGAGAATGTTCAAACACATGCACGGTACTCAAACTCGAAAAAAGATTTCCAGCAAAATGGATACCTCGACTTCTTTATTTGGCAACGAAATATCGAGACTTAATTTGCCATAGCCTCAAAAACTCAATGGCAACTGTAGTGTAGCTTTGGACATGTCAACTATGTGAACCTCACAAGTGGTGTGAAGCGAGCCATTTTCTTTTCCCGTGATGGATTGCCTCTTGTTTACTTCTATGGTTTCGCGAAAAGAAAAGGAAAGAATGGATGCTGTCAAAGTAATTCCCGCTATAATCTGCTACTATTCAAAAACTTCTTGACCTCATCATACAAAACCAAAATTGCAGCTGAGCCCATGCTTCTGAACACATTCGAAGCCGCGCCACGGTAAAAAGAAGCTACTCCCTCCATCCTATAAATCTTTCTCCAGCAATCAAATGTGCTACTGTACATTGGGTTCTCCAATCCAGATTGCATCATCATCCTCCTCCGTACTGTGTCAAGAGGATAAGACACCAAACCCGCTGAGGTTGTGACTGCCTGAGCCACCAACCAGCGCTTCCACAGTGCCAATTCAGACTTGGATTCCTCAGACAATACTTCCTTCATCGTATCAAATCCACCAAAATATAAGCCCCGGTGGACCACCATTCCCTGAAGAGATGCAGGAAGTCCTCTATAAATCCCTCGGATGCCATCCTTCCTGCGTATGGTGACCAGGAAATGATAAATCCCTTGAAACTGACGAACCTCTGTTCTCCCCAGATCAGCAGCTAGACGGGTGTGAGCAATATCCAGTGGGTATATCAAGATCAAAGTTGTACAACCAGCGGCAGCCCCAGCAATGAAGTTGGCTGGTGCACCTGAAATGAAGTGACCATCCAGAGAATTACCACTCCTTAACATGTTTCTGTACAAATCCTGCAAAATAAATGAGTACCATAAGTTGGCAATCACATAAGCAGTCCAAGAGAGTGCAGAGGTTATCCATGGTATCTCTGCATCACTTGAATATCTTCTGTTACGAGCTAATTGGAGGCAAAGGAACATAAGTTCCAGGGACCGGTGCAAATAATGTTTATGCAATATACCATGTTACATAATTAAAATCAACACATAAACCTTTAAGTCAATTATGGGAACATATGCTGCTCTGTGAAAAATGCACTCAATCAATTTGATAGTCTTGGACCTTTTCATTCTTTTCTATTTCATTACTCATTCAAAGAATTTGACAATACTAGAGTAACATCCTTCTTAGCAGCATGCTTTAGACCTGCCAAAATTTGAAGAAACAGGACAGACTGAAGGAAGACCAGAAAAAAATTAGATTATGCTGATCATGCTTCTGAGACCTCAGCTCTTCCCATTATTCACATTCAACACTCTATGCAAGCTACCAATGCCTATCTTGTAATCCTGGATCAAGGGACTTATTAGTTAAGCCAAATAACAAAAGACTGTGTAGACTGTCAAACACAAAGCATGACAATCTCAAACATTTTGCACGTCCAGAGGTCATTTCAAGTAGAATGGAATATTGCACAGGACACCTAAGATATTTAGTTGGAAGGAACCAAATGTTTCTTGACATATTATCCTATGTTGTAAAACTTTATCCGGTTTCGTCAAATATATGTCACTTTTCCATTTAAAAGCTCTGATTGTAGCAGGCAATAAGTTTTCGTGGCCCAAGCTACCATCACGTCTCACTAGACAATCCTGAAGTACTTGTCAGAAACCGAATGTCCCTTCAACATATAATTGTTAGCATGCCCAGTTCCTCTTCTTGGTACATTAGCCACTAGCCAGGATTTCGTCGTACTAAGTTTATTAAACATAATTCAGCTTACAATTCATCAAAAGTACTTGAAACAGCATAGTGCTCTAACATTGCAAAATGAAGGTGCTCTGCATAACCACAACAATATTTCTCACGACCACACAACACACATCATGAAACTACACACTCTACAATAGTTTCTAAAGAACCATTCCATTAATGCAAGTTGCTATTGCACCAAGAAATGATTCCGCCACAAATGCATTCATTGCTTCTCCGTCACATACAAGTTTCCCCAGCAAGTCCATCGCCTAATCACACCAGCTACATCAGTGGAGCATTTCATCAACCACGTCACACGCATACTTGAGTACAATCTCCATACTTAACCTCCCCACCAACCATCTCCGTAACAGATTCCACGCGCACACAAACGCAAGCTAACAATCCCAACTATACTTCCTCCAGTAAAATCACATTTGCGCCGAACCAATCCCAAACGAAAAAAAGAAAAAATGGCTTTTAACATTAACCTCTCCAACAAGAACCACCGGCCCACCATCAAGATTACTCAAAAGACACTAAACCCACAATGCCAAGCGTACCTTGAGAGAAAAATTGAGCGCCACCGAGGGGTAATAGCGAATCACGCTACTCCCGTTGCCTCTCCAGAGAGAGAGGACGCCTTCCTCCCGGACCGTGCGGAAGATGCAGTCGAACATCCCCCGGAACTTCCGCCGCCCGCCCCCCACGATCGCCGGGTTGCTCTCCTGGGTCTGCAGCAGCACCTTCGCCCTCTCGATCGGGGCCACGATGGTGTGCACCACGCCCCCCATCAGCGCGCCCGCCGCCAGATCGCTCCGGAAGTCGGTCAACAGCTGGTGGTTCGGCAGCGGCGGCGGCGGCGACCTTTTCAAGGTCCTCGACCTCGCCTCGTCCAATTCGTTCACGCCTTCCCTCATTTCCCCTAAAGCAATCTTCCCCCCCTCGCGCCCTATTCCCGCAACGGCCCCGCCATCATCATCCTCCACTCCCCTCCGCGCCTCGCGGCCGAACCAAAGAATCCGATGCTCCCGTTCAAGAAAGACGGAAGATGCTCCCCCTTTCCCCTTCGCCTCTCCCCTCCTTTGACCTCTACCCTTTTCGCAGGAGCGGCAGGGGAATCTTGATCGCTCTGCAAAATCCTTTCTTGGCGCAGGGAAGCGTGCGGCCTTCCTCTTCGCAAGCTCTTAGGAATGGCGGTTTCGGAGAGAACGGAAATGGAAAGAGACCCTTCGGAGAGTGGAATTTTAGGGGAAGTTAATTTTATAGGTGCGCGGGGGAGGCTCGTCTCGGGTCACCGCGGGGTGCATGGGATGAGCACGGCCCCGCCGGGCCTCGCCTGTTCGCGTCGCGCCACGTGTGCATCGATGTCCCGGCCGGGGGAGTTGTATCTGAGCTTTTGAAAAGCGTGACGGAATTATTTTTCTTCCGTCGAATTTGCTTGAGCCATGAAATCTTTTTGCAATCGAGTCCCTCGATGTTCAAGAACAATCAATTTATTGAATTTAAGGGCGATGGGAATGGGGGGGCGGAGGGACTTAATTGAAAAAAGCCTCTTTTTACAATTGAAAGCTCGATCATGCAAGTTATAGAGTTTAGGGAGTGCTTTGAAATATCTACGTGAGTTCGTGAACTTGATATGTAATTATTTGGATTTCGTATTCTGACCGGAAAAAGGATGGAGTTCTACCTAAGGAAGGCTAAAAACTTTCATCGGGAGTGACGGCCAACAGTAACATCGTGCGTGCACTCGTTCACACGTGTTGACTCAATGAAAGGCTTGGTGATGTGGCGAGGCGAATTATGAAAAGAAAGGAGAGAGATAGAGAAATGAAGCAAATAAAAAAAAAGTCAGGATTTTAGTAGTCATTTTAGAGGATGGAAATGATAATTCTATAATTGAAGTCGTCATGTTACTGACGTTGCGCACGAAATTTTTAAATAATATTTGAGATGTGAAGAGGGGATCCTCATATATGAATTACACAAAGTGAGACTGGAATAAAGTCGGGATTATATTTAGTATTTTCTCCTTAATTTATGAAAAGTCAAGCAAGCATTTCTAGTGGTATGAACAGAACGTCAAAGAGTGAAACTAAAATTAGGTCAAGTCAAGCTACCGCACGCTCCGGATAGTCGCCGCCATGTGGTATTCCATTCGTGTATTCTTCTTTAGAGAATTAATTCACGTGGGACGGATGGCGCCGTCGCAAGCATCGACGACCGATCAAAATTTTTAAAAATAAAGTCAATTATCGACAGCTACCGATATTTAAAAATAAAAAAAAGAAGAAAAAAAATAAAATAAATCTCCCAAGCTTCTGGCGCTTTCCATGAAACTCAAGCCTTCGCAGCAAATGTATATAATGCTGTCCCCCACAAGATGCGCAGTTTCAATGGACGAAAGAGGAGCTCCATTTGGAATTGGAATATGTTCCTTCCTGGTCTTTCTGATCGGAGAAAAGCCACTCGGAAAGATCATTGTCTAGCTTCGACAGATCCTGTCTGAATACGACCTGCTTATTGAAAAGCCGACTTCAATAATTTATAGTCGTGGAATAATTTTTATAAAGCTAGTCTCAACGCGGTTTGGGGCGGCTTGGCTTCCCTCGGAAGCCTGGTAAATCAGGGCAGATATCATGGCTGACTTGCTCGCACCAAACTAGATATAAATAAAACAGTGTCATTGTCAATCGGACCTTTCTTGGCACAATGTCAATTGTCAAGAGGCTGGATTAGTAAAACCCTAATCGATTTAAAGAAGAAGAAATCATTGCCATTCAAGCAACTCGCGATGGAGATGCTTTGATGAGGTCGTTTTGCATGCTACTAGTGTGCGTGAGCACAGATCATCTGAGCCCTCGAAAGGCGTGGGCTCCACCCAGGGCCCACGTGATCCAATTATTCTTGGGTTCATGGCACTAGGAGTGCACAGGGATTCCAAACTATTTTCCCTAAATATTTTGCCCATCAGTCAGATAATTGAAATTATGATTGCGGAGTGCAAAAGCAAGATTTTTTTTTTGTGTGTGGCTATTTTCCTCTTCAGGTTGATGATAAAAATAGGATAAACTTAAAAGCAAGAAACGTTTTTATTTGTATATTTGTATTTTTTTTACGTCGATTCATCGTTTGTTAAATGATATATAATCTGCTATGTCAACTGACGCCTCATTTAGGACGTCGGGAGTCAGTATAGCTTAAATAACTTTAGTACTTGTTCCTCATTTAAAAATGGGTCAACTGGGAGTTTGCTCCAGTTTGCCCATAAATGCGATCGAGATCGAAATTGGCCTACAAGAAGCAAATTTAATTTTGAATTTGAAATTCTATCGAATTTGATTGGCGACACGTGGCGCGTGTGTATCGGTCGAATAAAGTACTTTCTTCTGTAGCCACGTTGTCTTGGCGGCCCAATAGGCTTGAGAGATGTCCATGTTGTTCCATTCGGGCAATGTGGTTCTTGCTTTAGGGCCTGGCCCGAACCGGAATTTAAGCCTGAACGTCATAACATGTTTGGGCAATCTTTCATCGGTCCAGAGGGTTTTGGGCCCGCACCGGCCCTGAACGTTGGGCCTAGCGATTCCTCAAGGTTACCCTCCAAGCCCGCTTAGAAGTGCCGACTAATCGAGTCTACTCTGGCCCGGCCCATCGATCGACATTGCGACCGTCGAGTTCGTTGGGACCTAGCCAATTAGGACTTATAGATTAGCTTGTAAAACCGGACATTTAGTCGCTTCCTACCTAACGATTTTCGTTCGTTCTTCATTAAGGAAATGAAGACGCTCGCTTGGTGATTGAGAAGGCGGATCTAGAAATTTCAAAGCCTCAAGTTAATTTCTCTCGGTTGCAGCTACTTGAACTGGTCCTATGCTGTATGAAATCGACACCATTCTCTCATGAATCGACTACTAATTAATCCGACCTGTCAGAAGATATAGGAAAGAGAAGACTAATTAAGAGTATAATGTGCAATCAAAGACAGGTGTGTGGGCTATCTTTGCCCTAGTTCATCATTCCCTATGCGAAAATGCAAACTCAAAAACGAATTCTTTCCATCGAATTCTTATTTGTATACACTAATTAGTATTATATTCACAAAGCTATATTATGTTCACCCTTGTGCTTCTTGAGGGTGAATGGCTTCGGAGCGAATAATGTTGGGACAGGTTCCTAGTTATTGGATTTGGAATCTACCCTGTAGATCTTATCGAGTATGTCATGTTCTAAGGTCTACCCTTAAACCAACCAATTCCTTTTTTCTTTTGTTCATTTCTTTTTATTGCTCGAGAGTGTTGCCCGAAACTTCGAATCTTCAATTACACAATGCAAATGCGGGCTAATTTTTTTTTTTTATAATATTTTCGTGAATCGAAGAAATGGTTCTTGAGCATCTTTAATCTTCTTGTACAGTTGATCAGTCAATTTATGGGAGGCTTGTGAGCTTCGAATGGTTGATTCATGTCGAGGAATAGAGAAGTGGGTTAAGCAAAGCACTGAGCGAGAGAGAGAGAGGAACTAGAGGTAGGGACAGCAACAACAAGAATACAAAGAGAGAATTAGGGTTTCTTGGTCTAGTTATTCGGTTCAGTTTGGTTCCTCACCCATAATCTAAAATCACACCGCTAATAATCGATTCCAAATTGGACTCATGAACTCGACCAGTCCAATTCTAGGGTCTACCCTAGATTGGTTCTCACCCCAAATATTTCTCTCTAATGATTTGGATGCAAATCTTCTAGATTTATTGAAACCGGTAGATCATATAAATCTCACGCGGGACTCATGTAATCAGGCGGTTTCGATAAATAGATGCATGTATACCTAGTTCATGTGAGTAGCCGAATAATAAAATGATTGAAGGGATAAAAGAAAACATGAGCTGGAGCCAAATAATGGATGAGGGAGACACCCTAATAAACATGAAAAAAGTTGTAAAAAGCTGAAAATGACAAATGAATGCCAATCGGACCACCCCTTTTGCTGTCTTACACTGAATAATATAACATAGGCTGTGGAGACAACCCTAAAAATTTAGACAGAACACTCGAGACAAAAATCGTGGACAGCGTAGATTCAGATTTCAGAACTCGTGGTGTCACTTATACTTTGACGTTAAATTTTGTTACTTGGCATCATCAGAAGTACATGCGACAATGGAACTTTACATAACGCTTCCGAAAGCGAACGCAAGAATTTAGTGAAGTCGAGATTTCTGACTTTAATACCGCGTTATAGTTATTCGTGCGCACCTGTTTATTTTACAAAAATGCACGGCCGCGATCGTCCCGTGTTCAATGGTCCCCAAAGTCTTTCTTGGAACAAGAGTTTGTACAGATGAAACACAAATGGAGTCGGTGAAATGATTCCGACCGTGGCACGATTTTCTCTTCCTAGAATTTAATCAGTCATTATCTTTACACATCATGGGCGGCTTGACCCTTTGTAATTTTCGAACTCAGGGCCCTCCTCACACACAGCTCAGCCTTGTGAAAAAAATTCTCTACGCGTATCAATAGTGACGAAAAAATTCACTGCGCGTATCAATAGTGCTTTTGTTGAATTAGATGCTACTTATATCATTTTAATTAATGTGAACAGAAGAAAATATTACACTATCATCATAATGATTGGCCAATGCAAATGATTAAAATCGAAGTAGAAATTCCCCAACCTCAACTCATCCTCGTTACAATTTTAAAAAGAAACGAAGCTTGATGATTGTGGGTAGTGAAGTCTAGAAAATCAAATCCCATTGTCATAGGATCCATAATTCCAGAGTGGATTCTTGTTGTATCCATTGCCAGGAAAACGCGTACATTCTTAATATGATCTACAAGCCACTCGATTTCCCATTTTCAGATGGAAGACTTTCGTAACAACGCGGTTCGATGAAGGCGGAATGTGATTGCCGAGATGAGAGGAGCAAGATAAGGACTGGCGAAGAGGGTATGAATGAACCCAATTATGCACCAGATAAGAGAAGCGAGTTCCTACATTATATATACGAAATTGAAATTAAATTACAAGAGGCACTTGATGTTTATCATTGAGCAAATGTGTGTATTGTTAGAATTGGTGATCTAATGTAAAAAAAACATTTAACTACATGTCGAAGAATAAAACCGTGAGACTCGGTATAAGATGAGTTAATGCAAACGATGCATCGGATAAGTTAATTTAGGGGTGTCATAACTTCGCCGTATACTCATCATTCTCTAGGGTTTCACAACAAGGATATGAATCCAAATACATCTTGGGCAATTAAATTTAACAAGGCTCCTTTTGGTTTATTTTTTAAACTCAAGTACAGCTACACCATTTAAATCCACACCACACAATACTTTTGATTAGATGTTTCGTGTTTGTTTATCAGCATGTCACTTTCTCACAAATAGAATAAGAAAATTAGAGTTGATGGTAGGCAGAGGACTGGGTCTCATATCTTTATCGGTTTAGGAATTCCAAAATAAACTAAACTGACTTATTCAGCATTACTTGTTATTTTAGTTAGCCTGATCGTTGCTTTTATTATTGGATACATGAATCTGTTTATTATCTTGGACAAATCTTTTCATCAAGCGCCCCAAAACGAGCACATATAAAGGAGTGCTATTCCGTCCATGAAGAGCATGTTTGCTGGAATTATGATCACTTTTAACCAATCATGTTACCATGAGTGGACATGTGGATAGGTAAAAAGAGATAATGCTTTTCGAAACTTTGATCACCACCATAAGGTTAAAAGTTCATAATCAACTTCTTATCATCTCTCTCTCTCTCTACGAGAGTGTAAAATGTTTGGCTCATCTTTCCACTTGGTTTTGCTTTATGTCTACTTTACATGGCCATAGGAGGGAAAAAGGTGGCGTGGAAAAACCAATGCTTGTAAAAGCAAGAAAATATATGTTAAAGTGACCGACAATTATTAGAGAGTGAAATCTCCCTCTCCTCTCTCTCTCTCTCTCTCTCTCTCTCTCTCTTCTCTCATATGAGACTGTGAATGAATGAGAACAAAGGAAAAGACAGAAAGTGCAACCTCAGAAAACAAACAACACAAGCCTAGCTGTTTGGCCTGGGCTCACAGTATATTGAATTTTGGTGTTAGAGAGAAAATTAAAAGCCTTTCCTCTTAATGTCACTGCCTTATCCTCCCTCCCTTCCTCTCTCTCTCTCTCCCACCCTCCCTCCTTCTCTCTTCTCTCTCTCTCTCTCTCTCTCTCTCTCATTGCAAAGCTCTCCAGAGACTTGAGCAAATGTTTCTACATTTCTCTCTCTCATTAGTACTACCTTGTGTGGCTTTCTGTTGAACTTTTTTTGGGTGTGTTTATCAGCAACGAAGCTGCAAGTACATGAGAGGGAGGTGGTGGTTGTTCAAACAGATATTGAAGACTGGTGGCTGAGAGGTTTGGTGCACAATTCTACTCATAGTAAAAGTTCACTTCTTCTCCCCTTCAGATTTATTTAAGAACTTGGAATAGGGAAGAGAGCAAAAGGAATAATTCTGAAAGAGAATTGAAGGGAAAAAAAGGGTTGGTAGTACTAATGGAAGCCATCGGTGCATTCAATGAAGCTCGTAAGAAGCTCATGGGGAAAATATCCCCTTTCCTTTCTCGGTTATCTTTCTTTTCAACTTTCTTGGCCTTTCCAAATTAGGGTTTCTGTTGGGGGGCTCAGATGTCTACACACACACACCCACACCCACACCCACATGATTCCTTGTGTGTAGCTCATCAGTCATCTTTTGAAGCAGTTCTTTGTTGTGTAATGCGAAATTAGAAGCGGCAATGGAAATGAAAGGCCTGTTGGCGGTGAATGACAACAGTATGTCGAATTTGACCTCCACTGCGTCCGGGGAGATCTGTGCTTCTTCAGGTTCCGGAAGTGAAATTTATGGCAACAACAACAACTTGTATTCTCATCACTCCTTTGCTTCTGCAAATCATCAACCATCTCCTCCTCCAAAGAAGAAGAGAAACCTCCCAGGCAATCCAGGTCTGTTGATTCACTAATTGCTTTTCTAATTTTGGTGGGGTGTCCAAGATGCCTGGTTAATCCGCATTAATGCGTGCAAATCTCTTGGTTCATGTGTGTGGGGGAAAGATCCATCAGTAAAATGGCGAGCTTGCCTCTATTATTATTTTGAGTAGAAGATGCTGTGATTGGAACATGATGTTTTGGGATGGCTTCCTTTTTATTAGACTTTCTAAAAGTTGTGGCTTATTGATATTACACCATTTCAATCAGACCCAGATGCGGAAGTGATAGCCTTGTCGCCGAAGACGCTCATGGCGACCAACCGATTCATATGCGAGATCTGCAACAAAGGGTTTCAGAGGGACCAGAACCTCCAGCTCCACAGGAGAGGGCACAACCTGCCTTGGAAGCTGAAGCAAAGAGCAAAGGAAGAACCGATAAGGAAGAAGGTGTACGTTTGCCCCGAGCCGACATGCGTGCACCATGACGCGTCGAGAGCGCTCGGTGATCTCACCGGCATCAAGAAGCACTTCTCCCGAAAGCATGGCGAGAAGAAGTGGAAGTGCGAGAAGTGCTCAAAGCGCTACGCGGTTCAGTCAGACTGGAAGGCTCACTCCAAGGTTTGCGGCACGAGAGAGTACAAATGCGACTGTGGAACCCTCTTCTCCAGGTAAAGAAAATGCATATGCACACTTTGAATAATCTTGAATTGTTCAGAATCAACCACCATGCTTTTTTTTTTATCCAACCAAGTTATGATCTCGAATAATCTTGAATAATCTTGAATAATCTTGAATAATCTTGAATTGCTCTTTAAACTCTTAGCCTCAACGAGCTTACCGTACAACTTATGATCTCATGTATAAAAGACGGCAATTAGTGACTACAAGTGTATAAAAGACGGCAATTAGTGACTACAAGTGTTCCATATTCCTCAGAGAGAGAGAGAGAAAGAGAGAGAGAGAGAATGGCTAGTGGCTGCTGCGTGGGGGATGGGGCAGGAATTTTCAAATGGTTATGACAATAATGCCTTTTGTCCTAGACCCAGGGATGAAAAATGAAAATACGAAAAGCTAGTATGAGTGGACAGAGAGAGAGAGAGAGAGAGAGAGAGAGAGAGAGGGTACTGCCTATACTAAAAATACTTTTAAAGCTATTCACATTCGCAACAAAATTGTGGGCTTGATCTCTTTTTGTTTGCTTCTGCTCGGTTTATGATTTACATCCTCTTCTCGGAGCGATACTTGCGCGAATAGATTAGAAGACCCGAGCCCAATGGATGGATGACGGCTGCTGGGTCAAATGGATCTTACACGAGGCACCCACGATTCAACAGCTTAGATTCGCTGGCGGTTCGAGACTTTTTCCTTGATGACAATAGTAATGACAATATTCAATTTTTTTTCTTTTGGCAGGAGGGACAGCTTCATCACACATAGGGCCTTCTGCGATACCTTAGCAGAAGAGTGCGCAAAAACCGCTCCTCCAAACCCGCCCAACTTCTTGATCTCCTCCTCTTCCCAACCTCCCACCACTTCCCTCCTCACTTCCCGCATCAATCTCCAGAACATCAACTCCCTCTCCATCAAGAGAGAGCAAGAACAGCAGCAACATCAACAGCAGGTTCACATCTTCAACCCCAGGCAACAGACCATTGGCCCCTCGTGGACACCGTTGCCTTATAGCTCCCGCGGTACCTTGTCGTCCCCATCGTCTTTTTTAGACCCATCGGCGCAGGTTCTTCAAAACCCTAGCTCCGATAATCCTTCCGCTGGCATTAGCATTAATCTTCCTCACGCAGAGCACACTGGGACTGGGTTTTCTTCGCCTTCTTCCTCACCTCACATGTCAGCAACTGCACTGTTGCAAAAAGCAGCACAGATGGGGGTGACCATGAACAACCAGCCCAGCTCATCGCTTGGAGTCAACTGCGGTGCCCCACAAGCACACCACAGTCGCATGCATGATAATAATCTCGTGAACCTGGGGTCACGTGACCGTCAACATCATCGTCCTCAAGATCATCAGATGGGAACAGGTCGGTTTGCTGATCAGAGCTTGTCATCTTTCGGGAATAAAGCTGTCGCCGCTCCTGCGGGCGTTTTAGGTGGAGCTGGTCAGCCGGGTCCTCCTCTCTCTCTTCTTCAACAAGACATGAATGTGATGATGATGATGAACCCGCTGTCGTCTTTGGACGGGGCTGATGACGATCTGAACGAGATGATCTTGAACAACAATTACGGCGATGATATTTCGGAGAGACCTTCATCGGGACATGGGGGAGATGATTTTAAGGGAGCGGCGACCTTGGAATCAGCAAAAAGGTATCGCCTCGAGGGCGACAAAGATAGCATGGCGACCAGGGATTTCTTGGGTCTCAAAGCATTCTCGCCCAAGGATTTTCTCAATCACAAAGTTGCTGGGTTTGACCCGATGGTTTAGCGTGGCAGGACAGAGAATGATGGGCTTCCTCAGAGTAAAAGCAGGAAACAAGGCACATTGACACCCGGCTTAAAGCTTTTCTTTTACAACGTTCAGTCAACTTCAACCAGCAACTTTCGGCCTGCTTAGAGAGAGAAAGAGAGAGGGAGAGGGAGAGAGAGAGAGAGAGAGAGAGAGAGAGAGTGAGGACATGTTGATGGCAACTTTACAAAGATGTCAAGGAGAGCATCCTCTCCACTGTCCTTTCGTGGAGTTCGTCGGCATGATTTCGCAGAGGGAATCTAGAGAAAGAAGAACTTCAAGCTGAGGTTTTCGCTTACATTCTTCTCAATGAATATGTGGATGGAGAGAAAATCACAGCAAGGAAAATACGTAAGATCTTGGTTTTCTTTTCCTTCTTGTTTTTGTTAAGGGACTCAACTTAAGTTCCCTTTGTTTCGTAATATTTCAATTTACTGAATTTTTGGAAATAACATATAAGGTGTGAATTTTGTGTATAGGTTTTCTCTCTCTCTCTCTCTCTCTCTCTTGTTGTGGGTGTTTGTGGAGGATATCGAATTACACTACATCATTATATCCAATACACAGAGTACCTCTAGAGCAAGAAATTGAGAATATTCTACAAGGAAAAGAGAGTAAGCAATTGCCTTAAAAAAACGAGAAACCCCACATATTCATGAGAGCTAGTCCTCCACGTGTGCATGTACATTTGATTATGTGTAGGTTGATCTGGATTGTGCATAGGCATCAATGTAAATAGGAGTGAAGAGGGAATCCATATTTATTCAAGTTCCTCTAATTA
The DNA here is from genome assembly GCA_017140615.1 of Eucalyptus cladocalyx. Taxonomy (NCBI): domain Eukaryota; kingdom Viridiplantae; phylum Streptophyta; class Magnoliopsida; order Myrtales; family Myrtaceae; genus Eucalyptus; species Eucalyptus cladocalyx. Next base: position 4,150,879 of record CM029518.1, on the reverse strand, counting down.
CAACCGGAGATCTTCCCTCCATATAATGGTCGAGATTTTATCTCCCTATTTACCACGCGCATTTAATCAAATACAAAGAATTCTCTCGAATACAACGATATATTTCCAGCAATCCTGGAGTGCCCATGAAATCCTGAACCTCTAAAAACTTCACAAGACTCAGCTCGGTCCTCTTGGGTCCGCCGCCTCCTTGGCCTACCTATTTGTGCCTCGAAAACGTCCGGTCCGTGCCATGCCGCATTCTCTATCAAAAAATATCTGCAACTTGTCCTCCCTCTGGGCCTTGGTGCTCCATGATGGGCCTAAACTTAAGGCCTCACAGGCCCTAAAGGAGAGGACTCGAGGGCCGGTCCGGGCCGGGCCGCGCGCGATTCAGCCCGGCCCGATTTTCCGGCCGCCTCCGACGCGAGCCCCGGATGGAGCGAAAAAAAAAATCAGGCATCCGACCCGCCGGGGGAGGGAGGGCAAATCCGACATTTCCAGAAGGCGCTAGGGGCCTACAGGTAGAGAGAGGGCGATGATGAGGTGCGCACAGCTCCACCTCGCGCACATTAGAATCGGTCCGCCAAGCCGCACGATCTTTTTTTCTCTCTCTCTCTCTTTCCCGTCTTCCTTCCTCCGAAGCGGAGACCGAAGATATTAATAACAAAATCCGGCGTCGCCATTTTCGACTCCCCACCAATCCAACGCATCCCCTCCGTCTCTCTCTATCTCTGTCTCCGTCTCTCTCTAGAGCAATCTCTCGCGCGAACGCGTCGTTGCCGAGCCGAGCGCAGCGCCCGCGGCAATCGGCTCAGAAGCAGCTCCCGGAGGGGGGAAGGAGCGAGGAGGGATCGACGCGGGGGGGACTGGCCGTTTTCTCGCTCGGGGCCGATGGCTTGGAGGCGCCTGCTCACCGAGGTCGGCCGAATCCATCAATCCGATGCTTTCTTCTGTCATTTGCGTCTGCGGTTTATCTTTTTCGTGCTGGGTGGCGTTAGGTTAGGGTTACTCGACTCGGGTCGGGTGTTTGATGGAAACTTGCGGGGGAAGCATGCGGTCTTGGTGGGCTGATTTGAGCCCATTAACTTTAATTGGGAATTGCGTAGCGATGGGCGTGCGGCGCGGTGATTCGTGGGATCATGTCCGGTGGCTTGCGATGGAATGAAAGATTGGATTTTTTTTTTTTTTATAATTATATTCGACGGTGGGTTGAGTGGAGGGCGTTGCTCAGTAGATTAGATTGTGCTCGCTAGTGTGAGGATTGACTAAAGGTGATGAATTGAGCGAGAGGTGATGGCGCGTGGCTGCAGTGATGACAATATAGGTCCTTTGTGCAGTAGCATGGCACGTGATTTTCGTGGTATATTTGCTCCTCACCGGAACCTTCTTCTTTATTACCTGGGATTTTACCCGTTTCTTGAGTTGGCAAACGGGAAGTTCAGCATTGGCTAGAATGAGAAAAGGCCCGTTGGGTAACTGTGGTGCATTCAAGTTTATTCCTTTCTAACTCTTCATAACATGCGATGATTGTGACTTGAGCTTATTTCTGAACATGGTCTAGTTGGTGACCTGTTCCATGAATCTTGAGGATGATAAATGTGAGTCCAGCTAGGTTTCCTGTGGTGCTTATCCCTGACTGGGGGCTGGGGGGAGGGGATTCTGGTTTGGGGGTGGGAGTGGGTTTTGCGTGCCGTAGGGTGTGGAGAGTGCATTTTTTTATCTTCTTTTGCGCATTCATTTCCATGCATCCCCCTTTCCTATGTCATTTGCTAGTGGCTGAATAATGTAAATTTGAGTAATTCTCTATGCGAAGTCCTTTTAATTGCATCTTTCTGTTTGTTGAGCCATTTTCTCCTGATCAGACAACGATATGGAGTATGGAAGCATTTATTTGTTTGTCTATGTTTGTCTATAGCTAATTCTATCAGAAGAGTGTAACTGCATTATTTTACATTTTCTGTTCAAGTATCTTGATCGTAGTAATCAAATGCTAACACTTTAGTGTAATTGTAATCAAATGTTAACACTAATGAACGTGACTCTGGAGTGCCATGGTTAATTGTGAGAGATACAAAGGAGCAAGGGACAGTGTGAACCTGTGTGTTGTGAATACGAGCTTGGGGGACTTCTTCCAATCAAGTTATATATGAGATTTGTTTTCACTAAGCCAGCAGGTTTTAGAGTGCCTAGTTTTGGTAATTTGTTACTTTGTTACTTTGTTACTGCATGTGATGACTGCTGGTGACATTTTGCTTTAACATAGCATAGCATGTGGGTCATGGCCATTATGGTCAACTGCTTGACTTCATCTTTTGTCTTCTAACAGGTTTTAAGGCACGAATCAGGGTTTGGGAAGCTGAAATATTCACTCGCTAGACCAAACCATTTTGTCACAGCATTGAGAGTTGGTAGAGGTATGCCTGTCGGATATTTATGAGTTCTTTTTATTGTTATCATTTCCACGTAGTATTTTGATCCATCATCTTCATGCGAATGTTGATTTAATGGATTGTTGGATTTTGTAATTCCGAGTTTCTCATAAATTGCTTATAAGAGTTTGAATAGAAAAAAAAAAGCAAATCAACATTGAGGGTATGCTACGACAACCATTCTACTGTCTGACAATACTAAAACAACTCCTGCAAGCTTGAAGAAGTGCCAAGCATCTGTCAGACTTGTCAGGCCCATTCTTTGGAGAATGCCTTGGCGGTATCACTTACTACTAAGTGAAAAGTTGATACAGTAACCACATTCCATATTAATCACCAATGATGCTGTGTCAACATTGTTTGGTAATAAAAGTGGAAATGGAAACTCTGACTGTGGCGGTAAATGTAAATCTGAAGTTGTTGAGTTGGTTTTCTTAATAAATTTTAAATACAGGGGTTATGTCTGTGGTACACTCAAATAGTATAAAAAAGGTACTTAAAAAGCACCCGCAGGCCAATCATTCTCCCCACCCATGGATTATTTTGTCAGGTTTCTGAAACTGTGATGATTGGCATGTAATATTCCTGTTGGTGCAGGAAATTTGCCTGCAGGAGCACAAGGGAGGTTTCAGTCAAGCTATGTTGGTCATTTAGCTCGGAGAGTACGTGACGCAGATGAAGCAAGTGAGGTTGCCCATCTTAAAGAACTTTACCACAGGAACGATCCTGAAGCAGTTATTAGACTTTTCGAAAGTCAACCATCTTTGCACTCCAACCCCTCAGCACTTGCTGAATATGTTAAGGCATTGGTTAAAGTTGACAGGCTAAACGAGAGTGAGTTATTGAAGACTCTGCAGAGAGGTAAATGTTGGAGCTTTGTTACTTTATACATATAATTCTTGGATTATTGTTATCTTGCTAGATTTCTCTCTTATTCTATTTTGATATATTAGTCTTAATGTGTTATTCATCCTGCAATTTAGTTAACCTGGCAACATATCTGATCTTCACTTTTTGTTGTTTGTACCTTCTTTCTTGATCTTCTACTCTTGTAATCTCTTTGTGTGAAGTTAAGTTTTCAAGCTTTTTGTGGATGAAATGCAGGTATTGGTACTTCTGCTAGGGAGGAAGAAGGTATCGGTGCATTTTCAGCTTTCAAGAATGTGGGGAAAACTACAAAAGATGGTATTCTTGGGACGGCAGGTGCTCCTATACACATGGTGGCTGCAGAAGGAGGGCATTTTAAAGAGCAGCTGTGGCGTACAATACGTACAATTGCGTTGGCCTTTCTCTTGATTTCTGGGGTTGGAGCTCTTATTGAGGATAGGGGTATAAGTAAAGGTATGTGAAGATCATGATATGATTTGCATTATCTACTCATGAAGGGGGGAGATAACATTTTATCATTTCTAGAGTTATCAAGGTGAACTGTAAGGTTCTTTCATTATTTTAATTATTTTCTTAGCAGGACTTGGTCTTCATGAAGAAGTGCAACCAAGCATGGAATCCAGCACAAAGTTCAGTGATGTAAAGGGTGTTGATGAGGCAAAGGCTGAGTTAGAAGAAATTGTTCACTATCTTCGAGATCCAAAGGTTCTTTCTTCCCCCTCCCCCCCTCTCTCTCGCTAACCACCTAAGGGATTGTGCTCTTATTTGAAGCGGAAATGGACATGTTGAGCCACTATTTTCAGTGAAAGAGAATCAGGAATTTTCAATACTCAATATGGGCTTCCTTCATTCACAAATTTATTCACCTTATCTAAATTTGGCAGAGCAATACGCAAATATAAGTTGGGAATTATCTATTGAGTCATGTTGTTCAATTTAAAAGACAAGCTATTGCTCTCATAATCTGGGTGGCTGATTTACTAACTTGATCAGTCTTGCTTTATTTAGTTTCTAATACATGTTGGTTGAATTCTTTTCTCTCCACATCTGATTGATTTGTGGAGAAGAGGATATGTGTTTATGCTTTATGATGCTTACTTCATTTTGACTGGTTGAGAAGCATCGATGATTTTTTATTTTTTTTATAAATTTAATTTAGACAATTCAGGATCTAATATTCACACTATAAGCTATTTCGGTAATGGTTGTCGGCTCAGGTTGTCTTTTATTATCTATATGAGTTGCTGGGCATAACTTTCTCTTTCTATGTTTCCCTACCTTGTTAGGATGTGTTTAGAACAATAGAAATGGTTTTTTTTTTTTTTTTAAATTCTATTCTCGGGAACAATTTCTAAGTTTTTTAAGGCGCTTGGAACAATTTTTACTGCTTAGAAATTTTTTTTTTTAAATTCTATTCTCGGGAACAATTTCTAAGTATAGAAATGCATTTGGTATGGTTTTTAAATTTTTTTGTTTCTTTTAATTTTTTATTACTTTTATTATATTTTTATTATTTTTCTCTTTTCTACTTTTTCTTTTTCCTTTTATCTTCTTCTTTCTCCTTCTTTGTGGCTGGTTGGTGGCCACTAGCTCATTGGAGCCTCGCCAGGCCAAGGCGAGGTTCGGCAAGCTCGCTTGGCCATCATGAGCCTTGACTTCTCCCTGGCCTGGCGAGGCTGGCCATCGTTGCCCACCTCACCCAGCCAAGGTGAGGCCAAGCCTCGCCATGCCCTCGGCGACGCTCCAACAAGGTCATCGGCCCTCGTTTGGCCTGTCATTGACCGTGGCCAAGGCCAGCAACTGACCAAAAGAAAGAAGAATAAAAGGAAAGAGGAGAAAAGAAGAAAAATTAGACTTGATTCTAGGAATTGTTTTCGGGAATAAGAAGCAACTTTTTTTACTTTTTGATTATGTTCCAAATTTATTCCTAAAAATTTAAAAAAAAAAGGATTTTTGTTACCGTGAACGAAAAATTTACCAAATGGATTTCTATTCTTTTTTTGTTCCGGGGAACAAAAGAATAATCAGTTGTTTCTAGGAGTGTTACTAAGCAGGGCCTTAGTGCTCTGTCTACATCTAAGGTTTGTAGTTTGTTTGGCCCTTTTCTCCAAATTTCAATTGGCTCACCTATGTATTCCGATGTAGTCCTTCACAACTTGTTTTGCTGTACTAAAATATGTTTTGCTGCTTTTCTGTGACAGCGTTTCACACGTCTTGGTGGTAAGCTTCCAAAAGGTGTTTTACTTGTTGGACCACCTGGTACTGGTAAGACTATGCTAGCAAGAGCTATTGCTGGAGAAGCTGGAGTACCTTTTTTTTCCTGCAGTGGCAGTGAATTTGAAGAGATGTTTGTTGGTGTTGGAGCTCGGAGGGTGAGAGATCTTTTTTCCGCTGCAAAGAAACGGTCTCCTTGTATTATATTCATAGATGAGATAGATGCAATTGGAGGAAGCCGTAACCCGAAGGACCAGCAATACATGAAGATGACTTTGAATCAATTACTTGTTGAGTTGGACGGTTTCAAACAAAATGAAGGGATTATTGTGATCGCTGCTACAAACTTTCCAGAGTCATTGGACAAGGCACTGGTGAGACCTGGACGGTTTGATCGACATATTGTCGTCCCCAATCCCGATGTTGAAGGGCGGAGACAGATTTTGGAGTCCCATATGTCAAAGGTACTATACTTTAGGAACATATCTTGTTTCTACTACATATTAGGAGAATTTGTCTCTTTTGACCTATATCTATTTTCACACTCCACAGCTATAAGCTCATTTAATCTATATTGTTCTTGGGGAAATAAGCTCTTTATGTCTTGTTCATGGGCTCTATATTCTCTTATCCACTTATCCATTTGTTTTTAGCATATTCTTTTTATCTTACCATGAGACCTGATCCATGATAGCACTACTCTTGGATTTACACATGCTTTCGCAGTAGCAAATATATGCAAGCTTCTTTGGTTCAAACCAAGTTCTTTCAGCATCGTGATTTTGCTTTATCACATGAAATGAACATGCTTTTCATACCTGTCAAGTTACATCTATGTCGTACTCTTAGCTATTGGGTGGTGGATTAGTGCTGCTAACTCTGTATGTGTAGAAAAGGCAGCAATCTGGGTATGCTTTCTCCTTGATTCTTGGACAAATATTTACTATATAGGACTAAGCCTAACTAAGTGGATGGTGTTAACAGGTCCTGAAGGCAGAGGATGTTGATCTGAAGATTATTGCGAGAGGAACACCTGGATTTTCGGGTGCTGATCTGGCAAATTTAGTCAACATGGCTGCTCTGAAGGCTGCGATGGATGGTTCCAAAGCTGTCAGCATGGCAGATCTTGAGCATGCGAAGGACAAGATCATGATGGGAAGTGAAAGAAAATCTGCTGTCATCTCCGATGAGTCAAGAAAACTTACAGCTTTTCATGAGGGTGGACATGCCCTTGTGGCTATTCACACGGATGGAGCTCTTCCAGTTCACAAGGCTACAATTGTTCCCCGAGGCATGGCTCTGGGCATGGTTTCCCAGCTGCCTGATAAGGATGAGACAAGTGTCTCCCGTAAGCAGATGCTTGCTAGACTTGATGTTTGCATGGGCGGGCGAGTTGCAGAGGAGCTCATTTTTGGAGAGAATGAAGTGACTTCTGGTGCATCTTCTGACCTTCAGCAAGCTACTAACCTTGCCAGAACAATGGTTACAAAATATGGTATGAGCAATGAAGCTGGGCTTGTAACTTATAACTACTATGGCAAGAGCATGAGCACTGAGACTCGGCTTCTTATTGAGAAAGAAGTGCAGCGGCTTCTTGACAGGGCTTACAACAATGCCAAGACCATCCTTACCACTCATAGCAAGGAACTCCATGCGCTTGCTAATGCTCTACTTGAGTTCGAAACGCTCTCAGGAAGCCAGATAAACAATCTACTTGCACAAGTCAATTCTGAGCAGCAGCATGTGCAACAGCAACAGCAGGTAGTTGAACAACAGAACAGCTCTCAGTCCAACGCAGTGCCTCCTTCAACGCCAAATCCAGCTGCATCTGCTGCTGCGGCAGCTGCGGCAGCAGCTGCGGCCGCCACTGCTGCTGCAAAAGCCAAGGGCGTTGCTCCTGTGGGATCATAGCAGGAAGGAGGTTGGTGAACTATCATCTATGACTGGGTGGTGAATCTAGTATTTATATATACATACTTAACTCCTTTTTAAGGAGGCCTATTTTTTTTTTTTTTGGTGAAAATTTTAGGAGGCCTATTGATTGCTAAAGATGAAAAAAAATTTGTTAAAAATGAAATGTCATATAAAGTAAGTCCAATCTAAAATCTTGCAGTTTGGTTGTTGCCAGTCAAGTTTACTATCACGTTAACTCATAATTTGGCAAATATTGTCGCAGGTGATGCCAACATGCAAATTTTGTTCATTTTTAGCTTTCTGATGGATGCACTGTATGGAGGTGGAAAGGCCATTGATTCTACTGCCCTAAGAGTTACTGATAGTGTTTGTGTTCGCTTTAGTTCTTGTTGTTCTGCAATAAGTTTATGGTATAATTGAAGGCGCTGACACTCCTATTAAGTCTACTAATGAGGGATGCTTTCTGGTCTCAACTATAGGCTAATGTTCTAATGCAGAGTCTGTACATGACATTTGGCTGTACATATATTGAATTAAATGGGAACTGGCATGTAGTGCTTTAAACGAAATATAGAGTACTGAGGTCAACAATTATTCAGAGTCTGTTTCTGATAGACTGATGCGGGAGAAAAAGAAAATTTTGAGAGAATTGAGATCTTGTTCAGGAGATGACTCCGGTTTAAGCTGGTATCTCAAGCCTCCTACGTTTCTATAAAAATAGCAGTAGCAGCAACCAATTGCAACATCGTGTTCCTTTCACCATTATTTTCTTTAGGAGAGAGAAAAAAAGAACCGATCTCTTGCTTTTCTATGTTTTAATCAGCTGCCAATTGTGAGTTCTCTCATTGTATGCAGAGAAGCTCCATTTCGGTACTGCAGAAAGATTAGCAAGTGGTTTGTACGACAGAATGATTTTAAGATCCTCATATGGTATTTTGTCGAAGGCTCATGCTGAAGGACTTCTCCAGAATTTGTGCACCACTACTGACCGAAGTGGCAAAGTGGCAAAGTGGCAAAGTAGGTTACCAGGATTTTTTTGGTACTCTGTTTTTGGATGTGAAGAACAATTCTGTTGGTACTGCATTTATATGATGCTTCATAACGGTAGAGACTAGAAAGGGTAGGGAAACCATGCTTTGCTCAGAGATTGATCTCTCATGGTACACTTGAGACCGATCGATCTCTTGATTTAGGGAAGTTTTCTAATCTGCGAATATCCCCTCAAGATAGAAAGTCCCCAGTATTCTCGATCCATATCAGTACGATCTGGGTAGACAAGGGATTGTGATTTCTTTTTTATTTTTACTTTTTCCTTTTAGGACATTCTTGTCTTGGCTATATCAGTATAAATAGTTTATGTCTAGAACCAAGTCTTCCTCTTTTTCATATTAGGTTTGGATGACAATTTGGTTATTCTTCTCGTTTATAGTTCTACGAGTGCCTCTGGAATACCGGTTAAATATGCTTAAGATGGAATGATTCGATTTCTACAGAGTCGATCGGCACGAGAAAAACAAGCATGTGCGTTATTAGTAACTTACTGTGAACGGCTCAGTGTGGGGAGCACTTTGAAATTCCATTTAATATCCACGTCACGGGTCGATGCTTGATATCAAGACCGGGAGGTAACAACTTAGGCTTCCTTTCGTTCGTTGGGTAGTCTAGGCTAAGCCCTTTTCTCAAGGATTGATTGTTCGCTCACTAGCTAACTCACATCGTTAGTGTTTTTCAGAGCGAGAAGTTTTGGAAGAAAATGTATTACTTCAATGTTGGATAATACAAATGAGGAGAGAACACCTGAGGTTTTTCAATTATTATTGTTCCAAGTACCATTTATCCTATAAAATACAAGACTATCATCTACTTTATTAAGTGTAAGAAATATCTTGAATACAAATAAACATTTTCAAGAACCTCCTGGCATTGTTAATTCAAGGCTTGTCTTGTTCCCCTCGATCATTTCTCGGTAAACTTAGAGACCGTGCCATTTTCCCCCACCCATTTGAGCAACTTAGTATTTATTGCTTGAATTGTTGGTTTCTTTGGACATTGGCAATTCTTCAGTCTCCGATGTCACTTGGTCTTTTGCTTTTTGATTTGTCAATTACCTATCTCTTAAATTCCGACTTGTTTCGCAAGCAACTCCTTTTTCAGTTTAGCTATTTCCACGTTGCGTGACAAGTTCTCCACTTCTGGTAAAAGTCTATGGATTGGCATCTCATTTTGAATCGGCACTAAATGGCTAACTCCATCTTGGACACCTCCAAAGGTTATGGTGTCACTTTTGGCTTGCCTATAGGCTCCTCAATTCCTAGCTTTTCATCCACAAGTCATATTGTGGAGATGCTCTTGGTCTTCGTCAACCCAAAAAATCATGGGTACCACCAATGGACATTTTTGGTCGGTGATAATAATTGACTTGGTTCTCTTCGATCATGGCATTAGCTCTATCAATGAATTCTAAACCCAAAATAAGATCATATCCATTAAGTAAAATTACCTCGAAAGATAATGTCTTTCTAATCACCAATGTGTAGTTCAACATTTTGAGCAATATCAATGGCCCATGTCATTTGAGTTGATTGCCTTAAATCGATGTTCGGCTAGCTCCACTCGAAGTCCCAACTCTTAGTTGCGTTGCTTGACAAGAACATGTTTAATGCACTTGTGTCAACCAAGGAATAGGATTTTGTGTTATTAACCTTGACTTCCATGAATGGCAAGCTTGTACTTGGAGGCTTCTTGGAGGGAGCTTAAATCTGTGTGGAGTTGAGAATCTTTATGGTTCTAAGCTGTCATTCGTCTAATTTCTTGCTTTGCTTCTTCCTCTTCCTCTATGGCGAGCAATGCCGCAAGTTTGTTGTTTTTTGGACAATCTTGGTTCAATAGGGACGGTGGCAAATGAAACCTGTGGATGGTGGCGGCTTCTTCTCCCTTTCTTGGTAGGAGCCATGTGGGGTTGGTTCAACCTTTGGTTTGGTTGTTTGGAAGGACTCTCTCCCCATGATTTTTCTTGTTGATCTTTTCAACCACGGGTAATTACACATTCCTCGTTTTCGTCGTGGTGGCAATCCATTCTCCACTCATTTCCTTTGGACTTGGAAGATTCGGGTTTGGGGAAGTTAGCATTCGACTTGGGTATGGTGAGTGCCTTTGATACTCCGCACATCCCGTCTTTTAAACTTAAGTTGGCTCAAGGCTTCAAACCATTCATGAATGCTCCGAAAGCCTCCTCCTCCCCTAATATGAGAATTTGGAGTTTGAGGTCGGTCAACTCCTTCACGTACTGTTGAACCATGTCTTTTTATTCACGATAATGGAGTATGCTATGAGCTTGTTGTTGGGTGAACTCAAGAAAGAAGTAATCTTGAAATTTTTTGACGAAATAATCCCATGTGTGGTGGGATTGATACCTTGCTTGGTCTCATCACACCTATTTTGCCACCAAAGCATGGTATTGTTGGTTAAAAACATAGGGGGTTTTCTTAACTTGATCACTTGAATTGGCACAATATCATTGTGTAAGACTAGTGCTATTTTGAGCTCTTGGATCTCCAACTTCAAAGTTTCAATCTCGGCTTTGTGCAAGTTGTCTCTTTGAGGTCTAGGACTTCCATCTTCAAAGCCTCGATCATGGCTTCAAGGGATTTGTCCTTCAAGCACAAGGGAGCTGTGGATTTGTTTTCGAGGTAGAGCGTCTCTTCAACCTGTCGATTCATGTTTTTTTGCCTCATCGATTTCGTTCACGAACTCCATCTTGGTGGCCTTCATTCTGGCGAACCTTTCCTCAAGGGAAGGCATAATGTCCATCAAAGCGGCCCTCCTCCTGGCTCTATTGCATGTCTCATTGCCTCACCAACAACGGCAACATTGACATCATCTTGGTTCAACATTCTGTTAACCACTTGATATACTCATTCGTCTCTTTGAACAAACTGTTTTCACTAACTTGAATCGTAGAGAGAGAATATTTAGAGAAAAAAAGCTTTGGGAGAGAATGTATTTTCTAGCTCATACAAGTAAGGGAGAGCATCCTTATTTATACATGAAGCCTTTTAATTAATACTGCTCCAACTACCATCTATTCTAATAAATACAAGATTATCATTTATCTCATCAATAAAAGAAATATCTTGAATGTAAATATATATATTTTTGCCTTTGTTAATTCAAGACTTATCTCATTCCCATTAATTATTTCTCGGTACATTAAGCCTTGAAAATCTTAGAATTGTGATACGTGCGTTCAAACCCTTTTGATGTATCGAGTCCTACTTGTAGTTTAATCATTTGAAGATCGATCGGACATCATATGATCACTTACCTAGATCTCAATCGATACCGATTCCTCGAACTCATCCGCAATTGAGTCCTTGAGGCCGGCTAATCAAACCTTACATCGAACTCAAATTAAGCTCAAATTATCAAAATATATATATGTATATGTATATAATAAGGTTTCGAAACTAATATTCTTTCGTTGTTCTAGATAATCATAAATTCATAAGCTTATGTCTAACTCAAAGACAGAAATTACACGCCTTTTTTCCCAGAATCGGATTCAACGAGACCTCCAAGCTGAAAGCCCCTGCTCTGCTCCCATGTCGCGGGCCCGGCCGAGTCACCCCCGAGCCGAACCAGTCGGCGATCCTGGTAATGGCAAGCTCTTACCTTTCACGGTAAATTCAGGCCGGCTTGCAATTCTGATCAAGCTCGTCTCCTCTTTGATGTCTCGAGTTCTTGGATTCGTGATGGGTTTCGGTGATTTTTGGAGTCCTTGCCCGTCGTTTAGAAAATCGAGGGTAGGTGATGGTGTTCGAAAAGCTCTTGACTTGAATCGTTTCGGGTCGTCTCTTTCTTCTGTGTAGCTATGCATGGACGGAGAATCATCATCCCGAACAAGCATGGCGAGAATCTTGTCGGCATATTACACGAGACAGGGTCGAAGGAGCTCGTGATATTGTGTCATGGGTTCCAGTCTTGGAAGGTTGGTAATGTTTGAGTTTTACTGCAATTCCAGCCTGACCAAGATGACCACTTGTTCTGAAAATTACTACTTTCTAGCTTCCTTCGATGTTTCGGCATTTGATTGTGATTGCTACGTGTAGTGGTGCCTTGTCAATGTAGATGTTCTCCTAAATTACCATTGATTTTCAAAAACTTTGGAGTCCCTGGGTAGGATGGAATGGTTTATGTGAGCGGCAACATCACCAGCTGGAGAATTCTGTGGTTGATTTCGTTATGCTTTGCCCGACAATGCTCTTCTTCTTCTTTTTAGATATCCATACCTGCATTCTGCAAGGCAGGAGTTTCTAAGAATGTCTTGGTTTTCAAAATATTAGTCCTTCCTTGAAATTGTGATCACAGTCTCCGGCTGCTTGTGGGTTGCAAAGAACTTACTCTCTTAAAACATATGCAACATTGATCATGTTGTGTGATGCTGACTATTTTGCAGGAGCGCATTCCTATGGTAACCCTTGCCAGCGCTTTGGAGAGGGAGGGAATCAGCGCTTTTCGTTTTGACTTTGCAGGAAACGGGTGAGTAAATTTCTTGATAAATAAGGAGATAGGTGAGCTAAGTAGTTTATAATTTTTCTCTGGAGGATGCTTTGGTGTCAAAAGAGGCAGTTATCCTACTGTTATGCACTTTGTGACCAGTAGAAAAGATTTCGCAGATCTCATCAGAGATTCTTTGACAATAAGCATAGATGTGCTTTGTAATCTCGTTCTTTATGATGTTCAAAATATATAAATACTTTTGAATTATTCAATCGGCAGTGTAATGAAGTTTCCAGCTCCGTGACTGGAATATTTAATAATTTATCTGGAGAATATTTAATAATTTATCTGCAGTTGTTAGCTTCTCTAAATCATTGCTCTTGCAAGGTTTTTTAAATTCATCTTGTGCTTCTGTTTAAGTGCTTTTGATCCATCTCACCCAGGGAAAGTGAAGGTTCATTTCAGTATGGTAACTATTGGAGAGAAGTTGATGACTTACGGGCTGTAATTGAACATTTCTTGGGGCAGAAACGTTTTATAAAGGCAATTATTGGACACAGCAAAGGTTGACTTTATCTGTGTTTTGGGATGATGCAGCATATTTGAAAACATGAACCTCCAATTATACTGAAGTAACCTAAGTAAGGCATAATTTTTGGTGGGTTTGCAGGAGGAAATGTAGTGCTCTTGTATGCATCAAAATATAAAGACGTAAATATTGTAGTCAATCTATCTGGACGTTTCAATCTGGAGAGAGGCATCGAAGGTCGATTAGGTAAAGATTTTCTACAAAGGATCAAGAAGAATGGATTCATTGATGTGAAGAATAGAAGAGGTAAAGTATCTTATCAACTCAGCCTACTTGTATTGTTATTGAAGTCGTCAAGTTTCTAATTGCAATGTGGAAATCTTTTGTTGTGCTGGTAACCTATTAGTCAATGCTTTTGGAAAAGGGTTTCATTACCTGAAGCTTATTATTGCACAAGCATATTCACTATCTAGTTGATGGAACAGTAGAGGATTTAGGATCCAGAATTAAGATAGTAGTGCATTCTTGTCCATTTGCAGGATTGTTCGAGTACCGAGTAACAGAAGAAAGTTTGATGGATCGCCTTACAACTGATACTTGCACATCATCCCAAGTGATTTCCAGAGACTGCAGGTCTGAATTCTGGTAGTATGGTAGGGTGCATCTTGTCTGATCTGCTAAAACTGCAATTCTTCTTTTCTCTAACATAAGAAAATTTGTCTCTGACTTGTAAATTGGACACTCTTAAACGTGTGTAATCTCGGTTGTATGTTTATCATAAAACTTGGCTTTTACATCCCCCATTAATGAAAAGGAAGCCCATAAAATGTTTCTTTTCGTAATGGCTAGGTCAATGCATCTTCATCTGTTTTAGTTTCTCAATTCCAGCTAAATAGTTTAAGGAATATCATGGCCATTGATTGATTGAATTAAGTTAACCATCTTTTGATTTTTCCAGGCTGTCACTAAATTTGTTACTTTTCCGATGACACTCGGGTGCTTATGCTGGTAATTGTAGGGTGTTGATTGTTCATGGTTCCCTTGACAAAATTGTACCAGCGGAAGATTCTCTGGAGTTTGCCAAGGTCATATCAAATCACAAGCTGTGCATCATAGAAGGAGCTGATCATGAATACACCTCGCATCAAGATGAGTTGACTTCCGTTGTCTTGGATTTTTTGAAGACTGATAGTTGTCCAAACAAAGGCACGGCCAATACGTTTCCACCATCAAAACCTGCAAATTCTCCTCATTCAAGGATGTGAAAACACCATCGCTTCTGCCGCCTTTTTTAACTTACAATATGAGGACTGGCAGAAACATGCAGACAAGCACTCCTCTCACTTGTCCTCACCTTTCCAAGCCATTTAAGCACATTGACGTAATAGTTGGAATAAATGTGCCCATCATGCAACTTGGTATCACGTTTCTAGTCAAATGCAAAGTAAACAAATCATGCAGTGGAAACAATGTTGCAACTAGCATTATTAGTCTTGCAAAAATACATGTAGAGTTTCAAGCCAACTGTACTAAAACTGCCAAGCTTAGCAGTGGTAACAGGCAGATCATTCTTTCATGACATTGCAAATCTATTGTGGTGTATCTAATGATTTTTTACAGCAAAACCAGTCATCGGTCACCCTGTCATTGACTGAAGCCCTTTCGTCGAGTTTGCGGAGAACCAGGACGAAGTGCAATTGAGATCACATTGAATGGCAAGTTGACAACAGAAATGTGGCTGTCAAACAGGTGGAAACTTTTGGTGGATGAACTCTTTGGTGTAGATGTAAGAACATCCTTGAAGAATTAATCTGAAAAGTGCAGCCCGCGCCCCTATATCATATGTCATCTAACTGGGAAAACATTGAGACTTGCGTTGGAAGTTAAACTGGCAGTAAGTTCTCCAATTACATGAGAAAAACAAGCAGCATCTTCTTCACTGCATCAGTTTTAACATATGGGCAATGTTTTTCTCTTACACAAACTCGACCTACGAGATTCCACATAAAATTAGGCTGCTTCCTAGGATGGTTTAGCCATTCTTGTTAAGTAGTAGAATTAATTGCCTTCTCTCTGGTATATCCAGAAACAGAAAAAGGTCAATCTTTGGATCCAACATATCTGGTGGAATACAAGATCATTTAAAGAAATTGTAGACGGCTAAACAGCCATCCCCTCCCATCTCCCTTTAAAAAACAAAAAGAAAAGAAAAGACGATTAGACCTGTGAAAACACCTCTGCTTGGGACAAAATGCCAGAACAGTATCTATTCCTGCTTAGTTGTTGAAAAAAATCAAATAAGCGAGAACCTTGAAAATCCAAACAAGATTTGCATCAACTGCTTTTGCTTTCTGTCAGATGTAACCTGACAATACCCAGCAACATATTGGAAGAACTATCTCGCCAGAAGTATGCTAAGAGTGCAAGAGAAATGGCTGTTCTTCTAGATGTCCACCCATTATCCTTCTAGCATACAATCATTTCCAATTCATAATTATACATAAGCAACTACGACCTGGGCAGCAAGAACTGCGCCACAGTAGAAAAGAACAATCACGGACTACATTAAGAGAGAAAGACACAACACCGCTTAAAAGTGGGAAAGAGCAGCAGGGAAGGCAAAGGAAAGGAAATAAGAAATCTATGCTTGATGTTTCTAGTCTGTCTCTAAATCACCTCTACTAAAACTTAGGCCACAACAGTTTTTGGTTTGGCTCCAATCTTTTTCCAAGATATGCTGGGCATAATCTGTTTCTTGTCAATCCGATCCTCATACTTTATTGCAAAGTTAAGCAGTGAATCCAAAAGGGAGTCTGAAAGAAGGTGCGGCTGGACTCCCAAGTCAATCAGCTTAGTGTGCTTGGCATTGTAATAATGTTCTTCTGCTTCCACTCTTGGATTTGGGACAGTGGTGGTTTGCACGTCAAGCCCAAGCTTGGCTCCAGCTTTCGTAACAAGGGCAGCAAGTTGATTGACAGAAAATTGCTCAGTGAATTGATTAAAGACACGGAACTCGCCGGGATTTGCTGGATTTGCAATAGCAAGCTCAACACATTGAACTGTATCTCTTATATCAAGGTATCCCCTGGTCTGCAAAGTATAAGGACAGTCCCGAAAAAACAAAAGAATGAAACTAATGGAGAAAAGGGTATTAAGGAAGATGAAAATACATGGAATGCTCCACAATACATCCAAGGTCCAAAAGACACTTTATAAATGACTTTGAATGTCGAGAAAAGTGAATCTCCAGTTTGGCTTCATTTGGACAAAGTTTTGGCAGTGCTTGAATGTTCCCTTTTATTAAAATCCAACTATTAAAATCCAACACTTTGTGACAGATGCCATACAGATGTTTGCAGAAGGGAGGCGTTAATCATGCGCATGCAGTAATGGAAGAAATTTTCCCCTTGATGATCTATAATAATCCTCAAACATAACTGCACTTCAAGTACCTAAATCCCGCTGAAGTTTCTCTGGAAAGGACTTCACTTTGGAGGCTAGGCCCTTGCTTAGACATATCAAGGTTCTTGTTGTGTGTGATTAGTCACATTGGAATGGAATGATATCCTCTTTCTTTCCAATTATGTGTTTGTTTGGCAACACTGGAATGGAATACCCATTTGCCTACATGAAGGATTGGGCGATGGTGATCCCTTTCATTTTTCTTTAACCAAAAAATTAATAAATACAATTATATAATTTAAAA
The DNA here is from genome assembly GCA_017140615.1 of Eucalyptus cladocalyx. Lineage (NCBI taxonomy): Eukaryota > Viridiplantae > Streptophyta > Magnoliopsida > Myrtales > Myrtaceae > Eucalyptus > Eucalyptus cladocalyx. The sequence continues at coordinate 4,133,718 of CM029518.1, read as the reverse complement.
AATCAGGTATTATTAATTATTAATTAGTATAATTCAACTAATTGCCAATTTTTGAAATTATATTCTATTAATTAATTATTTAATCACATAAGAAGTTCATTTTCTAAATAATTGTAAATTACAGTTATCAAAATATAATTAATGAAATATAAATACTGTTAAATATTTGATAATTCTACATTATATTCAAGAAAATTCAATTAGTATACTACCCATGCAAATACATACTATTTGAACTTATTAGAAAATCCCATTCAATTCCATTCCCATTAACATTTTTTTTCTGACAACCAAACACAAGAATCTTCATTCCATTCCACAGTTTACCAAACAAAAATATGTGGATTGTCATTACATTCCATTCTGTTCTATTCTGTCTTATTAAACGCAAAACAAATAAAAGTACAAATCACAGTTCAAGAGAACTATAAGAGGAGGTACTTTTAATTGACGTGTGATGAATAAGTTCATAAGCAACTATATAAGCAACTATAAAAGCTTTACTATTTAGAATTTATATATTTAGGCTATTGTTGCTTATATTGAAGGAAAGTAAACAGCCAAAAGATGATATGTATAATCGGCATGTGGAGATACAACCACGCTACTTGTAAGCAGAAGATTATTACCTGGCCCCCTTTGCCATATACCGTAAGTGGATGACCAATTGCAGCTTGAACGCAGAACCGATTCAATGCAGTTCCGAATACTCCATCATAATCAAATCTGTTATTGAGCTCCTCATGCAAATCAGTCTCGTCTGTCCTCACCCCATAAACCACTCCTTGATTTAAATCCGTTGCTCTTATCCCCCAGGCCTTGCAAGTGAAGTCTATATTGTGCGAATCATGGACCTTACTTAGATGGTAAAAGGAGTTAGCTTGTTTTGGATAGGGCAAAGTATCCGTTCGTCCATTATGAGTGATAGTTATGTAGCCCTCCTCAATATCAATGTTTGGAGTTCCATATTCTCCCATAGTGCCCAACTTCACCAGATGACACTCCTCTCTAAACTCCTTAATAGCAAAGAGCACATTAAGAGTTCCAATGACATTGTTGTGCTGCGTAAAAACAGCCCTTGACCGATCCATCATGGAGTAAGGAGCAGATCTCTGCTCTGCGAAATGGACAACAACATCAGGCTCAAATGAATTGAAGGATTCTGCTAAGAACTCAAAGTCACATATGTCGCCAACGTAAAGCTCAATATTTTTCCCAGTGATTGATTTCCAGCGCCGGAGACGGTTGTGGATTGAGGCAATAGGAGTCAAGGAATCAAGACCAAGTTGGTGGTCAAACAGCCGACGGACAAGGCTATCCACAATGGCAACTTGATATCCTTTGTTGGATAAATGAAGTGCTGTGGCCCAGCCACAGTAACCATCTCCACCAATAACCATGACTCGCTGCATCTTGGTTGAACCATTAGAGTGCTGGTAAGAGCTAGAGCCAGCTTGAGTAGGTACCTGTTGATTCAGAGGCACTGCTGTTGCTTGAACAATAAAGTTTCTCTGATGTTTCTCTCGTCGAGAAAAATGACTCTTGTATGGAATTCTTGAACTTTTTAAAGCCCAAGAAGAAGGAAATGCAGTTGGACCATGACCTGATCTTCGAGGGAAAGCTTTATTAGTGGTGGAGATCTTCAAGGAGCATGACGTTGAAGAAACTAGATGAGCCATATTGGTTTTATTTTCCTCCCACTACTGAGCACATGTACCTGAAACTTTAGGACACAGACAGCAACAAAATAAGCCACGGTACTCGCAGTTCACAAAAAACCGCAAAACGTTGCCACTTGCGCCATGAAATCTAGCTCCCGACTCAAACGCCAAAAAGAATAAGTAGTTCCAGTTCAGGAAAATTCGAACCAGCTAATTTCAAAATGCACGAGAAAGTCAATTCTGAGCAGCATCTCAGATGCACTCTCAGAAAAGCGAGGTCTAGCGTCAGAACCACGTCGACATTTACACAATGCCCACAAAGAATAAGTAATCATCACATACCATAATCACACGACTGCAATGAGCAGTGATTAGCCTGGCTCAAGCATCTCCACCCACATTATTCTCACCCCAGCAAATTTGGAGCTTCCATCAATAAGAAAAACCCAAAAGACCAAACAACAAAAGAAGCGCGCACACCTTGAAGTGGGCTAACACTAACCCGGCACTCACACAAGATAATCAGCTCGACAACACCAGGCGAATCGAAGAAGTCGCCCCAGCAAATTTGGAGCTTCCATCAATAAAAAAACCCAAAAGACCAAACAACAAAAGAAGCGCACAACCTTGATGTGGGCTAACACTAACCCTGCACTCGCACAGGATAATCAGCTCGACAACACCAGGCGAATCGAAGAAGTCGCCATCTCAGAGAATAAACGCGACAACCCAGAACCCCAACATACGAATCAAAACCGACGCCGAAATTTCAACCCTCCTCCGAGGCTATAACAGCAAGCACAAAAACGCTCTCGAACATCAAGAAACTACCAGGTTCAATCAAGAGAAAAGAAAAGAAAAGGCATAAAGACGGCCAAGACTGAAGCTTGAACAAGAAAGATTGATCAAATCGAGGTGGAGAAGCGAGCCTATAGAGAAAGCGACCACCTTTCGAAATGGCGATGGATCTTATGCTGTAGAGGGGTTCTTGCCAAGCGTCTAGGATTTCACTGAGCTCGAGAGGAAGAAGAAGAAGGAAGATGAGGAATCCCCCGGAGAGGAGGGGGCATATTCGGTTTATCTGATTTTTTTATTTTTGTCATTTTCCAGAGGAGGCCCGACCCGGGACAGTACCATCGGATCGAGCCCGATCCTGTCCGATGGGCTTGAAAACTTGAGAGCTTCTCTTCTACTCCTTTTGTCAGCTCATCAATGAATTGCTCCGTAAAAACCACCACAAATCACAAATTATAATTATTATTGCGACACACTTACCACTAAAAATCACAAACTTGTATTGACGTAACATAAATCATTAAAAATCTATCTACATTGATGCCAGAAAATAAATGTTATTGACATGACTTGACTGAAATCTTATGTTCAAATATTAATGTAATGTAATATGTCGTTATTGTTGTAGGGTAAATATGTCACACAAAACAATAGGCATAATTTGAGATTTTTGATGTACAAAAAATAGTTAACAGTAAATGATATCAAAATGGACGTGATTTTGGATTTTTATGACTTTTTTCCCTATATTGCAAGGACAACCATCTGCTAATTCGTTGGACAGTTGAATGTAGTTCATTCAAATTCGTTATAAGCCTCTGACACTCCATTGTATCAGATCGTCGGATGCTTAGATGATCTACATTTCATATGACATGTCAATCCATGATCAATCTTCAATAATCGAGCATAGCACATGCTAGTGGAAAAGGCTGACGAGCTTCAAGGTGGGTGAAGGATTTTTTTGCTATCGGTTAAGAGGGTTGTGATCTCGATTATGAAACCAACAAGCACTAGATTACTAGCCATATCGAGAGATATTCAGAAGGGTTTTGGTCAGTAAGAGAAGCTGAAATTCCCCCACAACAGACGGACAGAACAAGATCAACCACAATTATTGGCCCGGATTGGCATCAACCAAGCCATCTGCATTTCTTTTCCAAATTGCCTAGGACACACTATAATCTAACACAGATCATGCTATAGTATTGAATAACGACGCTGTAGCTGCTCACATAGATCGGCTGGTCCATAGCCCAGTCTGTTCTCCTAACTATGCAGAGCACAGAGACATCAATTTTATGATGTGCCATCATGTTACATACTCGCCAAATCAATGCTACTAACTAGCAAATCCATATGTTAAGAAATATCGAGGCAAAGCACAAGACAACAGGATGATGATCTGCAATTTTTGTACAGTACCCACGAATCGGATCTCAGAATTTACCAAGAACCAGCAGAGAACGGCTCAACTCCTCGAGCGGGGGAAACAAAAACGTCCCTTCAAATAATTCATCTGAATAGTGAGTACCAACACAAGATCATATGGCGCATTAAAGAAAATAAGAAACTCATGCTTTTCATATATATGTAACCCAAAATAACACCGCAGAACTATAAGTATGACGTGTTCAAATGCCGCCGGAGAATTGACAACCATAAATATTCAACATCTCCAGCACAGAGTTCTTCCTTAAAATTTAGCTGGGGCCGCTCATCATAGATGCTCCAATCACAAGCACAGCAGTTCTCCGGTTTGTGTTCATATCACAAAACCAACCGGATCGCTTCGGAGAACAACCTCAACTCAAACCACTGGGACCTTCTTTCCATCTTCAATGAAGTATATAGCAGCCTCGGGCACCTATATTTCACAGAAAAACAGGGCCAATATCAGTTGTAAGTTAAAATGACTAATCAAAGCTTCATGGATTGTTGGAAGGTGGCAAAAGGCAAATATCGTCGCCATGTGACAAGCATGTAATAAAGACATACAGCCAGTTTGCTTTCATAATCAAGAGATCAACAAAACCAGTGGAGGTATATAAGTTGCAAATCGTGAAGCTAAGAGCAGACAGGCTGATTTAGCTAGCTCAAATAACCAGGAGTATCACCAGCAATTTAAGCAAAATTAAACTCTCTAAACACCAGCCGTTAGTTTGATGATCATTCCTGACCTTTATGTTTATGATATCGTGCTTTCGTTGATTCCAGAAAAGAGGGACAAAAGGCAAAAAATAACTATACTCCTCAGAAATAGCTTGAAGCTGTGGCTTGACCCAAAAAAGGGAAAAAAAAAAGCTGTGGTATATAACAAAGATAATAGTCAAAGAGAATTACATCAGGCCAGGTGTCTGTGAGAAACTCCACAATATCAAGGGATATGTCTCCTTGAACGTCAATTTGCTCCTTGTCAGTCGGTCCCTAAAATGACCACCGATTAGTAAGTCCTTCAGAGAATTAATACAAGCATCAAAGTGCCAATTCATGCAATTTCACTAACCTTAACAACTGATGCTCCAGTTGCAAACTTCTTTCCTAACTTTTTCGAAGTATCGCTCAGTTTAATGCCTGAGATGAAACACACAGTAAATTGACTGACAAACTCAACCTAAATGATGAATCATCAGCCACCAACAATGAATGTAGAAGAAGGAAAAGCATATTACTCACCAAATAGTTCAAGTCCTTTGACAACAGTGATGCATTTGCGCTTATTACGTATGACCTTTTTCGATCACAACTTCTTGCTTGTCCTACATAATGTCAATGTTATTACTAATGCACATCGTTACACTAGAGTCCACAAATAAGATATAAGAGAACAGTATAACTGATAAATACAAGCAAGCAATTAAAGCATGAGAAATATATTTTAGATTAAAGGGCGGGCCATTTGTTATTCTATATTTGTACTGAACCTCATATATGGTATACAATCAATGGCCAAAAATACACACATGCATGCATGCTCGTACATAGATACAATGCACCAAGCACACTATAAAATCAGGTCTCCTTCGTGAGAAAGAAAGATGAGGATAGTAACTCAAGACATGGGAGCAATGGGCGAATCACAACTGATAGCAAACCCATGCCATCCCTAGTTTGCAAGAAGTATCACGAGTCTGTATTTTAGGGGGTACAATGGATGGAATTCGCACGATCTTTAGGGTGGTGGTGTTCCTTTCCATGGGGTGGAGATTGAAGTTTGATCATTGTGATGGTACTGGTTGTTGAACTTTTCCCGTTCGAGGATAAAGTGAAAATAGGCGCTTATATCGGCAGCTTTTTCTTCTTCTTTTTCTTCTTCATCATTCGGTGGTTTGATTCCTCTTTTAGCATCATGCGCGCTGTAGAATTTGGGGGAGCAGGAAGTGGGGTCGTGCTGCATTGAATTGGCTCTGTTCTTGTTCTTGGGTTTAGTTGAGACTTCAAGAAGAGCGCCGAAAGAGCAGAATCTGTTGAGAAAAAAAGCAATGCAACACAGTACAAAATCCTTCCTTGGATTCCTGGGTGGCGACCGATGGTGGATACAAAAGCGTGGCCAGTTCGATTTGCCTGCAGGAGTCTGTTTTCAGATGTGCGCGTTCAGTGATGTGCACAGTAATTTTGACTTTTTAATTTGTGCAATATAATTCTACTTAATTATACAATATCATCCCCGACTTTTAAATTTATGCAATGTAGTCCTATAAAAACTTTGCTTTAATATGCAATATCGTCTCTAGATTTTAAATTTCATTCAATGTGATTCTTGATATTTAGATCATATGAAATGTTTGAAAGTTAATGGACCCGTAAGATTAAAGTTAGAGATTATATTGAACAATTCTAGACGATATTAAACATCAAATTAAAGTTTTGGAAATCATATTGAATAAATTAAAATTTTATAAACGCTTTGATTAGTATTCATCGTGGATTTGTCATTTTGCCCTAAAAAAATAGCTTTGGCGCACGTCGAGTCACATGGCTCCTCTGCTTTTATGGGTACTTTAGAATTGCAAGAAATATAATAACATGAACGTTGGCAAGTTGCAGCTGGGCAATCTACCAGGATGCTTGTAGATTCTTGGTCAGTGAATATTGAGGCTACGCATGACAAAATTTTTGAAACAAAAATTAAATTTCTGGCCATAAATCAATTTCTCAATTTCTATTCCCCGAACAAATTTCTAAGCAAAGAAACTCGTTTGATAACGACTCAAAATTTCTATTTCTAAAACAGAAATCCGTTTGATAACAGAATAAAATTTCTATTTTTAGGAATATAAATTGATTAGATAACAATATAGGAAATCCTCAAATACAAAATTATAATCGAAATAATACTAAAACAACATAGGAAATCCTCAAATACAAAATAATAATTAAAATAATACTAATACATTACAAAAGTTGAAAAGACAAATTCATGGAATTTCTGGCATATTATTATTCATTGCCATTTTATTAGCAATGGTTTTCCTAAGCGTATTTATTTGGTTTCCTTTCTCGGTCAATGTATCATTTGCAAGCTCATTCTACGTAGGTTCAGACAAGTACTGTAGAAGCATGAATATGGGTGCCATCAATGGTGCCTATACAGCCCTATCATTTTGTTAAAGAATAGTATTATACAAGATTATCAACAAAATAAAATTGATGATGTAAATGAATATATAAGAATTCTACCATAAAGTAACATTTATGGTTAGGAACAAATCGGGGGAATGTCGGTTTATTTTGATTCTCGAATTGAATCGGTCCAGTTGCTCATCCCTAATTTCTTTATTGTTGCTCAATGAACCTTTAATGGCCCTTGCATAGCAAAGAGAGAGATTATCTTGAATCTCTTGCCTTCGAATTAAAATTCAAGATTGTGTAACAATCTAATTATTTTGATTTTGCAAGAATTTTAAATCCGTAAAGAAACAAGGTTAAATTTCTAGGCACGTTTTTTATTCATCTATTATGTAAGAACTTTTTCTTCAACTAGCCATGCGCGTGCCCTTTCTAGGAAGAAAGAGCCCCATTGTTTTTAAGTAAGCATTTAAGAACTTTGGTCGTTTTTTAAAATTGGGGACCCATTCGATTGCCTTTCATTCTAAAGAGAAAGTTATCAAAAAAAACCTGAAAAAAAAAAACACGAAAAAAATAAGAAAAAGAAAATTAGCAATAATTTGTGAAGTTGTAGTTATGAGTGAATTAAGTTAGCAAGAAAGCGCACGGTTCTTTTATATGGTTTGATTTTAGTTTCTGATTTTTATTTCAAAAACGAGAAGTTAAAAATTTTAGCACGATTTCTTCAATTTCTTTATTTTGGAATAGAAATGTTTTTTGAAAACAAAGAAATCAAATTGCGTTACCAAACGGATTTCTATTTGATTTTGTTCCAAACCTGTTAGGAAACAAAGAAATAGAGAAATCGAGAAATAGAAATTTTGTCATACATGCTCTGAATGGTCAGCATCAAAGGCGTGGGGGGGGGGGGCATTCTGGTAAAGCTTAGCTAACCTTCGTTCCCTGCCAACCTTTGTCAACATTCAATTATGGTTTTTTTCTCGAAAGTCGTGAAAGGATGAGCAAATGAGGGAGATTTTCCAAACGAAGCGAAGCTATTTCGACCACGTGCGGCACGTGGGGGTTTGGACCCAACCCTCTTGTGTCCCAATTCCCAATTCCCAACCGAGCCGGTAGAGGCTGCGAACGGGGTCGAATGTTCATGTCGTTCAGTGAATTTGCTTTGATCGAAATCGGTCGCCGTGAAAAGTGGGTACCCGCGTGTTGATATTTTGCACATCAATGTTTCGTGTGGATGGTAGCTCCCACGTGGCGCCACGTCACAATTCATAAACACGCTTGTCATGCCCCGTCGCACAACCACAGTATATACCATATTTTACCATGATGCGTTAGATACCTTTGCATTGAGTTAAAATGGATTTCAAGCCTTCAAGTCGATTCTCGGAACGGGTTTTATACTTTATTAAAACATCATCACCACCAGCCACACCAAGCATCCTAGGCATCCACTTGAGCCACCACCAGCCACTACTATGTTGATGGTATATTGCTGCATAAGTTGCAAGTGTAAGGTGTCTTACACCAGCTTGCACCAACACTACATGGTGCAAGCTGTGCATATTGCACACTTACATCTTGCACCAGGTGCAGCAAAAACAAAAACCTCCAATCCAACCCACCACCAACACGCTTCACCAGCCGCCGCCACCAGCCACATGAGCACCCCAGTCACCACCACATATCCACCACCATAAGCAGCAATAAATCAAATTAAAAATAAAATGAAAAAATGAAAAAGGCATGCCAAAAATAACAAGTAACAACCGTTCCATTGATTTTGAACCTCTGTCTCACAAACTCAATGACAAATGAAGTCTCACAAGCTCAACTAACTCAATGACAAACTATTATAAAATAAAATAAAAAAACAAACAAACATCCACAAATGTTTACAACTGACTCATCAGCTCCATAAATCATATCACATCATTTCATCAATCAATATGAGACAATGCCTCCTGTTTGTGCTCGTTTTGATGGACCTCGCACTTGATTCATAATCCTTGCACTTTTTCTAACTGGACGTGAGACTTATTCTTCAACTGTCTTGGGATGCGTTGATTCTGATGGAGCTGCAATTGTCTTAGGCTGAACCGATTGAAGAAGGAGCTGAATCGTTATAGGCTGAACTGATTCGGATGGACCTGCAACTGGGTTCTTCTTACTCCTTTTTCTTGTTGGCACAGACAATGTCTTCTTCTTTGTTGGTGCAGCCGTTGATTCTTGAGTTCATCCTTGAGAGATAAGAACCTCTTAACTTCTCCCAGGTATCAAAAAGAAAACTCAATTATCAACAAAAGTTTGCACTATAAATTAAATTAAATGCAGCCTATAAAACTTACATTGAGAATAACTATTCTAGAATAGTCATCTTTATAAAGGCCATAACCATATTATTTTAGCATCTTCCTAAGAACCCCTCTTATTCGAAGGGGAGCATCACTTTCAGGTACTTGTGATTGGTTGCCTCTTCTTCTCGCATGTGATTTCTTCGGCTCTTTTGGCTGTTTAGCTACAGTAGGGGCTTCTTTGGCCAATTCTTCAGCTAGGCGTGTTGTAGATGGCCTTCTTGTAGGTGGCTCTTGATTTGGCTTTCTTCTGGTTGTTTTTCTAGTTACGCCTTCAGGTTCAATGACACCTTCGGTTGGCTTTGATGGTGGCCCTTGTGATGACTCTTCTAGTGGCCTTTATGATGACATTGGTGATGGATCTTGTGGTGACCCTTCAGTTAGGCCCTCTATTAGTAGCTGAGCTCTAGCTTACTTTCTTTGAACTTGAGAAAAATGCAAAGGACATCATAAATATAACAGCAGGCCATATTAGAACGTAAATGAAAAGTAAACTCAAATCATTTAACTGACCGGGTATTTTTTTCTCTGTTACTGCTGAAGAACAGTCGACTTAATTGGCCCTCCAGTTACTTTAGCCAATCTTGCAGCTGGCTGTCTTCCACCTTCCCTTCTTTGAACAGGCTCTTCATTTTCAAGTATAGCAGGGGCTTCGGCCAATTCTTCACGTGTCATGGTGACCTGACAAAGACAAAAACATTACATACATGTCACTTATATCTATGGATATATTCATAACAAATCATAAGCAACATAAACACAATTGTCATGACTCACTAGGTTTATTGTCATCGACTAAAGAACAGTCGACTCACTTTGCATTTCTGTTTCTCATTCTCCAACTGTCCCTTCACTAAGCCCTTCAACTGGCCTCCATTGTTCTTGCTGCTTCTTTAATTGACAACCCTTAATATTGTGCCATGTTATGTGGCAAAAAGAGCACTTTATCAGTACACATATCATATTCATCCTATGGTGACATGAGTCCTCTCCCTCCGTCATTTTTCTTTTTTTCGTTGGTCTTCCTAGTCTCTTCTTTAATGGCAAAGGTTGAAGTGTTTCACGATCTGTTGGCTCCCATAACTTGCTACTTCTAATTGGCTGCAACATAAATTGATACGAAGCAAGATGTTTCGGTTTCTTGTACCAATCATCAAAGTAATCTTCTATGTTATGGCCCTTCAATTAAATTGCACATATGGCATGTGCACAAGGAATTCCACTTAGTTGTTATGCTCTGTATGAACACTTTATCGTATCTAAATGGACAACATATTTATTAGAACCTTTCATTATCTCATATCATTCATCCTCATTCCAAATGGGATGACAATACCTACTTGTAGCCAAGTTGTCATCTAATTTCTTAGCAATTCTAGAACCATATTGCTTAGTCCACTTTGCAGTGTCATCTCTTTGTCTATGCAGCCGAGTCATTACCAAAACCCATATGTCTTCAAGCATCGAGATAATTGGTTTACATCTGGCATCTATTATCCTCCCATTGAATGCTTCACATACATTATTATCAATGTTATCGCATTTGAATTCCTTGCTGAAGAACTCCCTACACCAATGCTTCAAGTCTATTTGGAACAGTGGATCATAACCATCCTTTGTCAATTGAAGCATCTCTTCTTTGGCCATCCTAAAGTCAGCCATATTCGTGCTCTTTGTTAGCTACCAAAATTGCGATTGCAACTTGTCCTTTATAGGTCTTTGCCCAATTTGCGTATATGTGCCACGCACACATTTGACATTCAGCATAAGGCAACAACTCAACTATTGCTGGAACCAGTCCTTGCAATAATTCAAAATATAAAAAATGTAAGCAAATGATATGTTGATATCAAAAAGCAAACAAGTGACCAAAATTTTTAAAAAACAAACTTACCTTTGGTTGGTCGCTCATGAACGCCCACCCTGCCACATTTGTTATCTCCAAATTAGTCATCAAATTTTTGAGGAACCAGGACCAATTGTCCTTGTTCTCTACCTTCACAACAGCCTAAGACAAGGAAAACATTTGATTGTTTGTATCTCTTCCAATTGCGGCCAGCAATTCTCCCTTGCACAAGCCCTTCAAAAAACACCCGTCTAATCCTATAATCCGTCTACAACTAGATAAAAATCCTCGTTTGCATGCATCGAAGCAAACATAGAATTTATCGAATTTCGTCCCAATATCAGGAAGTGGTCTCTCCACGACCTTTATATACACTCTACCTCTAGGATTTTGCAGCCTACACTCCCAAGCATAGTCCCACAACTGTCCATATTCACCGCTATACTGACCAATGAGTATCTTCATCACCTTTTGCTTCGATCTTTTCCATTGATTCTTGGATATATTGATGCCTATGTGCTCCTTCGCCAGCATCCTGAACTGAGTAGTATTCATCTGAGGCATCAACTTAATCAATTCAAAGAAGTGCTTCGATAACCATACACTTGTTACCCTTTTATTCTCAAAATTAATGGAATAAGTATGTTCATCTTGGTAGGCTCTAATCTTGAAAGATCAACTTCTCCTAACAAATGCGCCATAGATCTTCCATGAACAATTTTGCTGCAAACACCTAGCTCTTACAACGGTCTTAGTATTTCTAATGAAGTCAATGTTCATTTGTGTAGCAATGGAGTTCTTCAATATAGCTTCTCTAAATTATTTCGTATCATGAAATTTCATGCTTACCGACAAAGTATGAGAGGCAACGGATGGATCATAAGAAGGAAATTTACTTTTCATTTTCCTTCTATGCACAGGTCCTTCATCTTCTTCAAGCTCATCCTGGGAAGTAGCATTCTCGACGCTTTCTTCATAGTCAATCTCCTCGCCAACAGCACCAACATCTGTAGGGCCTTTGGGTCTGTTTGAAACTTCATCGGTTACTTGCAAAGCTACAAACTTAGCTGTCAAAAAATCCCTTCACTGTATTATTGACTGTACAAGCTCCTCCTCCTCGTCATCACTTATAAAATTTTCAACAGGCAACCCTCCATTATCATCATCAGTTGATTCATCTACTTCACAATCTAATCCAAAAATTGTGACATCACCTATGTCATCATCACTTTGGTGAACTGCATCAGCGCTTCTCTCATGTCCATTATATCTATCATGCCCTCCTTCGACCCTAACGTTAGTACTACCTTGAATACCATCTCCTTCTTGTCCTACTTCGGTGCTCTCTCCATCATCATCTTCATCATCACTTTCACTATGGTATAGAACATTTCTAAGACCATTATCATCTTCTAAGCATCTCAAACCATCTCTTAAGTATTTCACAGGAATACAATACAGCAGCTTTTGAACTTTACAAGGCAAATAAGTATTTATATCCCTAAGAAGTCATATATAAGATGCATTCTTTATATCCACAAAGATGATACCCTCATTTCCACCCTCATAGTCTCGCTCATCCTCTCCAATCACAAATTCCCCATCATAGCAAACTATGACAGCGACATAGGGCCCGTTTGGTTCGGCTTTTGGTGAATGTCTTTGGCCAAATGCAAATATCTTTAGGATAAAGGGGTTTTCGGGAATGCTCGGCCGTTTGGCAAATTACGCATTGAAAAGTTGCTTGTGTGAAAATACCGTTTGGCAAAATTTATTCCAAATGGGCTTTTGCTTTTAATTTTCTTTTTTAAAAAATCTGAAAATCAAATCCTACGGCCGACGATGCCGAACGGCCGCCCGAGGTCGCGACCTTAGGCGCCTGGAGGCGCAAAGGCCAGATCTGGCCTCCGGACCGCCAGATCTGGCGGCCTGAGGTCGCGCGGACCCAGCGGCGCGCGGCGCGACCTCAGGCAACGTCGTCGCCGCCTAGAGGCGTGACCTCAGGCGCCTGAGGTTGTAGAGGCCAAATCTGGCCGCGGGACGGCTAGATCTGGCCTCTGGACCGCCAGATCTGGCGGCATGAGGTCTGCGCCGCCTGGGTTGCACATCACGGCACCCCCAGACGGTGGTCACCAGCGACGCGCGACCCTCAAGCGGCAGCGGCGGTGGCTACCAAAGAAGCTCGGTGGCCGGAAAGAAGAAGAAGAAGACAACGGGAAAGAAAAATGATGAACAGTAGGCGTGGCATTTCCCAAATGCCCAATGCCCAATGCTACCCCTCCCCAGCATTGAGCATTGAGCATTCCGAATGCTCATACTTGGGCAAAGGAGCTTCCAAAAAAAATTGCCAAACACTAAAATTTTCCCCCAATGGGCTTTGGGGGTCCAAGGAGCTTTGGGAATGCCCAACCAAACACCCCCATAATCCTTGTCATGAGCCATTACTGCACCAAGAACAAGAAAAATAATCATTAGTTTTTGAGACCACTAGACAATTGCACATGGGAGTCCCCCCACTCTCATGGATTTTAGTAAATAGAGGTCCCCACATTGACAATATGCCTCTACATAACAGCCAAAAAAGAGGTCGGCACTTTAATTATTTACCTTCCCTTCCCTTAAAATATTAACCAAAAACAGAGGTCCACACAACAAGCACAGGTCCCCACAACAATCACAACCCAAGCAATTTTGTCTACTGCACTAAACGTGCGATGTGAGAAAATGTACATCAACTTAAGCAAATCAAAGCATACTCTGACATCAACTTAATCAAATCACAATCGTTGACTCCTACAAATTCCTTTAAAAGTTTAAACTAAAATTAGAACAACTAAACTTGAAAGCATTCTATGTCGCTAAAGCTAAAGAAAAACAAAGAGAAAATGAAACACAGACAGATCACTCCAAATTCTTAGACTATCATAACCCATAACAAATTTGGACAAGCAGGCAATACCTTTCTCAAAGAAGACTGACGCAAGCTGCAGAGCTAATTCTAGGAAATAGCTTCACCAGAACATGCTTCTTTCAAGTTCTTATTCTTCCTACTTGAAAATTTTTCTTAGTTTGTAACTTTACCAATATAATTTTAGCTACAGTTGTTATGTTCTCATTCAGGATTTTGGATTGATAAACATACCCTATACAGCCTCACAAGCAGGATGGTTCAAGGATATACTCTATACAGCCTCACAAGCAGGGTGTTTCAAGGACATACCCTATACACTCTCATAAATAGGGTGGTTCAAGAACTTAGTTTTCTTCTCAGAATGGCATTGGTCACTTGCTTTACTAGGATGCTCTTAAGGAGATGCACAGACAGTGATCCAACAATCAAAACATACTCTGACATTGGCTTGAAAGAAAAATTCACCAAAATAATGAGAAATCTGGTCTCTTTGTGTAATGTTAGCAAGTTTCAGTTGAAGTGTATGAACACAAATTCCATCAGAGCTATAATAAAATAATCGAGCCCTAATAAAATAATCAAACGAGCCCTAATAAAATAATCGAGTGAGTCCTAATTTCATCACAGGGAGAGGGAGAAGGGGCCGAATCTGGACGAGCGACGATGGTGAGCGGTGATAATGACCAACGATGGTGAGTGGTGAGCGGCGACGGCGACCAACAACAGCGACTGACGACAACGACCAATGACCAGCTCTAGGTGTGAACGGTGATGGAGAGAATAGCCTGAGATCTACTATGAACGCGAACGGGGAGGAACGGTGTTTAGGTTAGCACACAATGACCTAAACGACGTCGTTTAGGTCAGTGCACTCAATGTGGATGGACAACGTCGTTTTTGTTGTCCAAGTCGGCTTTTTTTAAAAAAAACATTTGCCACATCAGTAAAAGAAGTTGTCGAAAATCACCGGAAAATGCCACGTATGCAATTTGGCCAGATTTTGGTTGGATTAGCATTCAAGTGATCCATTTTGCTTCGATTTTGGCACTTAAGTATACTTTTCGTAAGTTATGGCACTTAAGTGTCCATTTGTGCAAAGTTGTGGCACTTGAAGAGTCCGCACATCCAAAACACCGTTTTCAATTAGGGGACTGGAAGGTCAATACTACTTTACAAAACATTCCCAAATGCCATCTTAAAAAAGACATTTTTTTTCTTTTGGATAAAAAAGCCATTAAAAAATTATGTCATTTACGATATATTTACCTAATAATAAAAAATAAAAATAAAAACCTTAAACTTGTGTTCATGTGACGCATTTACCTTCCATCCAGATTCAATCAGGTAATTTTATAATCAAAATAATGCCATTTTTATTTCACTTAAGTCATATGAGCATCATACCAACACTATATACCTTTCAACAATCATTTAGATAAATTTCTAATGGTATTCATTAATGAAATTAAATAGTAAATATCTCGCATAGGTATAATTTTGAGATTTTTGGTGTCATAGAAAAAGATATAGAATAAATTTGTCACAAGTGATATAATTTGAGTGTTTTGCGGCTTTTTTTCTATTCCTTTTAAAGAAGAATAATAATTTCATTGGGCATGGTCACCAGTCGCACCCACCGTAGATGATGCCCTCTCAAACCAGATCGAACGGCTATCAGAGGCGGTCGAGAAAAAGGAACATCGCGCGACACGTGCCTGCATAAGACATCCTCCCCCGTCGAATGAAATGTGAACGACGTGAACATCCTCAAATCGAATGAATTCAAAACAAAGGAGAAAAAAAGGAAGAACCAAAAAGATTCTAACTTTGCGGGTTGCAGTAATTTGAATCCCAGCAGTCAAGAAACCAAGAATTGTTCACACATTTCTCCCACTTCTCCGTCCCCATTTCTTGCCCCGAAGAGAAGATTTTTGTAGCAGCGAGACTGGACGAGATGATGTGGGTGGCGAAGCAGCAGATTGCGAGATCAAAACGGGGTCGTGTCTGGGCAGGAACGCTCCTCTGCTAGTTGTTCCTCATGCTGGCGACCCCGAAGATCCCTTACTCTACCAAGCATCACGTCTACGCTGACATGCGGAATTTCCTCGATGCGGTCAACGGGTTCTCTTCCGTTTTCTTTTTGTTTTTGTTGTCTCTGTGTTTGCATGTGCTCTATGAATGCACATGGCGGATGATCGTGTGTATTTTGCTTGGTGGGTATGATTGATTGTGCCGTGTTGCGTTGTGGGTTGTTCCGCAGGTGTGCCCAACACGCTCAATGCCCTTTCTCAAGGATTGATTGTTCGCTCACTAGCTAACTCAGATTGTTAGTGTTTTTCAGAGCGAGAAGTTTTGGAAGAAAAGTTTTGGAATAATATTCTATTACTTGAATGTTGGATAATACAAATGAGGGGAGAACACCTGAGGTTTTTCAATTATTATTGTTCCAAGTACCATTTATCCTATAAAATACAAGACTATCATTTACTTTATTAAGTGTAAGAAATATCTTGAATGCAAATATACATTTTCAAGAACCTCCTGACATTGTTAATTCAAGACTTGTCTCATTCCCCTCAATCATTTCTTGGTATATCGACCTTTGAAATCTTAGAGACCGTGCCATTTTCCCCCACCCATTTGAGCAACTCAGTATTTATTGCTTGAATTGTTGGTTTCTTTGGACATTGGCAATTCTTCGGTCTCCGATGTCATTTGGTCTTTTGCTTTTTGATTTGTCAATTACCTGTCTCTTAAATTCCGACTTGTTTCGCAAGCAACTCCTTTTTCAGTTCAGCTATTTCCACGTTGCGTGACAAGTTCTCCACTTTCAGTAAAAGTCTATGGATTGGCATCTCATTTTGAATTGGCACTGAACGGTTAACTCCATCTTGGACACCTCCAAAGGTTATGGTGTCACTTTTGGCTTGCCTATAAGCTCCTCAATTCCTAGCTTTTTGTCCACAAGTCATACTATGGAAATGCTCTTGGTCTTCGTCAACCCAAAAATCATGGGTACCACCAATGGACATTTTTGGTTGGTGATAATAATTGACTTAATTTTCATTTGATCATGGCATTAGCTCTATCAATGAATTTTAAACCCAAAATAAGATCATATTCATTAGGTAAAATTACCTCGAAAGAGAATGTCTTTCTAATCATCAATGTGTAGTTCAACATTTTGAGCAATATCAATGGCCCATTTGTCATTTGAGTTGATTGCCTTAAACTGATGTCTGGCTAGCTCCACTCGAAGTCCCAACTCTTAGTTGGGTTGCTTGAGATGAATATGTTTAACGCACCTGTGTCAACCAAGGCATAGGATTTTGTGTTACTAACCTTGACTTCCACAAATGGCAAGGTTATACTTGGAGGCTTCTTGGAGGAAGCTTAAATCTGTGTGGAGTTGAGAATCTTTATAGTTCTAAGCTGCCATTCATTTAATTTCTTGCTTTGCTTCTTCCTCTTCCTCTATGGCGAGCAATGCCGCGGGTTTGTTGTTCTTTGGACAATCTTGGTTCAATAGGGACGGTGGCAAATGAAACCTGTGGATGGTGGCGGCTTTTTCTCCCATTCTTGGTAGGAGCCATGTGGGGTTGGTTCAACCTTTGGTTTGGTTGTTTGGAAGGACCTTCTCCCCCATGATTTTTCTCGTTGATCTTTTCAACCACGGGTAATTACACATTCCATATTTTCGTCGTGGTGGCAATCCGTTCTCCACCCATTTCCTTTGGACTTGGAATATTCAGGTTTGGTGAAGTTAGCATTGGACTTGGGTATAGTGAGTGCCTTTGATACTCCACACATCCCATCTTTTAAACTTAAGTTGGCTCAAGGCTTCAAACCATTCATGAATGTTCCGAAAGCCTCCTCCTCCACTAAGATGAGAATTTGGAGTTTGAGGTCGGTCAACTCATTCACGTACTCTTGAACCATGTCTTTTTATTCACGACGATGGAGTATGCTACGAGCTTGTTGTTGGGTGAACTTCAAGAAATAATCTTGAATTTTTTTGACAAAATAATCCCATGTGTAGATGGGATAAACACCTTGCTTGGATAAACACCTTGCTTGGTCTCATCACACCTATTTTGCCACCAAAGCATGGTATTGTTGGTTAGGAACATAGGGGGTTTTCATAACTTGGTCTCTTGAATTGGCACGACATTGTTGTGTAAGACTAGTGCTATTTTGAGCTCTTGGATCTCCAACTCCAGAGTTTCAATCTTGGCTTTGCTCGAGTTGTCTCTTTGAGCTCTAGGACTTCCATCTTCAAAGCCTCGATCGTGACTTCAAGGGATTTGTCCTTCAAGCACAAGGGAGCTGTGGATTTGTTTTCGAGGTAGAGCGTCTCTTCGACCTGTCAATTCACATTTTTTGCCTCATTGATTTCATTCATGAACTCCATCTTGGTGGCCTTCATTCTGGCGAACCTTTCCTCAAGGGAAGGCATAATGTCCATCAAAGCGGCCCTCCTCCTGGCTTTATTGCAGGTCTCATTCTCTCGAATAGCCTCACCAACAACGGCAACATTGACATCATCTTGGTTCAACATTCTATCAACCACTTGATATACTCCTTCATCTCTTTGAACAAACTGTTTTCACTAACTTGAATCGTAGAGAGAGAGTATTTAGAGAGAAAAAGCTTTGGGAGAGAATGTATTTTCTAGCTCATACAAATAAGGGGAGAGCATCCTCATTTATACACGAAGCCTTTTAATTAATACTGCTCCAACTACCATCTATTCTAATAAATATAAGATTATCATCTATCTCATTAATACAAGAAATATCTTGAATGTAAATATAAATTTTCGCCTTTGTTAATTCAAGACTTAACCACTGGGGGTTCGCCCCAGTGGCCACCCTTCCAACATGGAAGGGGGGTGAGGGGTTCAAATCCCCACCTCCTTAGGGGGGATGGGGTAGGGACGCGTAAGTTTCGAGAGTGGGTTGCGACTCCCACGCCCTACAAGAGGCAGGGACACAAGTCTGCAAGTGAGTGTATTCTAGGAATAGAGTAGGACTGACCAAAAAAAAAAATTCAAGACTTATCTCATTCCCATTAATTATTTCTGGTACATTAAGCCTTGAAAATCTTAGAATTGTGACACGTGTGGAAACCCTTTCTGATGTATCGAGTCCTACTTGTAGTTTAATCATTTGAAGATCGATCGGACATCATATGATCACTTACCTAGATCTCAATCGATACCGATTCCTCGAACTCATTCGCAATTGAGTCCTTGAGGCCGGCTAATGAAACCTTACATCGAACTCAAATTAAGCTCGAATTATCAATATATATATATATATATATAGTTGATAAAATAGTTATTTTATTTTTCACATGTTGCTGATTTGGTTTTTCAGTTATTAGAGTTAGTGGAGTCATGTGTGTTGGTTATCCTCATTTTTAGGTGTTAGTGGGGCAAGTGCTTTATGGAGAACATGGGTAGTTATGGTGTGTTTTACGTGATGTGTTTTGTCTTTTGTAAAAGACTTGGTTGCTTTGTACGTAAGATGAAGTTTCAGTCTCATCTCTTCTCCCTTTTGCAATTTAACAGTGGTATCAGAGGCTGAGAAAAACGTGAGAGAGTTTAAAAAAAAAAAAAAACTTTCGTGAGAAAATTGCAGTAGCAATATTTCCAATGGCCACCGATAATTTTGTTCAACCAGCAATACCATGCTTTGATGGTCACTATGACCATTGGAGTATGTTGATGGAGAATTTTTTACAATCAAAGGAGTATTGGTCGGTTGTCGAATCTGGAATTCAAGAGCCACCAATAGGCATGGCTTTGACGAGATCCCCGAGAAAACAGAATTGGAAGCTCGAAAGTTGAAAGACCTGAAGGCAAAAAATTATTTTTTTCAGGCTATCGATCGTTCCATCTTGGAGACTATTCTTTGCAAAGAAACTTCCAAGGATATTTGGGATTCTATGAAGAAGAAATATCAAGGCTCTATTAGGGTGAAGCGTGCACAACTTCAAGCCTTGAGAAGAGATTTTGAGACACTAGCGATGAAGGATGGAGAATCTGTCACTAGTTATTGTGCCAGAACAATGGAGATCAGCAACAAGATGCGATTCCATGGCGAGAAGATGGACAACGTTACCATTGTGGAGAAGATTTTGCGTTCCTTGACACCAAAGTTTAATTATGTTGTTTGTTCAATTGAAGAGTCGAAAGACATAGATGCGCTCTCTCTTGATGAATTGCAAAGCTCCTTATTGGTCCATGAACAGAAGATGAACAGAAGTTCAAAAGTAGAGGAGCAAGCATTGAAGGCTTCTACCAATACTCATTCTAACAATTTCAGAGGAAGGGGTAGAGGTAGAGGTAGAGGAAGGGGAGATCGAGGAAATAGAGATGTTGGCAGAAATTTCAAAGCCAATAATGACCAATTTCAAGGCAAAGGCGAGAGGACGGGATCCTAACAAATTCAAGGTAGAGTGTTTTAGATGTCATAAATTTGGTCATTATGCATATGAATGTTATACTAGGCTGCCTAATAATAAAGAAAAGGCAGAGAGTTCAAATTTTGTTGAAGAAAAGGAAGCGAAACGTTGTTGATGGCTGTTCAAGATAAAAAGGAGCACGAGTCGAGATATTTGGTATGTGGATACGGGCTGCGGTAACCACATGAGTGGAAGTAAGTTTTCTTTTTCTCATCTAAATAAAGATTTTCATTCCACTGTGAGTTTTGAGGTCATTCTTGTGAAAGTGATGGGAAAAGGTGATATTAAGATAAGAACCAAGAATGGTTTTGTGGAAACGATCTCTAATGTGTTGTATGTTCACGACTTGAAAAGTAACCTATTGAGTGCTGGCCAATTACAAGAAAAGGGTTATGTAATCACCATTCGGAGGGGTGTCTGTGAAATTTATGATTCCGTTAGAGGTGCTATTGCGTTATTCCTATGAATTCAAATAGATTGTTTCCATTAAAGATTGAAAATATTCAGTCTTGCTTGATGGCTGAAAAGAAAGATCCCTCATGGCTTTGGCACTTTCGCTATGGTCACTTGAGTTTTGGTGGATTGAAGACCCTCCAACAAAAAAACATGGTGACGGGTCTTCCTCAAATTACTGTTCCTTCTCAAGTATGTGAAGAATGTGTTGTTAGCAAACAGCATCGTTCTCAATTTTCAAAAGAAAAGTCATGGAGAGCAAAGGATGTTTTGCAGCTGGTGCATTCGGACATTTGCGGTCCCATAAATCCATCTTCTAATGGAGGTAAAAGATACTTAATTACCTTCATTGATGATTTTTCCAGAAAAACTTGAGTTTATTTTTTACGGGAAAAATCGAAGCTTTCTCCACATTTAAAAGCTTCAAAACTTGTGTTGAAAATGAAGCAGGAAAGACCATTAAGACCCTTCGAATAGATCGTGGCGGTGAATATTGCTCAAAAGAATTTGAAGTTTTTGTGCGAGTATGGCATTCGAAAAGAGCTTACTATTGCATATACACCACAGAGAATGGTGTATCTCGAGAGGAAAAATAGAACAATTCTCAACATGGTGAGAAGTTTATTGGCAAGAGGAAGAGTTCCAAAGACTTTACGGCCGAAGCAGTAAATTGGAGTATTCATGTTTTGAACAAAGTCCAACTTTTGCTGTTCAAAATATGACACCTGAAGAGGCTTGGAGTGGGAGAAGACCAGCTGTAGATCACTTCAGAATTTTTGGATGCATCGCATATGCCCATGTCCCGGATGTGAAAAGGAAGAAACTTGATGACAAGGCTGAAAAATGTGTCTTTCTTGGTGTAAGTGAAGCATCCAAAGCATATAAATTATTCAATCCACTAACAAAGAAAATTGTGACTAGCAGGGATGTTGTTTTGATGAAGAGAACACTTGGGATTGGAATAGGCAGCAGCCTACCCAAGTTCTTTATGACAATAATGCTGAACAGGAGCAAATTTCAGCACCTTGTATTCCCCAAAATTCATCAAATACGACTTCTATAGCTGCTGAAATTTCACCAACAGGCTCTGAAGTCAATGAAGAAGAAGCCCAATCTCTTCGCCGCGTTAGAAGAAAGCCTGCTTGGATGGAAGATTATGAGGTAACTGGAATTGGAGATTCAATTACTCACTTTGCTTTATTTTCAAACTATGACCCTACAACTTTTGAGAGTGTTGTCAAAGAAGAAAAATGGCGAAAAGCGATGGATGATGAAATTAATGCCATCGAAAGAAATGATACTTGAGAGCTATCCGATCTTCCGGATGGACAAAAAACCATTGGTGTAAAGTGGGTCTTTAAAACAAAACTGAAAGAAAATGGTGAGGTTGACAAATTTAAAGCACGTTTGGTAGCCAAGGGATACAAGCAGCAATATGGAATCGACTATACAGAGGTTTTTTCTCCAGTTGCGAGACATGACACGATCAGATTGGTGGTTGCATTGGCGGCATAGAATTCTTGGCCTATTTTCCAGCTAGATGTCAAATCGGCATTCTTGCATGGATACTTGGAGGAACAGTATTTGTCGAGCAACCCCTGGTTATGTCAAGATTGGAAATGAGCATAAAGTTTATAAATTGAAGAAAGCTCTTTATGGGCTAAAACAAGCCCCTCGGGCTTGGTATAGTCGTATTGAAACTTATTTTCTTAAAGTTGGTTTTTCAAAATGTCCTTATGAGCATACGCTTTTTGTCAAGATTGGAGATAAAGGGAAAATGCTTTTTGTCTGCTTATATGTTAACGATCTTATATTTACTGGAAGTTGTGATGGCATGTTTGAAGAATTCAAGAAATCTATGATGGATGAGTTTGAAATGTCTGATCTTGGTATGATGCATTACTTCCTTGGCATAGAAGTGGTACAATCGGATGATGGGATTTTTATTTCTCAAAAGAAATATGTGGGAGAAATTTTGGACAGGTTTCAGATGAAGGATTGTAATCCTGTAAACACTCCAGTTGAGTTTGGCTTAAAGTTATACAAAGATCATGAAGGGAGGAAGCTTGACAGCACACTTTATAAACAAATTGTGGGCAGTTTGATGTATTTAACTGCAACAAGACCAGACATAATGTATTATGTGAGTTTAATCAGTAGATATATGGAGAATCCTACACAAATGCATTTGTTAGCTGCCAAGAGAATTCTTCGTTACTTGCAAGGAACCAGAGACTTTGGGCTATTTTACAAAAATTGTGAAAAGTCTGATTTGTTGGGGTTTACTGATAGTGACTATGCAGGAGATCAAGATGATAGGAGGAGCACTTCGGGTTATGCTTTTATGTTTGGAACAGGTGCTATTTTGTGGTCATCCAAGAAGCAACCAATTATCACATTGTCAAGTACATAAGCTGAATTTGTTGCTGCAACAGCTACTGCTTGTCAAGCTATTTGGCTAAGGAGAATTCTTGAGGAGTTACAATTCAAGCAACCAGGACCTACTAAAATTTTTTGTGATAATAATTCAGCAATAAAACTCTCCAAGAATCCAGTGTTACATGGAAGAAGCAAGCACATTGATGTGAAGTTTTATTTCTTGAAAGATCTTAGTAATGATGGAACAATTGATCTAATCTACTGCAGGAGTGAAGATCAAGTTGCTGATATATTCACCAAGGCCCTCAAGATGGAGTCATTTGTGAAGCTCAGAAAGTTACTAGGTGTTTGCACCGTGAAAAAAGTCAAAGCTTTAAACTGAATGTTAGGAAACATCAGTTTAAGGGAGGGATTGTTGATAAAATAGTTATTTTATTTTTCACATGTTGCTGATTTGGTTTTTCAGTTATTAGAGTTAGTGGAGTCATGTGTGTTGGTTATCCTCGTTTTTAGGTATTAGTGGGGCAAGTGCTTTATGGAAAACATAGGTAGTTATGGTGTGTTTTGTCTTTTGTAACAGACTTGGTTGCTTTGTACGTAAGATGAAGTTTCAGTCTCATCTCTTCTCTCTTTAGCAATTTAACATATATATAATAAGGTTTCGAAACTAATATTCTTTCATTGTTCTAGATAATCATAAATTCATAAGCTTATGTCTAACTCAAAGACAGAAATTACACGCCGTTTTTCCCAGAATCGGATTCAACGAGACCTCCAAGCTGAAAGCCCCTGCTCTGCTCCCATGTCGCGGGCCCGGCCGAGTCACCCCCGAGCCGAACCAGTCGGCGATCCTGGTAATGGCAAGCTCTTACCTTTCACGGTAAATTCAGCCCGGCTTGCAATTCTGATCAAGCTCGTCTCCTCTTTGGTGTCTCGAGTTCTTGGATTCGTGATGGGTTTCGGTGATTTTTGGAGTCCTTGCCCGTCGTTTAGAAAATCGAGGGTAGGCGATGGTGTTCGAAAAGCTCTTGACTTGAATCGTTTCGGGTCGTCTCTTTCTTCTGTGTAGCTATGCATGGACGGAGAATCATCATCCCGAACAAGCATGGCGAGAATCTGGTCGGCATATTACACGAGACAGGGTCGAAGGAGCTCGTGATATTGTGTCATGGGTCCCAGTCTTGGAAGGTTGGTAATGTTTGAGTTTTACTGCAATTCCAGCCTGACCAAGATGACCACTTGTTCTGAAAATTACAACTTTCTAGCTTCCTTCGATGTTTCGGCATTTGATTGTGATTGCTACGTGGAGTGGTGCCTTGTCAATGTAGATGTTCTCCTAAATTACCATTGATTTTCAAAAACTTTGGAGTCCCTGGGTAGGATGGAATGGTTTATGTGAGCGGCGACATCACCAGCTGGAGAATTCTGTGGTTGATTTCGTTATGCTTTGCCAGACAATGCTCTTCTTCTTTTTAGATATCCATACCTGCATTCTGCAAGGCAGGAGTTTCTAAGAATGTCTTGGTTTTCAAAATATTAGTCCTTCATTGAAATTGTGATCACAGTGTCCGGCTGCTTGTGGGTTGCAAAGAACTTACTCTCTTAAAACATATGCAACATTGATCGTGTTGTGCGATGCTGATTATTTTGCAGGAGCGCATTCCTATGGTAACCCTTGCCGGCGCTTGGGAGAGGGAGGGAATCAGCGCTTTTCGTTTTGACTTTGCAGGAAACGGGTGAGTAAATTTCTTGATAAATAAGGAGATAGGTGAGCTAAGTAGTTTATAATTTTTCTCTGGAGGATGCTTTGGTGTCAAAAGAGGCAGTTATCCTACTGTTATGCACTTTGTGACCAGTAGAAAAGATTTCGCAGATCTCATCAGAGATTCTTCGACAATAAGCATGGATGTGCTTTGTAATCTCGTTCTTTATGACGTTCAAAATATATAAATACTTTTGAATTATTTAATCAGCAGTGTAATGAAGTTTCCAGCTCCGTGACTGGAATATTTAATAATTTATCTGGAGAATATTTAATAATTTATCTGCAGTTGTTAGCTTCTATAAATCATTGCTCTTGCAAGGTTTTTTAAATTCATCTTGTGCTTCTGTTTAAGTGCTTTTGATCCATCTCTCTCAGGGAAAGTGAAGGTTCATTTCAGTATGGTAACTATTGGAGAGAAGTTGATGACTTACGGGCTGTAATTGAACATTTCTTGGGGCAGAAACGTTTTATAAAGGCAATTATTGGACACAGCAAAGGTTGACTTTATCTGTGTTTTGGGATGATGCAGCATATTTGAAAACATGAACCTCCAATAATACTGAAGTAACCTAAGTAGGGCATTATTTTCCAGTGGGTTTGCAGGAGGAAATGTAATGCTCTTGTATGCATCAAAATATAAAGACGTAAATATTGTAGTCAATCTATCTGGACGTTTCAATCTGGAGAGAGGCATCGAAGGTCGATTAGGTAAAGATTTTCTACAAAGGATCAAGAAGAATGGATTCATTGATGTGAAGAATAGAAGAGGTAAAGTATCTTATCAACTCAGCCTACTTGTATTGTTATTGAAGGCATCGAGTTTCTAATTGCAATGTGGAAATCTTTTGTTGTGCTGGTAACCTATTAGTCAATGCTTTTGGAAAAGGGTTTCATTACCTGAAGCTTATTATTGCACATGCATATTCACTATCTAGTTGATGGAACAGTAGAGGATTTAGGATCCAGAATTAAGATAGTAGTGCGTTCTTGTCCATTTGCAGGATTGTTCGAGTACCGAGTAACAGAAGAAAGTTTGATGGATCGCCTTACAACTGATTCTTGCACATCATCCCAAGTGATTTCCAGAGACTGCAGGTCTGAATTCTGGTAGTATATTAGGGTGCATCTTGTCTGATCTGCTAAAACTGCAATTCTTCTTTTCTCTAACATAAGAAAATTTGTCTCTGACTTGTAAATTGGACACTCTTAAACGTGTGTAATCTCAGTTGTATGTTTATCATAAAACTTGGCTTTTACATCCCCCATTAGTGAAAAGGAAGCCCATAAAATGTTTCTTTTCGTAATGGCTAGGTCAATGCATCTTCATCTCTTTTAGTTTCTCAATTCCAGCTAAATAGTTTAAGGAATATCATGTCCATTGATTGATTGAATTAAGTTAACCATCTTTTGATTTTTCCTGGCTGTCACTGTTACCTTTCCGATGACACTCGGGTGCTTATGCTGGTAATTGTAGGTGTTGATTGTTCATGGTTCCCTTGACAAAATTGTACCAGCGGAAGATTCTCTGGAGTTTGCCAAGGTCATATCAAATCACAAGCCGTGCATCATAGAAGGAGCTGATCATGCGTACACCTCGCATCAAGATGAGTTGACTTCCGTTGTCTTGGATTTTTTGAAGACTGATGGTTGTCCAAACAAAGGCACGGCCAACACGTTTCCACCATCAAAACCTGCAAATTCTCCTCATTCAAGGATGTGAAAACACCATCGCTTCTGCCGCCTTTTTTAACTTACAATATGAGGACTGGCAGAAACATGCAGACGAGCACTCCTCTCACTTGTAATAGTTGGAATAAATGTGCCCATCATGCAACTTGGTATCACGTTCCTAGTCAAATGCAAAGTAAACAAATCATGCAGTGGAAACAATGTCGCAACTAGCATTATTAGTCTTGCAAAAATACATGTAGAGTTTCAAGCCAACTGTACTAAAACTGCCAAGCTTAGCAGTGGTAACAGGCAGATCATTCTTTCATGACATTGCAAATCTATTGTGGTGTATCTGATGATTTTTTACAGCAAAACTAGTCATCGGTCACCCTGTCATTGACTGAAGCCCTTTCGTCGAGTTTGTGGAGAACCAGGACGAAGTGCAATTGAGATCACATTGAATGGCAAGTTGACAACAGAAATGTGGCTGTCAAACAGGTGGAAACTTTTGGCGGATGAACTCTTTGGTGTAGATGTAAGAACATCCTTGAAGAATTAATCTGAAAAGTGCAGCCCGCGCCCCTATATGTTATCTAACTGGGAAAACATTGAGACTTGCTTTGGAAGTTAAACTGGCAGTAAGTTCTCCAATTACATGAGAAAAACAAGCAGCATCTTCTTCACTGTATCAGTTTTAACATATGGGCAATGTTTTTCTCTTTCACAAACTCGACCTACGAGATTCCACATAAAATTAGGCTGCTTCCTAGGATGGTTTAGCCATTCTTGTTAAGTAGTAGAATTAATTGCCTTCCCTCTGGTATATCCAGAAACAGAAAAAGGTCAATCTTTGGATCCAACATATCTGGTGGAATACAAGATCATTTAAAGAAATTGTAGACGGCTAAACAGCCATCCCCTCCCATCTCCCTTCAAAAAACAAAAAGAAAAGAAAAGACGATTAGACCTGTGAAAACACCTGTGCTTGGGACAAAATGCCAGATGAACAGTATCTACTAGCATACAATCATTTCCAGTTCATAATTCTACATAAGCAACTTCGACCTGGGCAGCAAGAACTGCGCCACAGTAGAAAAGAACAATCACGGACTACATTAAGAGAGAAAGACACAATACCGCGATTTGCTTGATGTTTCTAGTCTGTCTCTAAATCACCTCTACTAAAACTTAGGCCACAACAGTTTTTGGTTTGGCTCCAATCTTTTTCCAAGATATGCTGGGCATAATCTGTTTCTTGTCAATCCGATCCTCATACTTTATTGCAAAGTTAAGCAGTGAATCCAAAAGGGAGTCTGAAAGAAGGTGCGGCTGGACTCCCAAGTCAATCAGCTTAGTGTGCTTGGCATTGTAATAATGTTCTTCTGCTTCCACTCTTGGATTTGGGACAGTGGTGGTTTGCACGTCAAGCCCAAGCTTGGCTCCAGCTTTCGTAACAAGGGCAGCAAGTTGATTGACAGAAAATTGCTCAGTGAATTGATTAAAGACGCGGAACTCGCCGGGATTTGCTGGATTTGCAATAGCAAGCTCAACACATTGGACTGTATCTCTTATATCAAGGTATCCCCTGGTCTGCAAAGTATAAGGACAGTCGCAAAAAAACAAAAGAATGAAACCAATGGAGAAAAGGGTAATAAGGAAGATGAAAATACATGGATCCCTCCACAATACATCCAAGGTCCAAAAGTCACTTTATAAATGACTCTGAATGTTGAGAAAAGTGAATCTCCGGACTTTTGGCTTCATTCGGACAAAGTTTTGGCAGTGCTTGAATGTTCCCTTTTATTAAAATCCAAAACTTTGTGACAGATGCCATACAGATGTTTGCAGAAGGAAGGCGTTAATCATGTGCATACAGTCAAAGGAAGAAATTTTCCCCTTGATGATCTATAATAATCCTCAAACATAACTGCACTTCAAGTACCTAAATCCCGCTGAAGTTTCTCTGGAAAGGACTTCACTTTGGAGGCTAGGCCCTTGCTTAGACATATCAAGGTTCTTGTTGTGTGTGATTAGTCACATTGGAATGGAATGATACCCTCTTTCTTTCCAATTACGTGTTTGTTTGGCAACACTGGAATGGAATACCCATTTGCCTACATGAAGGATTGGGCGATGGTGATCCCTTTCATTTTTCTTTAACCAAAAAATTAATAAATACAATTATATAATTTTAAAAAATCAGGTATTATTAATTATTAATTAGTATAATTCAACTAATTGCCAATTTTTGAAATTATATTCTATTAATTAATTATTCTAATCACATAAGAAGTTCATTTTCTAAATAATTGTAAATTACAGTTATCAAAATATAATTAATGAAATATAAATACTGTTCATTATTTGATAATTCTACATTATATTTAAGAAATTTCAATTAGTATACTACTCATGCAAATACATACTACTTGAACTTATTAGAAAATCCCATTCAATTCCATTCCCATTAACATTTTTTTTCTTACAACCAAACACAAGAATCTTCATTCCATTCCACAGTTTACCAAACAAAAATATGTGGATTGTCATTACATTCCATTCTGTTCTATTCTGTCTTATTAAATGCAAAACAACTAAAAGTACAAATCACAGTTCAAGAGAACTATAAGAGGAGGTACTTTTAATTGACGTGTGATGAATAAGTTCATAAGCAACTATAAAAGCTTTACTATTTAGAATTTATATATTTAGGCTATTGTTGCTTATATTGAAGGAAAGTAAACAGCCAAAAGATGATATGTATAATCGGCATGTGGAGATACAACCACGCTACTTGTAAGCAGAAGATTATTACCTGGCCCCCTTTGCCATATACCGTAAGTGGATGACCAATTGCAGCTTGAACGCAGAACCGATTCAATGCAGTTCCGAATACTCCATCATAATCAAATCTGTTATTGAGCTCCTCATGCAAATCAGTCTCGTCTGTCCTCACCCCATAAACCACTCCTTGATTTAAATCCGTTGCTCTTATCCCCAGGCCTTGCAAGTGAAGTCTATATTGTGCGAATCATGGACCTTACTTAGATGGTAAAAGGAGTTAGCTTGTTTTGGATAGGGCAAAGTATCCGTTCGTCCATTATGAGTGATAGTTATGTAGCCCTCCTCAATATCAATGTTTGGAGTTCCATATTCTCCCATAGTGCCCAACTTCACCAGATGACACTCCTCTCTAAACTCCTTAATAGCAAAGAGCACATTAAGAGTTCCAATGACATTGTTGTGCTGCGTAAAAACAGCCCTTGACCGATCCATCATGGAGTAAGGAGCAGATCTCTGCTCTGCAAAATGGACAACAACATCAGGCTCAAATGAATTGAAGGATTCTGCTAAGAACTCAAAGTCACATATGTCGCCAACGTAAAGCTCAATATTTTTCCCAGTGATTGATTTCCAGCGCCGGAGACGGTTGTGGATTGAGGCAATAGGAGTCAAGGAATCAAGACCAAGTTGGTGGTCAAACAGCCGACGGACAAGGCTATCCACAATGGCAACTTGATATCCTTTGTTGGATAAATGAAGTGCTGTGGCCCAGCCACAGTAACCATCTCCACCAATAACCATGACTCGCTGCATCTTGGTTGAACCATTGGAGTGCTGTTGATTCAGAGGCACTGCTGTCGCTTGAACAATAAAGTTTCTCTGATGTTTCTCTCGTCGAGAAACAAGACTCTCATATGGAATTCTTGAACTTTGTAAAGCCCAAGAAGAAGGAAATGCAGTTGGACCGTGACCTGACCTTTGAAGGAAAGCTTTATTAGTGGCGGAGATCTTCAAGGAGCATGACGTTGAAGAAACTAGATGAGCCATATTGGTCTTATTTTCCTCCCACTACTAGCACGTGTACCTGAAACTTTAGGACACAGACAGCAAGAAAATAAGCCACGGTACTCACAGTTCACCAAAACCCGCAAAATATTGCCACTTGCACCATGAAATCTAGCTCCCGACTCAAACGCCCAAAAGAATAAGTAGTTCCAGTTCAGGAAAATTTGAACCAGCTAATTTCAAAATGCACGAGAAAGTCAATTCTGAGCAGCATCTCAGATGCACTCTCAGAAAAGTGAGGTCTAGCGTCAGAACCACGTCCACATTTACACAATGCCCACAAAGAATAAGTAATCATCACATACCATAATCACACGACTCCAATGAGCAGTGATTAGCATGGCTCAAGCATCTCCACCCACATTATTCTCACCCCAGCAAATTTGGAGCTTCCATCAATCAAAAAAACCCAAAAGACCAAACAACAAAAGAAGCGCACACACCTTGAAGTGGGCTAACACTAACCCTGCACTCACACAAGATAATCAGCTCGACAACACCAGGCGAATCGAAGAAGTCGCCCCAGCAAATTTGGAGCTTCCATCAATAAAAAAAAACCCAAAAGACCAAACAACAAAAGAAGCGCACAACCTTGATGTGGGCTAACACTAACCCTGCACTCACACAGGATAATCAGCTCGACAACACCAGGCGAATCGAAGAAGTCGCCATCTCAGAGAATAAACGCGACAACCCAGAACCCCAACATACGAATCAAAACCAACGCCGAAATTTCAACCCTCCTCCGAGGCTATAACAGCAAGCACAAAAACGCTCTCGAACAT
Organism: Eucalyptus cladocalyx; assembly: GCA_017140615.1. Classification (NCBI taxonomy): domain Eukaryota; kingdom Viridiplantae; phylum Streptophyta; class Magnoliopsida; order Myrtales; family Myrtaceae; genus Eucalyptus; species Eucalyptus cladocalyx. The sequence continues at coordinate 4,102,215 of CM029518.1, read as the reverse complement.
CAAGAAACTACCAGGTTTAATCAAGAGAAAAGAAAAGAAAAGGCATAAAGACGGCCAAGACTGAAGCTTGAACAAGAAAGATTGATCACCTCGAGGTGGAGAAGCGAGCCTATAGAGAAAGCGACCACCTTTCGAAATGGCGATGGATCTTATGCTGCAGAGGGGTTCTTGCCAAGCGTCTAGGATTTCACTGAGCTCGAGAGGAAGAAGAAGAAGGAAGATGTGGACCGGAGTGGAGGAGGCATTTCGGTTTATCTGATTTTTTTTTTTAATTTTAATCCCTTATTTTTGTCATTTTCCAGAGGAGGCCCGACCCGGGACAGTACCATCGGGTCGAGCCCGATCCTGTCCGATGGGCTTGAAAACTTGAGAGCTTCTCTTCTACTCCTTTTGTCAGCTCATCAATGAATTGCTCCGTAAAAACCACCACAAATCACAAATTATAATTATTATTGTGACACACTTACCACTAAAAATCACAAACTTGTATTGATGTAATATAAATCATTAAAAATCTATCTATATTGATGCCGGAAAATAAATGTTATTGACTTGATGCTCACGTGACTTGACTGAAATTTTCTGTTCAAACATTGATGTAGGGTAAATATGTCGTTATTGTTGTAGGATAAATATATCACATAAAACAATAGGCATAATTTGAGATTTTTGATGTCACAAAAAATAGTTAACGGTAAATGATATCAAAATGGACGTGATTTTGGATGTGATTTTGGATTTTTGTGACTTTTTCCCTATATTGCAAGGACAACCATCTGCTAATTCGTTGGACAGTTGAATGTAGTTCATTCAAATTCATTATAAGCCTCTGACACTCCATTGTATCAGATCGTCGGATGCTTAGATGATCTATATAGATGATCTACATTTCATATGACATGTCAATCCATGATCAATCTTCAATAATCGAACATAGCGCATGCTAGTGGAAAAGGCTGACGAGCTTCGAGGTGGGTGAAGGATTTTTTTGCTACCGTATCGGTTAAAGAGTGTTGTGATCTCGATTATGAAACCAACAAGCACTAGATTACTAGCCATATCGAGAGATATTCAGAAGGGTTTTGGGCAGTAAGAGAAGCTGAAATTCCCCCACAACAGACGGACAGAACAAGATCAACCACAATTATTGGCCCGGATTGGCATCAGCCAAGCCATCTGCATTTCATTCCCAAATTGCCTAGGACACACTATAATCTAACACAGATCATGCTATAGTATTGAATAACGACGCTGTAGCTGCTCACATAGATCGGCTGGTCCATAGCCCAGTCTGTTCTCCTAACTATGCAGAGCACAGCGACATCAATTTTATGATGTGCCATCATGTTACATACTCGCCAAGTCAATGCTACTAACTAGCAAGTCCATATGTTAAGAAATATCGAGGCAAAGCACAAGACAACAGGATGATGATCTGCAATTTTTGTACAGTACCCATGAATCGGATCTCGGACTTTACCAAGAACCAGCAGAGAACGGCTCAACTCCTCGAGCGTGGGAAACAAAAACGTCCCTTCAAATAATTCAGCTGAATAGTGAGTACCAACACAAGATCATATGGCGCATTAAAGAAAATAAGAAACTCATGCTTTTCATATATATGTAACCCAAAATAACACCGCGGAACTATAAGTATGACGTGTTCAAATGCCGCCGGAGAATTGACAACCATAAATATTCAACATCTCCAGCACAGAGTTCTTCCTTAAAATTAGCTGGGGCCGCTCATCATAGATGCTCCAATCACAAGCACAGCGGTTCTCCGGTTTGTGTTCATATCACAAAACCAACCGGATCGCTTCGGAGAACAACCTCAACTCAAACCACTGGGACCTTCTTTCCATCTTCAATGAAGTATATAGCAGCCTCGGGCACCTATATTTCACAGAAAAACAGGGCCAATATCAGTTGTAAGCTAATATGCCTAATCAAAGCTTCATGGATTGTTGGAAGGTGGCAAAAGGCAAATATCGTCGCCATGTGACAAGCATGTAATAAAGACATACAGCCAGTTTGCTTTCATAATCAAGAGATCAACAAAACCAGTGGAGGTATATAAGTTGCAAATTGTGAAGCTAAGAGCAGACAGGCTGATTTAGCTAGCTCAAATAACCAGGAGTATCACCAGCAATTTAATCTACCTCTCTCACGGCTCTCAAATTAACAGAACCAGGAGCGGCTTACGCAAAATTAAAATCTCTAAACACCAGCCGTTAGTTTGATGATCATTCCTGACCTTTATGTTTATGATATCGTGCTTTCGTTGATTCCAGAAAAGAGGGACAAAAAGGCAAAAAATAACTATACTCCTCAGAAATAGCTTGAAGCTGTGGCTTGACCCGAAAAAGGGAAAAAAAAGCTGTGGTATATAACAAAGATAATAGTCAAAGAGAATTACATCAGGCCAGGTGTCTGTGAGAAACTCCACAATATCAAGGGATATGTCTCCTTGAACATCAATTTGCTCCTTGTCAGTCGGTCCCTAAAATGACCACCGATTAGTAAGTCCTTCAGAGAATTAATAGAAGCATCAAAGTGCCAATTCATGCAATTTTACTAACCTTAACAACTGATGCTCCAGTTGCAAACTTCTTTCCTAACTTTTTTGAAGCATCGCTCAGTTTAATGCCTGAGATGAAACACACAGTAAATTGACTGACAAACTCAACCTAAATGATGAATCATCAGCCACCAACAATGAATGTAGAAGAAGGAGAAGCATATTACTCACCAAATAGTTCAAGTCCTTTGACAACAGTGATACATTTGCGCTTATTACGTATGACCTTTTCGATCACAACTTCTTGCTTGTCCTACATAATGTCAATGTTATTACTAATGCACATCGTTACACTAGAGTCCACAAATAAGAGATAAGAGAACAGTATAACTGATAAATACTAGCAAGCAATTAAGGCATGAGAAATATATTTTAGATTAAAGGGCGGGCCATTTGTTATTCTATATTTGTACCGAACCTCATATATGGTATACGATCAATGGCCAAAAATACACACATGCATGCATGCTCGTACATAGATACAATGCACCAAGCACACTATAAAATCAGGTCTCCTCCGTGAGAAAGAAAGATGAGGATGGTAACTTAAGACATGGGAGCAATGGGCGAATCACAACTGATAGCAAACCCATGCCATCCCTAGTTTGCAAGAAGTATCACAAGTTGCTGCTCACGAGATCAAAACTTTATAGCAAACAGAACAACAATAAAAGATACAAAGATGTCAATCAAAATGGTAGATGTGTCTAATCAGGAAAAAGAATAAACCGTCCTCTAAAAGGAATTACAAGAATCTAATACAGATACATGTTGCATCTCTAAGAAAATTTCTGAAGGACTCACTTTGAAACAACTAGGCAAAATTACTCAGGATAAATCACCAAGAGAAATGACTCCACCATGACTAAGGTTCAATGCACCAAAATCCATATTCAGTGTCTTACCTTCTTCTTAACTTTTCCGCCAGGGAGACGTTTCACTTCTTCTGGCTTATTCGAAGAAGAATTCCCTGAAGTGGGAAAGATATGATGAAGTTTAGCAAATTTACTCTATCCGACCAAAAAACATACGAGTGTTAAAATAATGACACTCATTGAAAGAGAATGCCGCCACCTAGAGATGGAATTCATCTCGCAAGTCATAACCACAGTACTGTCATTGTTCAATGAGTTCGCTCCTCCAAAATAGACTTTGCATTCTACTGAAGAAAAGCAATCTATGGACCGTAATAAACCAGGAATTCACAAAGCCTGCTCATGGTTTTAAGATTTACAGACATACTAATCATATTTTCGAGCAAATTGAGTCATTAGTTTTTCCATCAATATTTGAATAGACTTTGCACATCAATGCAATAAACAGCCAAGCTAGCCACAAGCTTTATGTTCCTCTACTAGGCCCCTTCAAAACCAATCCGTCCAGTAATGCTTAGAGATGATAACCCTCAAACCTTTTCTTTCCCTCAGAAGAATTATCTGAAAAGAAGAGAAAAAGCTCACCGGGAGGGGCGGTGGAAGTGGCGGCACCATCTCTGCCGCCGCCAAAGGAGATTCCGACCGACTGGAGCCGCTCAGACACCTTATCAGCCTCCTCCTTCTCGTTAGCCTCTGCACATCAATCACCACCATCACACAAAAGCCAAAAATTAAAAAAACAAAAAAAAACCCACATCACCATCGAAACATCCCACGTTCCCCGGCTCGTACCAAAGAAGAAACCCACAAAGGACGCGAACAATCCCCCAAAAAACCCACAACCCCAGAACCCAAGATCATAAACACGACCCAAAATCTCTAAAAAAGAAAGACAAGAAAAGGGTCGACGAAAATTTCCCACCTTTGAGAAGATCTGGGTAGAGCTCGGGGGCGTTCTTGACGAGCCAGGGCTTGCATTTCTCGAAATCGGGGCCGAATTCGCAGTACTCGGCGGGGAGCGAGCAGGCGGCGCAGTACAGGACCTTGACGGGCTGGGGTTTCTCCGCCATTATTGAGGGTCCGCAGATCACGAGCTTAAACTGCTCGTGGGTTGCGACGAGGCCGGAAGAACCGATCGACCGAGAACGCAACGAGGGGAGAGGCGGCTTCTCGTTTTCGCCGGTAAAGTTTCGAACTTTGGCGACAATTGTTGTTGCTGGCTTGTGCTCCGATGCGGCCAAATCCAACTCGGGTGCTGTCCGAGGAGGGGAATTGGGTTCCTCTTTTTTGCTGAAAGGTAATATATGCTTCCACTTCAAGTACAATATAACCGACCAGGAGAATATCTAGATACACTTTTTTTACCCTCCTTGTTTTGTAAAAAAAAAAAAAAAATTTCACTCGATCTAAATTTTAAAAAATATATATTTAATATTTTTTTTCATAACTAAAGAACCGACGAAAACTCCCTTTCGCTTACCCTAATCAAGGTCACACCGCCCTCCGATGCCTGATGGCACCATTGGACGTCGTTCGTTCGCAAAGCCCACTATTTGACATAAAATCTTGGGGTCAACCTAGTAATCCATTCCTGAGAAGCGAGAGGGTTCGAACTCTCAACCTCGACGATAAGAAAGAGTACTCACACCATCTGCGCTACCCATAAGTGGGTAAAATGTATTTAACATCTTCCTACCACATAAGTTCTGAAATTTTCACAATATATGAATACGCATATGATTTTTTATATTAAAATTTGGATAATAATTCATATTTTGATTGCAAGAGAAGGATTTCAAAATGTTAAAAGTTATGTACAGCATTTATTTTAATATTAAAAATTTTCATCGATTCACTTAAATATCAAATCAGAAAAAAAAAAAAAAAAAAAAAAAAAAAAAAAGATCATGTAAATACCTCTAGCGACGCCTATGGCACCCTTCAAGCCCTGAAACAGGCCATCGTCTCCCAACAACTTCACCGCCAATTGGGTCGGCCCCTTCGTTCGAGATTTCACATTAGTATCCATCATCGTTGCTTGCTTTCTATCACCGGTTACGGGAGTCACGAGATTCGCGATTGAGGGAACCACGATAAAAGGCCCCAAAATATGCACCAATGACTTCACTAAAAAATAATCCTCTCTCGAGGAGTTTGAGAAGTTTCATCACCGGTCATCCTTCTCCATCGCTGTTTGAACATCATGGCCATCGCCGATCGAGCTATTATTCATCGCCTTCGAGTCTCGCTGACCGTGCCTCTGTCGTGTTTTATTTTTTCTGATTAGAGTAGGCAAGGCGATTGGCGTTGGCGTTTACTCGTTCCTTCTTCACCAACGCCAATCACCATCGCCAATCGCCGACGGCTCTAGGACATCAGCTGTCTAAGTTTGATTGTCGTTTGTGACCTAAAACCGCACCTTCAAGGCCATATCCACTGCCGTAAATCTTCCGTTCTACCCACTTTTTGGCCATGGAATGTGAAGCGTCTGAAGCTTGTTCATTACTCCCTTGCTGGCTTCGATCTCCGTCGCCCACACTTCCAAGTGCTTCTTTTTCCAACTTGATTACCAATCGCGACTAGGATTTGCTTCATCGACCACGTAATACTTCGCCCTCGGTTTCAATGAATAAGAGATCGAGACGACATCGCGCCGGCCCGAGGGGGGTATCGAAAAGGTCTGAAAAGGTTATACTTTGGCCTTAAGCCCGTTCGTTACCAGCTGTAACATCTATCCATCTGCATTGGGGCCATATCAAAAAGGTTTTGATATGGGGTTGTGATTTAGGGTTTTTAATTGGGAATTTCCTTGCAAATTGTGATTTACGGTTTATATTTTGGGGCAAATCATGTAAACAATGTTAGATTGGGCTATATGTGCTGACAAGGCACATCGGCGAGTCATATCAAATGGAGAAATTATAAAAAATGGCCACATCAGATTTATGATGATATGACACTTAAGTAATTTTTTTAAAGTAGTATTTAAATGATAAAAAAAAAATTTGATATCAAAGTGAGTATCATATATATAACTTTTAGCATTTTTAGTTGTGTCAAACGAAGAAATTAATAAAAAAAATGACTATGTCAGATTTTTGATGATATGACACTTAAATATTTTTTTAAATAGTGTTTAAATGATAAAAAAGACTTTTGACATCAAAGTTAGTATCATATATAACTTTTGGTATTTTTAATGTCATTCTCCTTGTTGCAAATGTCCTTTGCTTTCGCTAGAGCAAAAGAAGAATCAATTTATCGACATTGTAACAATGATCTTGAAATTGAGATTGTCTCTCTCTAGAATAAAGCAACTTTCAACTTTCCTGCAAAATATCCATCCTAGCTAAAAAGACAAATATGATTCTATCAATAAATCATGGCCGAAATAGTTATTTAAATCGTCGAGGAAAATTAATTTGTTATTATAATTTTTTTCATATTTTTCAGGCACATTAGTGTGTCATTTTCATACTAAGTATATTTGATAAATGCTCGAGAAAACTCTTGACATGACCCCTGATATATTTAGGGATGATGATTGACGAGGTCCTTTAACCTTTTCAATCGACAAAATGTCATTCTCAAACTTTTCTTTTTTGTCCTTAAACTATGTACTCGGTTTTGTTGAAATTGAACCTACTGTCAAAGTATTTAATGAGTGCCATGTTGGCTCTTACTTGGCTTGCCATGTGGCGCCTACGTGGCCATTAAAAAATTCAAAAACTATCGAAGAGAAAAATTTGCAACAAAAGGAAGTGCTGATAATAAGAAATTTGCTTCAGTCCTCAACTTCATGGTGGGGGCTGGCGGCGAGCGTAGAGGCAGTGCCATCTAGTCACAGGGCATTAGGCCATGGCCCTCGCTAGCCTTGCCGTCAGCAAGCGAGGGCGCTAACCTTTACCGTTCATCCCTCGAGGATCATAACCCTCATCTGGATGTAAGAAAAATCTCGAAAAGGGTGGCAATCTTCTAACCAAATCTACAATGTCAAGGGTTCCGTGTTATAAAGATCTATCAATGGGGATCATCGTTCTAGATTTGTCGGTGAGGGTTGCCTACGTCCGTTGTTTTTGTGGCCAAAGTAGCGACCCTCGATGCGGTGCTAGCCCACACCACGACAAGATTCGGCTCTTTCCCGTTCAAGTTGAAGCCGTTCGCAGCCTGTTTTCTTTTCCAAAACGGACTTGCTGATGAATGCAGGGTGCTGATGATAAAGGGAAAGTCGCCACGCGGCATGCCACATAAGAGTCAACATGGCTCTTAAGGTCACGTGAGCGTTTTCATCAAGTACGTTTATAAAAAGACTAATTCGAATAAATAAATATGTAATTCAACGATCTAATTGCACATAAGAATAAAAATTCAAGGAGAATAATGCACAAGTCGAGATGTTCTGTCCCATGCATCATCTTAAATGGTTATTTATTTATGTCAAACAAATGTTAAAAAAAATATCATTAAGGAAGCAAAAGAAATTGGCACGAATGAAATACACATCGTGAGCTTTTATTCTTGACTATAAATATAGGTTTGCGTTGGTCTTTGCCTAATCTATTCATTTCATCGCCATCCTTGAGAAAACGCAAGAGCACCTTTCGGATCAACTCTAAATTCAATTTGTCCCAAAAAAAATAATCAAAACCCGAGATGAATTTCAAAAAGGAGATTTGAATTTATCCCACTTACACGTATAAGAAATGGAAAACGATTGATACCATTTCTTTTTTTGTTTAAATAGATAAATGCATCGGTCCAAAATAGATCATATGAATACTTATATAACTCATCACACTTTAGAAGAAAGTTAATTTTCTAGTGATACAATTAGTCGAGTTTGAATTTTTTTTTGGGGGGAACTCACCAACTGAATTCCAAACCATTCTACAGCATCCCGCGTGGAGCTTTCATAGCCGTCTTATAGCCCCGAAATTTAAGGTCGAATGCTCTAATTGCCCTTATATTAAACTAAATTCGAATTTAGCATAGGGTTTCATTGATTATGAGGGTAATTTGTACATACATATAACTTGGAATAGCAACAATTCTGATGATGGGCCAAATGGGCCCTCATTCATTGGACCGGGCCCCCAAGAACGCCAGGAGCACGACCCACCCAGCTCAGAGAGAAAAAAAAATGAAATTCGGGCGTGACATGGGCCATTCGATCTTTTCATTCATTTGGAAATCGAAAGTCATAACAATTTCAAAGATTGGGCAATTTAATTGGCAACATTCATGTCATTGTTGTGCACGTTGTTCCTCTGGTTGTGCTCCTGTTTTGCGCTTCGTTTGCATCCGCATCGCGTGTCGCGTAATCTTGCGCACACGATAGGAAGATGTTGAGGAATCTATATTTGATTTTCATTTGCTAGCAAGTAGGGGAAAACAAGTTATTTTGCTTCAATTCTCCTTCGGTGTTTTGTGTCATCTCATATGGAAAAAGAGGAATGCGATCATCTTTAGGGGTGAATCCTTGGTGGTTTCGGCCCTTAAAAATCATCTCATCAAGGTGGTGAGAGACAAAGCTCTCACATTCACGGATGTTCGCCCTTCTCGAGGATTAGAAGACTGCAGAGGGGGTGGGGTTTCGATCCGGTCGTCTTCTCTATTGTAGCTGAACCTCTTTAGTTGCTTCTGTTGTTCTTAGGCTTCTCCGTTCTTTTCCTTCAATAGAAGGGTCTGAGGTTCGGTCCGCCTGTTTGCCTTCAGGTTGGGTTGGTTATTGTTCTCTTTGAGTTTGTTTTATTTGCCTCTTGGCCTTTTGTCGGATCCCATTCACTCTTAAGTCTCTGAGAGTGTATGTTTTTGGATCTGATCTTTGTACATTTGTCCAAGCTCTATATATCTATTACCTTTACCAAAAAAAACAAGTTATTTTGCTAACTATGGCGGAAAATTGTCTTGAAGAGCACGAGATTGAAGAACCATTTAGAGGAATAGGGTTTTTTTTTGTGGGGTTTAAAAAGGGAGAAATGTATTTTTGGGATAAAAATGCCCATGTCCCACGGTAAGAAAGCCGCACATGATCGGCACTTGATCTCCGGGAGGTGCTTTTCATTTTGAGCACGATAGTTTAATTTGGAGACCATTTGAGATAAGTGACTCTATTAAAAAAATGCATTCAATGGGGGAGGTAATTTGAAATTCCCCCCAACATATAGTAATGATAGTTCTCCATTTCTTTTATATGATATGTTTATTATTAGTCGTTCAAGTTAATAAAATTATTATTGACTTTTTTTTTTCATGTAATCTGACATGGCTCTAATATAATATAACATATAATTTTCTCCCACCCTCGGTATCAACATAGAGTTGTGGAAAGCAATCACGAAAGATGCTATATTGACTATCTACTTGTATCATTCCGTTTTTTAATTTGAGCATCTTATGTTTTCGAGGCATTTTGTCGCATTCACAATAATCATAAAAAAAAATAAAAAGTTAAAAGTATGGTAGATCGAAAATCACATGAAAGTCATGGAAAGCTTCATTCACATTGATCTAATCTCGTGACAAACACCAATTAGACCCTAAAAGAGATGAATCAATGCATCCTAATCCAAAAACATCACTCTCACAACTCATGATATCCGACGCCGATTTGCAAAATCGTCATGTCATCCTCGAGGGAGATCACATGTACTCGACAAATCCGCCATCAATAACTCGATAAAAAAAATTAGAAAGCTCAAAACATGGCTTTGGCTAGTCTTCATGTACCTAGCTAAGAAGGACCCAAATTGAGATTCACATATGAACTCAAGCATAAAAAAAAAAAAAAAAAAAAAAGATGAGAATCAAATATTAAAGAAAGTAAGATATTTTGTTAAGAATATCCCATGTGGTGGTTCGGCATATTCTAAACTTACGCACCAAAATAAACGGCCTATACTCTCTTATGGGTCGTGTAAAAAATATATGGACAGTTCCGATTTCATCTTGATTCCGTGGAAGCAAACCGGGGATGGCCCATCCATCGCCCTATTGACCAATTATAAAATAATGCTTCGATTTCTTTTTTAAAAAAATGAATCCTGGTTTTGCACCTAACGTTCCCAACATGCCCACTTGGGGAGAACTACCGTTCAAGATCAAGATCCATCAAAACAGGAAACGTGTACCTATCAAATTGAACCGGATCGCACCGAAAGTTCGTGGGAGCGTGCAATGCCTTAACATCTCTTCTTAATTTAAAAAAGGATAATGACACAAATGATCCCTAAATTTTGACTTGATATGCAATGTGATCCCTAAACTTTAATTTAACGTCTCTTGTCATCCAATAATTTCTAATTTATCCCACGTGATCTTAAATTTTTGGTAAATATTCAAATTAGTCCCTAAGCTATACAATAATATTCAATGTTATTATCCATTAATTTTTGTATTTAGGGAGAATATTAAACATTATTAATTTGAACATATATCACAAGTTTAGGGACAATAATGAACACAATAAAATTTTTTGGGACGACATTACATACCGAGTTAAAGTTTAAGGATGGTATTAATTAAATTAAAAGGTTTAGGTGATTATATGTTGGTTTGCTCAATAAAAAAAAAAAGGAGAAGGGGGAGAGGGAGGGGGACAATAAAAAAAATGTTATTGGATAATAAAAGATAGATTTTATTATTCTGGTATGTCTGTCGCCCACAAAGCTTGGCTGCATAATCCACAGACGTGGAGCAATACATGGTTCCTAGCGACTGAAGTAAGGCTGCACACGTGGCCCACGGGATCGATTGGAGGGACCACATCGTGTGACCCTGCACCTACCAAATGCTAATCATGTCATGCCATATTACCTCAAATTAGAAAGTAAAAGAAAGGAACGGGGTCGAATGATGGAACCGTACGCACCTCCGTTTTGTTTCAAAAGGAAATGGCCCCCCCCCCCCGGCTTGCTAATTTTGAAATTTTGAAATTTTGACAAGCACTTAAATATTAGTTCCTTTTCATTATCTCGTATAGATTTATTTCATATTTTATTAGGTGATAAAATAAGAATGGAAACTTTTCAATGTTGAATTTGTGTACTTCACTTTAGTCCTTTTTATGCAGAAGAAAAATTCAAATTAGGTTGACGTGGGGCCTGACCATTTCAATCATTTCTTTCGTGGGGGCGAGAAGATCCGTTCATGGAGGGGAATGATGAACGTGGGGTGCGAAGATTCGGGGACAATGGGTCGAGTAAGTGCTGATCTTTTCATCTGTTGACTAGACAATAATTACTGAGATGGTAGATACTTAACGAGTCTTATGCTAATAATCATATTTCTTGTCAAATTAATAAATTTGATATTTTTAACGAAAAGCATGAAAAAATTTCAAATTCATTGTATTAATTTCAATTCAAACCTAAAGCTTTTGTGATTATACCAATTAAGTCAATTCATCCAATTTTGATAAGAAAATGCTTACATGATTATTGATCACTTTATGTGATAAGATGAGCGCTAATGTAGATAAATTTTTAATTTTTCTGAGTTTTTTTATTATTTTTTTCTTTTTTTCTCCCAAATTGTGGCTCAGGCACAAATGAGAGCCAGTGGTGCTTGCTTGGATCTCGCCAGCCGACAGGCTAGAGCCAAAACCCGTAATTAGTTTTCTTGAATGTATGATGTAATATTTGCGATTCTCTCTATCAACTTAATCGCGGCCGGAAAGGATTTAAAATAGAAATCATCTAAAAAAATTGCAAGTCCTGAAAATCTGACCTCTGATTTCGCCAGCCACTGGATTTCAAAATAGCCATTTCCTTTTTCTTTTTTTTTCCTCGCATGAATCATCGCGCTGCACTCACTTCCGGGCCTGGCTGGCAGATGCCATGTCCCTTGTCCTTGTCCTGCTGCCCCAAAACATTATCCAAGTCCGGAGGTCCCAAATGGCCTGAAGAAGGATTTCACTTTCAAGCTTTTTATCAACTAATTTAATTAGCAACTTACATGCATCCTGGTCGTCGTTATCCTCATTATTATTATTATTATTATTATTATTATTATTATTATTATTATTATTATTATTATTATTTATTGTTTTCCGGTCTTTGAAAAGCGGACCATACATCTTCTATCCATGGATCGACTCTTGTTGGCAGAGTATATACCATCTTTCACAAAAAATAATTATTCGAAAAACCAATCATTGACCAAATACAAAGCACATTAGTAAAGCATTCGTTAAAATGTATTTAAACCTAAAAGAACTCAAGTAGCAATCTTCATGATGCGCAATTATATGTCACAAAATTGTTATTCTTGATTAGACGGTCAATTCAATAGTAATTATGGATACACGAGTAGATTGGTTATGGACATCAAGTTTGGATAATTATTTATTAAAACATTGCATTCGTTAATGTAAATCAATCTGTTTTTCATGCTGCAATACGTAGTTATTATTCTCGTTCGCTTTTTGTTAATTATTGATCTAAGAAGAATATTTCGTAGATCATCTTGTAAATTGATCATATGCATGATTATAATAGTACTTTCATTTTAATTAGATAAAAATATAGTGTAAATCATAAGTTACGCAACCATTGAAAAAGTCTTATTCAATATAAGTTTCGCGATTTGCTTTCTCGTAACCAAACAAAATTAATCGACATTTCATCCCATTCACAAAACGAATCAAACGGAGAGATTGAAATCCTTGTTCCATTTCATTTTTTATTTTTTTTGCCTTCTATTCCATCATACAAAAATAATAATAAAAAAAATCATTAAAATTCTCCCTCAAATATTGTTTGATTTACTTAAAATAGTTGTGATTTTTCTTTATGAAGATTGATGTCATTACAAACTAACAAAAAATTCAAAATCTGACCTAGCAATTATAAAAGAAGTTTTTCTAAATATGGTGCTGTTTGTTTGGTACAACTTATTGCAATAAATCTCGACTGCCAAACATGTGTCACATTTTTCTTTGACAAATACTTTACAACTACGGTCATTTACAGCTAGAACCACTTCCGGCAAGTTCTAAAGAGCCATCCCACCCAACTTTTGGATGCTGTAGCTTCAAAACATGCATTACCAAACACATATGTCACAACATTATGAGTGATTTAGTCATAGACTCAATTAGAAAATTAGTCATATTGACTCAATTAGTAAAATAAAAATTTATTTATGATTCAATTGATAAAATTGAAATGTTTAAAATTTAATTAATAAGTGCAATAAGATTAGGGCTTTTGAATTATATTCCTCTATTGCAATCATATCCCAATTAGGCCTTAAATGCAAAGATATTTTCACAAGTCAAGGGCTTGCTTTCTTATCTCCTAAGTTTTTGAATTAATTACTCTTAAATCACTTGATCAACAACCTAATGCAGTAACATCCCCCCACACTGTGCACACAAATAAAAAATTTTGACTAGCGATACCATGTAGGACGATGGTGTCCATGTTAGCAATTTTAGACTAAAATTAACCAAGTGGACAAAATGTGAGAAGGTTTAGAACCCAATTGACTAAATCAAAAGGTTTATGACTAAATTGATAATATATAATCCCCAAAAGCTAACATATCCAAATATATCCAAATAGTTCCCTAAAGCAAAGATATTTTTGCAAGTCATCTGCACGCTTTCTTAGCTATTAAGTGTGACCTTGACTATGAACCTGGAGTAGTGACCTCACGGCATTCCCCAACCAACGCACACAAATAAAAAATACTCCTCCAATTTGGTTCATCCAACCAAGTTTTGATCACACTTGATGGTCGATGCCCACATTAGCTATTCTCTAGACTTAATCAATAAAATACAAATAAATTTAAGACTTAATTAACAAAATCGAAAGGTGTGTGATTTAATTGACAGGTACAATAGAATCGAGATTTTTGGATAACCTCTTCCGCGATCGCAATCATATCCCAGGCAGGCCCCACATTCAAAGATATTTTCGCACGTTAAGTGCTCGCTTGTTTTCTTAGCCAATAAGGCGTGAATTAATTACTCCTTAATCACCCCGATCAAGAACCTTAATGCAGAACCTCGAACGTTCCCAAATCAAAAACCCCTCCTTTCCCCCAACGTATCCTCTCCTCCCTCTCCCTCAATCACAGAAAACGCCTGAAAGGGTAGAGATAGAGAGAGAAAGTAGGGTGTAGAGAGAGAGAGAGAGAGAGGCCAGCGCCACCGTGTTCGAATGGCGGACTCCGATCGCCGCTCCGTCACGGCCGAAGAGCTGGCGCGCCACAACAAGCCCGGCGATCTCTGGATCTCCATCCAGGGCAAGATCTACGACGTCTCCGAGTGGGTCAAGGACCACCCGGGCGGCGACCTCCCGCTCCGCAGCCTCGCCGGCCAGGACGCCACCGACGCCTTCATCGCCTTCCACCCGGCCGGCGGCGCCGCCTGGGGCCGCCTCGCCCGCTTCGACACCGGCCGCCGCCTCGAGGGCTACGCCGTGTCCGAGGTGTCCCGGGACTACCGCCGCCTCGCCGGCGAGTTCACCCGCATGGGCCTGTTCGACCGGAAGGGCCACATTACGCTCGCCTCCATGTGCTTCATCGCGGCGCTGTTCGGCGCCAGCGTGCTCGGCGTGCTGGCGTCGGAGAGCGCGTGGGTGCACCTCCTGTGCGGCGCGATGATGGGCTTCCTCTGGATTCAGAGCGGGTGGATGGGGCACGACTCGGGCCACTACCGGATCATGGCCGGGCCGGCGCAGAACCGGTTCGCGCAGGTCCTCACCGGCAACTGCCTCGCCGGCATCAGCATCGCCTGGTGGAAGCGCAACCACAACGCCCACCACATTGCCTGCAACAGCCTCGACTTCGATCCGGATCTCCAGCACATGCCCTTCTTCGTGGTGTCCTCCAAGTTCTTCGCCTCCCTCACCTCGTGCTACTACGACCGGAAGATGAACTTCGACGCCGTCTCCCGGTTCCTCGTCAGCCACCAGCACTGGACGTTCTACCCGGTCATGTGCTTCGCCCGCATCAACCTGTTCGCCCAGTCCTTCGCATTGCTGCTGTCGAAGCACAAGGTGCCCAACAGGGGTCAGGAGGTTCTGGGTCTCCTCTCGTTCTGGATTTGGTATCCGCTCCTCGTGTCGTGCCTCCCGAACTGGGGTGAGAGGATAATGTTCGTCCTCGCTAGCTTCGCCGTCACCGGAATCCAGCACATTCAGTTCTGTTTGAATCATTTCGCGTCCAGCGTGTACGTCGGTCCGCCTAGTGGGAACGACTGGTTCGAGAAACAGACCGCCGGGACTCTCGACATCGAGTGTTCGCCGTGGATGGATTGGTTTCACGGCGGATTGCAGTTTCAGATCGAGCACCACCTGTTTCCTCGATTGCCTCGATCCCAACTCAGGAAGGTTTCCCCTTTTGTGAAGGAACTCTGCAAGAAGCACAATTTGCCTTACAGTAGCGCGTCTTTCTGGGAGGCGAATGCTATGACGCTTAGGACGCTTAGGGCGGCTGCGTTGCAGGCTAGAGATCTTGCTAATCCCGTGCCAAAGAACTTGGTCTGGGAAGCTGTTAATACCCATGGATGAATTTATCTGACTAGTTTTAAATTTTGCTGAAGTGCCGCCATTTATGCCCGCTGAGATCAGCTGATGATTTTTGATAGGATCATTACTGATGTTTGATCATTCATGGTTGCAAAATAATCCATGTTTCTCGACGATTGGAGGGTTTAGTTTTGTTGTTTTGGATCTGCAAGTTTGTTTGGTCCACCCATCTTGTTTCTGATAGGTGTTTAAACATCGATGAAGAAGATGTTCAGGCTGGCAAAATTCTTTCTCCTCATTCTGTTTCCAGCATTTGTTGCTGATGAGAAATTTGTGCAGTGCCGAGCTTCATTGGTTTTGTATCCGTTTGGTTCGTAAAGTAGTTTCAAATTCGTGTGGCTTTTATCCTGCTTTGGAGATTGATGCATTGAAGCAAATGAAACAATGTGTTCTCTTTACTTCTCTTTATTCCATTCCCCTGTTTTCAATCGTGTACTGTGATCATCTAACATTTTATCCTTCCACTTCGACCTGTGGTCCTTGCTTACCCCTTAGAATTCTGATGCATATACAATGCTTCTCATGCGAATTGAGCCCGCTTTTGCTGAAACTCAAGACTAGAAACAGGTTAGGTTGAATATCGATTCAACGATCGCTGTGAATTCAAGAATTCGGAAGAAATCTCAATACTGCTCTGCACTGTCTCTGTCTCTGTCTCTGTCTCTGCAAGGCAGTATCTCTCAATGATATTTTCCGTTTTGTTCCGTCATGCCACTTTGAAGGGACAGACGCAAGTGGTCCTAGTCCTGACAGAACATATGGATCCCACGTGCGCAGATCATGGTATGTATAGCAACAAGAACCATTTTTTGTGGTTGTATGTTAGGATATGACCCAAACTGGATACACAGCCAGTGTCGTTCAGGCAAAGGCGGCATCAACTGCTGGACCACCACCGCCATCTTCAAGAAGGGCTAGTGGACAAATGCTATTTTTGTGAAGAACCTGTGTTGTTGTTTCTTCGCCTATTTACAGCTGCATTCAAGTTGTTTCGGGGCCGGATTTTTCTGGGAAATGCTGTTGCAGTGAAGACTGAGTCCAAAGGCGCTTTCCCTGCAAGTTGCCCTTTTAGTCGTACCCACCCAATCTTAGTAAATGTTCCGACATTTTGGTGGAGCCGCTGATTCGGGGAAAGTTGTAGGATGCTAGAGTTGCATCGGACCCCACCCGTCACATGTTGTGTGGACCTCCAGTCTTACGTGGGTCATTCCATCGCAGAGCGCAACAACGAGCGATGATGGTTGGGTTGTGTGCCGTGTCTTAGCGGGTATGAACTGTTTTGCATTGAAGATGTTTTTGTGAATGCGACCTAAGCGTTTATAGGATCCAGCCCTCACGTTCGGAACCAAGCGATGCGTGAGAATATGTGTCAAAGATGCATATTTCGTGCTGGGCTAAAACCTCGAGCCTGTTTACTTCATGAATAGAACTTGACTGCCCGGCAGGCCAACGAATGCATTTGGCGTTCCCCTTTTTTGCATCTACGCTTGGATTGAGGCCTGAATTGAACCACTTTTTTGTCTTAGGAAGAAGATTTCATGGTTTCTTCGGCGGACCATGGTAAATTACATTACAATTGGTGATCTGTTACGTCCAGACCACCTATCTGTCAAAAAATTGCAGCGTTCCTTAAGCGAAAGCAAAGGATTGCATTAGAGTTCTGCGTACATCCACACCAGGAATAGGAATAAAGATGCGGGATTGTATGATTATACTCTGTTATATCATGACAGGACAGAAAAGCTCAGCATTACAGGTAGAGTATAACCAGAACATAATAATTAACTGCTCAAATAAGAACAAAGAATATAATCAAATAGGCATGTATTGTATATTACTAATCGGCTACACACTGGTAGAGTACGTACCCTGTAACTCTGAAAGAGAGGAGTTCTGGTTTTCATTATCGTTTACTGGACGGTGGAAATAATCGCAGATCCTGCTTCCCCTGCCTTTCTGTCGAGATTAAACAAGATGTATTTTGCCGGCACTCATCACTTTATAGATCAGCTGCTAACGCAGTTTGAAGTGCTTTCAGACCGAGAAGGCGAAGAATCAGAAGACAGATCATTCACTGAACAATTCGTCGGGTCTTCTCCTGCGCCCTTGGTCCTGATATCTTCAATCATATTGTGAACCACGCTCATTTTGGGACGATCCCTCGGCAACGTAGCCAAACAGAGCAAAGCCACTTGCAGAAGAGCCGTCATGTCTTCTTCCATTTCCTTGTAACCCATCAATTCGAAATCGAACACCTCCCTCTTCCACTCTTCTTGGGGCACCCGCTGAACCCACTTCACCAAACTCGTCTCTCCCTCTCCGGTCGCCATTTTCCCTGTCAGAATTTCAAGGACGACAACGCCAAAGCTGTAGACGTCGCACTTTTGAGTATATTTCCTCTGAGTGCTTCCGTGATTGTTGTGGAGAATCAGCTCCGGAGCCGTATAGGTGTTGTCTGATGGCAATGGCGAAGGCAAGAGTTGGTGGAGACCGATGTCGGAAATACAGGCACTCCCTGAATTATCGACTATGATGTTCGATGACGTGACGTGTCCATGGACGAGCTTCGCATTGCTATACTCGTGAAGGTAAGCTAGGCCACTCGCGGCACCTGCAGCTAGCTTTATCCTGGCGGTCCAATCCAATGGAGTCCTCCCTGGTCCTCTATTTTCTGTAACATTCGCAATTCATCAGTTATAAAAAAAAGGGGGGGCACTTGCAAGTTGCAGCAACAGTCAGTGTTAAACACTATCTAACTGGTCAACCTAGAACTCAATACAATTTGCACTTGAAAGAAGTTTAAGGACCCCTCTCTCTAGTTTGAACCAAGTAGAAGCACTTGCCACTTCTATACCAAGAAACAGAACAAGGAAGAACAACAGCATGTGAGCAGTCGATAACCACAATTTGCACAAGAAATGACTTGTCTGGAGATGCAAAACCTTTGGATATGCAAAGAAACCCCAATCAATCAATCAACATATCAGAACGATTCATACTGCAAATTGCACACAGTCTACAACAGAAGAAGGAACCATTTTTCGAGCATGAAACAGAGACCATGTCAAGATGATGAATTTCATGAGGGTGATAAGCACAAACCATGAAGCAGAGAGTGCAGGCTTCCTCTGGGCAGATAGTCATAGACCAAGAGCAATTCATCCTGGGAATGATAGAAAGACCTCAAGCTCACCACATTGGGATGCCTCAGACCCCCAATCTCCCTCAGCCTCGCGTCGACGTCCTTCCTCCTCCGCCGCAGCACCTCCCTCACCCTCTTCACCACCACCGTGCCGCCGTCGGCCATCACCACCTTGTACGTGGTCCCCACGCCCCCCTTCCCCAGCAGCTCCGCCGACGACCGCAGCAGGTCGTCCACCCTGTCGAACCCCCTGCACCCGTCGAAAACCACCAGCTCGCCCCCGTCCCCGCCGCCGCCGCCGCCTCCGTGGATTCCGTACGTCTGCTTCTGAGCTCCGGTCTTGACCTCGCTGGGGCTTTCGCTGCGGACGCGGCGGCTTCTCTTCCTGTAGCAGCACCACGTGACGGTCGCGAGCGCCGCCGATACTGCGACCGCGTCGACGGCGACGATCGACAGCACCGTGCGATGGTTGAGACGCTTCGGCTTCGGAGCGATCGCCTCGGGCTGAACGGTGTCGATCGCCGCCGTGTGGTTGGAGCAAACGGCCGGCAACGGCTTCCCGCAGAGTCCTTTGTTTCCGGAGAAGGCCGTCGCCGGGAAGCGCGACAGGGACGTCGGAATTCGCCCCGCGAGCTCGTTGTCCGAGAAGTTGGCGTCCGAAAGCGAAGGGAACGAGTCCACAGCCGCGCCGATAGTTCCGGTGAACGAGTTCGCCTCGAGCCGGAGAGTCAGCAAGCGCGGCAACCGCGCCAGCTCGGCCAGCGGGATCACGCCGGTGAAGTTGTTGTGCGAGAGGTCGAGCCGCCGGAGCCGCCGGAGGTTCGACACCCCGGCGGGGAAGTCGCCGGAGAACCCGTTGTGCGAGAGGTGGAGCTGCTTGAGGTTCGGCCACGAGGAGAGGTCGACGGAGAAGGACGCCGCGAACCGGTTGCGCTTCAGGCTCAGGACTCGCAGCTCGGCCAGCCGAGCCAGCGGCTCGACGTAGCCGCTCAAGTCGAGGTTCTCGAGGACGAGCTTAGTGACGCGGCGGGTCCGCGCGCGGCAGGTGACGCCGAGCCACGAGCCGCCGCAGGGGTCCGACGAGTTGGCCCAGCCGGCGAGCGAGCCGGAGGCGTCCGCCCATGACTTGAAGGCCAGCAGCGCGGCGGAGTCCGGCGAGTCGGAGGCGGCGGCCGGGAAGAGGAGAGACGAGGCGAGGGCGGCGAAGAGGAGGAATCGCGCTGCTGACATCTCTCTATTTTTCCCTCTCGTTTTCCCGGCGCGACTTTCTCGGGAAAGGTGGGGAAGAAATTGAGGGAAAATGGCGAGGGCCTTCTACTTATCTCGGCATAGCCGTTGGAAGGGACGAGATAGACGGGACTGTTTGGACGCGGGGGCTAATGAATGCCCGACGAGGATACCGTGTCCTGGAGCGCGTCCCTCACGCGCCGCACGGTTTGGAAAGGTCATCGGATGGGGTCGGGTTCTTGTGAGTCCGGCGCATCACGGCCTTTGATTCGAATGGACGTCATGCGAGGATCGTATGATTTAAACGATCGCGGCGTACCGAGCTCACGTCGGCATACTCTACACAATGAAAGTTTCGTTTTTGGCAAGCATCTACCCAATTCGATTAATATGAAGAGTGAACATAAGCAGGGTCAGATGTCGGACGCGAATCCTAAATTTTTTTTAGAATGATGATCTTGGAGGAGATAGAAATAAGCTAAATCAAAATGGTGAGATTATATGGTTGAAATTGAGATTAATCGGCTAGAAATGCATTTTGAAGGGAAGACTCGATTCAATTAAGAGTGCTCAAAATTATAGCTGTACCAAATGGACAAATTCGTATGCCTTAATATAGACGAGCTAAAGTGAATGATTTCTAAAGTGAGTCAAGTCCCATGGCATTATAATACTTAGGGTGTGTTTATTCATTACAAACTTCATGATTAAGAACAATATTTTTCATGCAAATCATTTTAAGGAAAATGGTTAGTTTTCATTCATTTGGTGATTAAATGGAAAGTTTTCCTTCTTGCTAGAATGGGAAGTTATTTTTCCCAATCTAAACTTTTTGTTTTCAGTTTATGAAAAACGTTTTCTGCAAATCGATTAGTTTGTGTCATCTAAATACTGAAAAATTGAAAAATAATTTCTTGAAAATAACTTTCCTCGAACGAAGGGTTTCTTAGTTCAATAAATGAGTGCGCTCCAGAAGTAGTTCATAGCTAGTTACTCCATGCAACCATCGTCTGCCAGATGTGCGAATTTGGTGGGAAAGCGTAGTGATGCTTTGGAACCACCTAAATACTTTCTCAAAGGAAGTGGGGTCTCCTCTCCTCCGCTGTGCGAGAACGGGAAGTTGTCATTTTCGGGTGTTCATGATGTTGTCCACGAGATGATTGAATGGTGGCGTGAACAAGCAGCTACAGCCCTACAGTTTGCGATGTCATCACTTGGGTAAATGGCAAAACTAGGCAGCTGGAGGCGAATGGATGTATTCCATGATGAGACATGAATTTTGATCTAATGTACAATACCGTCTCTGAATTTTTAATTTATTTAATGTGGTTCTTGAGTTTTAGTCAAATATGTAATGTCGTCCCTAAATTTTTGTTGAATTTTGATTAAATATTCAGAGCGGAATTTAGGGATTACATTGAATATTCACCGATAGTGCAGAGATCAAATTGAACAAACTAAAAATTAATGAACGGCATTGCACATTGAGGTTGGATTGTGCTATTATCCATTTTCTTGAACGAATAAATTAGAAATGATTGCGATTGGCTTGACTAGCATGGGCTTGATAATTTCTTTAATAAAGTCACGAAGCAAGGGTTGCCATTGTCATTCGATAGTGACTCGCTTTCTGTACTAAAACTCTCTCTCCTTGCACACACGCATTATATGCGCCTCTTTAACTTAAATTTTCCAATTAAAAGCAAAAAGGCAAGTACTTAAGATAATAGCTTTCGATTTCCACATTGGTGTTACTAAAGTTTCCAAGCACGAAAAGCAAGCCGACATCCAAACCAAATCATTAAGGTTTCAAAGAGAATCGATTGGCAAGCTATGCTCGAAGAAAGATCCAATCCTTGCGAGAGTGTCAAAGCCATCACACTTCACTTGGAAGCCAAGCCTTTGAGAGATTCCGATAAAGCAAAAGTTGGAGCAGCAAGAACTTATGCCTTTCCCTTGGGCCCAAGGCCGTAAAATCTCACCATAATCTTATCTTGTCCTTACCTTTTTATGCATGGAAGTGATAGGATTGTGACAATGGTAAGTGCTCATTGGCAACGCCTAGAATTTATTTTCACATTGGGGTAAGTCGATTCCTATTCATTGAAACGACATTATAATATGCTAGTAACATCGTGATCACTTCCGCTACAAGCGCTTACACTTCATAGGAAATCTATTTCTTCTTCTTAGAGAAGAGAAGGACGGGAGCTTTGTCCTTGCCTCTCGAGGATTTGCATCGATGGAGGTTGATCGGTCCGAGATTAGGGCGCCGCCTTGGTGGTTCGAAATGCATGACTATGGTTATGAATGAGTAATGAGTGCGGACCCACTTATTCTAATGTAAAAAGCTTGTTCTTGAAGACTAAGGAGAGGTGGTCGGGCCTTTTACAAACATTTGAATCGAAGACTAAAGAAAGGTCGTGATTCAGCACCAATCTCAACCCATTGGCTTAGAGTAGGCGATTCCTATTACCATAGCCTTAGTCGGATGCCGGTCCTTGGTGGTCCGAAACCCAATCATCAAGTAAGATACAAGCATAATTGCTGCAAACTGACTCCTGGTTTTTGAATGTCGGCTGCACCACCAGTCCACCACGGCCGGTGGGTAAACGTATCAATTCTTGACTTGCTCCATTTCTCATCATTCGCAAAACATCCTCGAACCCTTCCCCAGAATATAATCAACGATGAAAAGACATTATGTAAAATTAATTTACTTGTAGGTTGAGATAAGATGATACAATCCCTTTAGCATCCTTAAAGAGCATTATTACTCATGTAAAATTCTTGACTTGCTCTATTTCTCATCATTTGCAAAACATCCTCAAACCCTCCCACAGAATATAATCAACGATGAAAAGACATCATGTAAAATTAATTTACTTGTAGGTTGAGATAAGATGATACGATCCCTTTAGCATCCTTAAAGAACATTGTTACTCATTTCAAGACTAGAAGATTCGCAAGAAAGATAGTTCTCTCGTGATCTAAATTCTAACCCCGTTCTTCTCTATCGCGTAAAGAATCAGATCCGAACAATATCTTTTGACCTAGTGTTTGGTTTTTTTTGGGTTTATACTTCCTCGGCTCTCTTGTCTCTTTCATGGCTGTATGCATTAGGTCAGGCAAGGCCAGCTAACAGGCCTGGCTGAGTTCGATTCTGTTTCTCTCAAGCCTTAACATATCTCGGGTAGGTCCATTAATGGAGGTCACTTTAGGTCCTTCCCTAAATAGCACGTCGTCTCCGAAAAGCCGTCTTGATTACAAGAATCGAGTACACGCACATCGACCCTATTGATAGCGTCAAATCTAGGGGGGTCCGCTAGTTTTAACATACAAGCCGCCCCAATTTGACAGTTCAAGTAGATAGTTGAATACGCACTCGGTTCATGTAAATTATGCATTCGTGTCTTAGCATCTACACCAAATCCCCGTTGCGAAAGCCATGATTCTCGTTGGGTTTGGCTACATTTGGCATGGAATGATAGGAATGCGTCGAGCATTAGTTTGGCGATGATGTACTTTGAGTTATGGAGGCAAAGGTAAATGGGGGACCTATTAATAGTGAGGGACCAATTCAAATAGCTGAGGAGCGTGGTCGAATCGATGTTGAAGCCGTGCTCATCACTTCTCTCAAGCCTCTCGCTCCAACCCAATTGAGTTGGAACAATTCCTGTCGCGGAGCTCAATTGGGTAGGTACCTTGGAGGTTGAAGGCATTAAATGCTCTCCCTAGTAATTATATAGCAAGCAATATGGCACCTCTCTCTCTCTCTCTCTCTACATAAATTTCTCCTTATAGATCGAATCAATCACATATCAAGAAATAAACCGAAAAATTGCCTTCACTCAGCTCGCATGTACTCACAAGTTAGGGTGGCTTTTGGAGAGCTGCGATATAAATTTGAACCTACAAATTCATGTTAGAGACAACGGAACTTTATTCATAAAGTGACATTGATAGCCCTCCGCGGGCAGATGGCGGGGTAGGTTTTCCGCCAGCCATGGGGCAGGGAAGGGGAATGGGAACCTCATCTTTGTGTCGCCCTGCGCCAATCTCTGCTGCCAAAGTTCACGAGTGTTTTCAGCAGTTACTCCTTCGAATGTCCGGTTACGGTTGAACTAATTTGATAAGTCAGTTTTAGTATCGTAGCCTTATCTAGATCTAGAGACCTAAACTCATTCGATTCTAGAAAATCTCATATGAAGGGGACATGGGAATAGGTGGCTGGAATAAAGAGAGCGCATGAATTGGTTGGTATGCCAACTAAGGAATTCGATAACGATGGCCAGGTACCTGATCAAGGAACAAAAGGTGATCTTCCCATTATTCGCAGCCACACTAAATTGACCTGGTTCAACTCTCTGGTTCAATCGAATGGAGAATATTCATATTGAGATTCATCTAAGAACCCATCATACCAAAATTGAGATCTCGTGCTTCTTGGACTTGCCATAGACTATTGGCCTCATCGGCAACAGACTTCCATTTTCTTAGGATGTGGTTTCTCGGATGTGATAGGGCTATGATTGAAAGAATGAAATCAAGATGAATAGTTAGTACTACTGTGGCCAATGACCATGATGATTGATAACCAAGATCTAACCAACTTGGTCCATGGAAGAGCTTTCAAAACTCCATGGACATGTAAAAGAGAAATGCTATCTCCACTCGGACCAAGACATAATTTTTACTTGTTCAAATAACAATTAAGATAAAGTAGGGTCAGGAACAACAAATCTCTTTATGATAAACACATCCATTTTGCAAGTTCGTTATTATGCGTAGTTTCTATAAAAGGGTCGGACTAATGACATATACAATACTTGAATTCTCGATATAAATGCTACATAGTTAGTTCTCATCCTTCAGAGATTACGAGCGTAATAAAAGCATCCGTTGATGAAATGACCATAGTACTTTGAGTCTTATGATAGAATATGATAATACTATGAAAAGATGTCCAAAATAAAAAGGATAACTTTAAACATTTTTATATAGTTCAGTAATTATATTAAACAAATCAAAAGTTCAAATATGACATTGCATATTAAGTTAAAGTGTTGAGATTATATTAAATAAATTATAAATTAATTATGGCATTATAGATGATGCAAAAGTTAAAAAATTATTTTTATCACTAACGAGAGAGAGAAGAAAAAAAAAAACTCTCTCTCAACAGCCCACAACCCCACAATAAATGTGGAGGGCTAACTCAGAAAAGTCTGCCATATGAACATGGAACCTTGATTTCAGTGCCTGCCTGCACCATTAATCTTAGCCTTTATATGCTACTCTATATGATAGGCAACGTAAATGCCCGCAAGTTTTATATCTATTGAATCAGCAGTGTTCAATGTAGGTCGTTTGTTATTGATAGACTGGCTAGAAAGTACAAAGGCATGATACCCTGCTGAGGCTGAGGGCATACCTGCATCTCCCGAGCTTACATCAGACTTCGTAAAACAGTAGCTCGGGAGGAATTTTCTGTCCATTTTAAGGAGATGACATGGAGTGATCTGGGAGAAAAGTAGAATTAGAATAGTGAGAGAGGGGATGTGGGACCCGCAGACACCGGAAGCAAGATCGGAGATTATATTTCGGTTGCGATTCACCGACCTTGATTCATAGCTTTACGGTGCGCAATAGTTGTGGATTGATGTATGAATACTCGTATTGTTCAACAAAATCAAGCCATGTTGCGACATGCGAAATGTGACTGACTCGCGAAAAGAGCACCGAGGAGCCTTGCTGACCTTTCCAGCAACGCTCGTCATTCATCTCTCGAAGTTAGCTAGGCCAGCATTGTGACCAGCTTAGAGTGGACGACCCTAAATGACCGGGTGACCCTTTGGCGATCTTTGCTGGTTTATACATCTGCAGGGCCAATAAAAACAGAAGGTCCAATCTCCTGCCTCGGTCAGACAGGATAATAAGCCTGCACATAGCCCCAGCATGGATTCCGGCCTTGGTTTCATGCGGTTGTCGTCGCCAGTCATGTCCACCGGTCACGACATGGTCCTAGACCGAGGCATCACCTTCGAACATAGGCTAAAATTGCCGAACGTAGTTGGCAAGAAATTTCAGAAGGATTCTGTCTTCACCACTCCAAAATTCCAATCCCATGATATCTAATCTAAGCATATATGCTTGTCAATTCGATCCACAATGAGAAGAAGAGAACACAACCATTGAATGGGCAAATTTACCACTTTATATAACAACAAAATCTGTCATCGATTCTTCCATGACCCATTTTCAAGTCAACGCTTCATCACTTGAATGGTGAACAAGAAATTGAAAAAAAAAAAAAAAAAAAAAAAATAAGAGCCTACAGCATTTTCCTTTTCTTGATTGCTCACTTGCCATTTTCATCCATTTCTTTCAACCCGCAATCAGCAACTCCATGAGCACAGTATTTCACAAAACCCAGAAACCAAGAACGGAAACAAGAAAAGATTTGTAGGAGAGAGATATTGCAATGCCAAAGATACAGATGCAGTACCAGCTTCCATGGATGGAATCAGAAAGTGAGCTTCCAGATCTTGATCCTGAGATCGACCTTGCACTCGGAATCGCTCACGGTGGCCACCGACGGCGACTTACCTTGCGGGGGGACCACGCCTTTGAACCCTTCGCAGCTCACTCGAATGCCCACCTTGTTGCTCTTCAGCTTGCCGGCGCTCACCATCACTTTGGTGTCCATCTGAATCTTCACGGGGACCCCATTCTTCTTCTTCAGATCTGACCTCAGCGAGGTCACCGACTCGGCGTCGAGATCTTGGGATCTCATCGACACGATCGCCCGCAGCGGGGTCACGGCGTTCTCGTTGCTCGTGAACGCCGGGAGCGACCCGTTGCCGAGGAACACGGGGTTGGACGCGGACGACGTGAGCGCGACGTCGAAGGAGTCGTAGGCGAAGGTGAAGTGGCTGTTCGGGTTCTTGGAGGTGAGGGTGAGGTTGAAGAGGGTGATGAGGCGGGTGGAGGAGCCGTCGGGGGCGGCGGTGAGGTTGAGGGTGGCGGTCCGGAGGGAGGAGACGGAGAACTCGGGGCGGTGCGGGCGGTAGAGCACGTAGACGGCGGCGCCGGCGATGGCGGCCAGGAGGCAGAGCCCGAGCACGAGGAGGACCGTCCAGAAGCAGCAGCAGCAGAAGCTGCACCGCGGGCCTTCGTAGCGGCGGCGGCGGCGGTTGTGCCCGGCGGGCTGCGGGCGGTAGGGGCGGTAGAGCTGGGGCTTCGCGGGCGCCGCCGGAATGCCAGGGGCGGGGGCCGCGCCGCCGCCGTTGACGGCGGGCTTGCTAGCCGGGTAGACCCTGTCCGTCATATTCTCCAATGTCTAAGGATGAATTCTGAGCCGTGTGAAGGCAATGCGGGATAGAAAGAGAGAGAGAGAGAGAGAGCGATGATCGTTTGGAGAGCAGTGAGAGAATGCAGATCAGAGAGCGAGGGAGATGAAGAAGAAGAAGAAGAAGAAGGGAATGTCAGGAGAGAGAGAGAGGAACTGAGCACCAGCAACAGAGATAGATACACCTGAGCAGAAGGGAAGCTTGTTACTTCTACTCTCTCTGTCTCTGTCTCTCTCTCTTTCTGTGTACTGGTTGGGTTGCTTGCGAAGCCTGCTAAAAATTCTAGCTTGAAGGACAGATTTCCTTCCTGAGCCACCCAAAATGCGGTTCTTTTGTTGCTGTTGATGCTTGACATGTGATGATGAGGTGACGGTGAAGTGTCAGCTCCCAAAACCCACCTCCAAAAAAAGGAGAGAAAAAAAAAAAAAAGTGGGTCCAGTTCACTGACTCCTTTAGTTGTCCTATTTTATTTTATTCTATTCTAATTTTCCCCCTAATTTCTCTCTCCCCTCGCTCTCTCTCATGGGTTTCTTGCAGATCAGTCAAGAAACATGGATTTGGAGCGTTGGCGAGAGTTTGCTTGATGTGGGTTTTCTTGATTTCTGTCATTCTTTCATTCCAATCCGTCTTGACTTTCACCGAGATTTGACCCACTAGGTCTCATCACTAGGCTAAAATCCCCTCTAATTAGAAAAAGAAAATCTCTTCTTTTTTACCCTCTAAAGATATTGCGTAATCGGATTGGCTTATGGTGGGGCAACGTCAATAACAGAGGAGGGTATCGCTTCGTTTCGCATTAACTTCGGTCTAAAGTCAAAAAGCCTCAGGCTCATTGATTAAAAATGTTGCTTTCTAGGCGGGAGAAAAGCTTAATTTAACCTAATCGAAAGGGAACAGAAAACCAGCAAGACAATAATGGTGGGGAGAGCATCGATGGGCGTGAGAACCTTAAAAAGTGGCATGATGATGGGTCTTATAATTAGACCACCGACACAAGGGGGGGGGGGGAAATGACCTGGCGATCGCACCCCATTGGGAGAGCCACCCATGGGCCTGTGATGCCTTTCCAAGTACCGAAATCTATCTAACCTTCCTGTTTCCATACACGGTTCATCGCATTGATTAGCTCACATCATGAATTGTGATCATGATCTGGGACAACGAATAGACTAAGGGGAGCATATTCTGAATAACGAATTTGACCTCTAGTTGTTTGATTGCAAAGCAAAGAGAATCCTGAAATGAATGGGTTCAAGGTGCCTCTTTTGCATTACATACCGACAAAAGTACATTGAGAGAAATCTTACGATTTGTTGCCAAATGAAAATGCGTTTGTGCCAAAAGTCTTTATTGGCATTGATCTGTCTATGGGCAATTTCGAATACGGTCATGATGCAAGTGAGACCCTTGCGTAAAATGATTAGCCAGCTAGACGGTCATCGATGTTACGCCACTTCGTGTAGGAAGATGTTTTGGCAGGAGTTATTAGCATCGTCATTCAATCGATTTGTTGAAGTTTTGCTAAATAAAAATTTCTAACGGCTCATTATATATTTCAGCATTTTTCTCGGATAATCACATTGACCTCCGTCTCGAGCAGATGTATAATCTCAATGTGAACTGCAGTGATTGATTGTGCTGATGTTTCTTTTCGGTAAGTGAAATACATATCTCTCGAGTTAAATGGCAGAGAGGAAAATCCAGCAACCTGAGAAGGAATTCCCACAAAGACAGGCAAGACTACTGTTTGTGGTTTTGGAATGTTTATTTTATAATATGATAAAAAGGGCTTTGGATCGAAAGAGAGAGACATCATACCTGGACATGAAATCTCTGTCCACGAGCACATGCGCAAGCATGTGAGTTGCAGTTAGATACGTACAAGAAATCTCTAGGTTGGTTCAAAGAACAGAGATGAGGGCATGTGAAGGAATGGCATGCTGTTAAGAAGACGCATGACCGAACCATGAACATGGCGAAAGACAGGCTCAATACGCGTCCACACTAGAGCCCCGAGACGGATGAATAATGCACGCCACAAGCCGAGAAAATAAGTAATTCGACCGATTCACATTCGCATCGGGAGCCCTTGAATCTACTACTTAAGGAGACATTGCTTTCGATGGCTCGAAATTTATTGGAAAAGGAAATTATGCTCATTCACTCATTTGTAAGAATGGGAAATTAATGTTGAGAGAAATTCCAAAAATCGGGTAGACTCGCTACATCAAACAGCAGATAATCCATCATTTTTCTTCACAAAGCTTTGAAAATGCACCAGGTGACCGGTTGTCAACAACCAACAGGAATCCAACTCCCCTGAACAATTTTGCAAGGAAAAGTTGAAATGTATCTGCTCATTTCGCACTGTACAATGTACATCTGCATAATGAACATCTACACAGAGATTCTGATACCATTGTCTCTCCATCCCATGCAAGCCAGAATATTAACAATGACAGGTGATGAATGAGCGAGATTTTCTTTCTTGCAGCCTTATAAGTCTTTTGAATTGTGATGGAAGAAAGAGTCGCCGTAAACGGATTTCCCAACTGAGCAGGATGCAGCAACTGCAGAATGCCTAGTATAAGAGCAAGCGACCAGCAAATAGTGCCTCACAAGAAATTCCACATACGCTCCTTAGTCACGCTTACACCCAAAATTTGGCTCCATCACCCAAACGCGAATTTTTAAAGTCTCTCTTTTAGGCTGCCCAACCTGTTATCAGACAAATTAGCATGTAAGCGCAATTGTGATTGCTAAGGCACTACCTCCAAGATAATACAACTTGAATAAGCATTAAGTTCTTTTTTCGATTCGCTATATATTTTCATCCCATCCACATGAATTCAGAGGGAACAGAAAGAGATGGATTGTGCCGCAAAATCATATGATAATGTACAAACTCTCCCTTAAACAGCTGAGAAAAGAAAAACACGGCAAGAATGAAGGAAAAGCAACTGAAAGCAAGATGTCATCTACAGAAAGAATGTGGAAAAAACCATTTCAGTCCTTCGTTTGCCCTTGTAGAATCGAAATGAACTCTCAAGACAAATTAACAAGGTAAAAGCATGTAACAGTGTACTGCAAAGTTGGGAGGAGAAAAACTTTGATAATTCGTCTCAGAATATGAGTACCTTTGGAACCTCAAGGTTCTATTCAAGAGCATCATCGTAAGCAGAACAGGCAACATCGCTAAACATAAGTGCTCCAGGGAATGCCCGCTGATGATGTAACTATTAGCATGGTATATCCTCCGGTCAGCAAAAGCTTCAAATTTGGAGAGAAGGTAGATGCCTGCAGCAGAAAACTCAGGATTCTGAAATGGACTACTTTTAGCATAGCTAATGCACTTTGAACAGTTCACTGTACATTTCCAACATGTGCATAAGAAAAAAACTTTGCACATTGCATCCCTATTGATGAACTAATAGATATAGGCAAAAGCGAGCTGAAAAAACACCCAAGGTGAGATCGAACTGATAGCTTAAGAAAACATATCGACTGGTGCAAAGACAAGGATACACTATAAATCCTTAATTCCGTGCTCCAGCAAAAATCAAGAAATACCAATCACAAGGTAAATACAACTAAGGAGAGTAAAATTAGTAAATTAAATCCTTAATTCCATGCTCCAGCATAACTCAAGAAATACCAATCATAAGGAAGGTACATACAACTGACGAGAGTAAAATTAGGAGATTACAATCGCTTATCCTTTGGAGGGATAAGGTGAATTTCACGTTTCTGATAACTTCAGTTGTAAGTGCTAACTTCGCAATCTCTACTTTTTGAAATAAATGACAAGAGTTTAAAAAGGGGCGCAGCAAAGCAAAACCTAGTTTTGACAGTACATAAGTTTCCACTATATTCTATTGATTTGTGATATGCAATTGAAAACCGCATGGCATAGACCACACATAATTAACTCTCCTGGAATCAAATTGTGAGGTCAAATGATTCCGGTTTTCTTGCAGTCATGCTTAATAAAGGAACTTGAGAGTTTAAAAGAATTCTTGCCGGTGCAATGATACCCAAATCCTGATCTGAAACCTACGGGATTCAAATGTTCCTTATCTTCTTGCAAATGATGTTCAATAAACTACTACGAAACACTCTTGAAACATGGTTTCATGATTCGAATTTGTAAGTCTAACCAAAGGAACATTAATTGATGATTGCCAACAGTCCACATCACGCTATCGAATCTCCTTAAAAGTAAGAAAAAACAGATCAGTGAAAGAGGCAGAGAACCCAAAGCCCCTTTAATTCACGGCACAACAAACTAAGTATAAACACATTCTATGCCACGATCAACTTTCATTTGTTAACTTAGAGAGGATAGTAAACTAGAAGGCTCTAAAATCCTAGGACTTCAAATCTTGCTTTCTTTTCGGACAAAAGTAAAAATACTTGCTCTCCTAACTTTTTCATATCGATGATGTCCTGACAAAATTTTTGGCAATCCATGAGCACACTGCGTTAACCACTGAGAAAGTTTTCCTCTTATTCTTATAGGTGACTCATAAAATTTCTAAAAAAGGGGTATAAATAATTTAAGAAAAAATAGTCGCCACTAAACTTTCTTTGGCCCCCAGTACTCTCTTTTTAAGCAGAAGAAACCTAGATGCAAAGGCAACAAGATTGCGTGGCCCGTGAAAAGCTACTCAGAGAGGACATGAAACAGAGAAACAAACAGGAAATGTGCCATACCTGCTGCCCAAAGCCAATATCTCGAGTGAGTATATTTTGGTGGGAACAAAAGTGTCATAAATGGGATCACAACACATGGAATCAACTGAAACATCATGCGCAACCGGAGATCATTAAATGTTCTGCAAGCAGCTCGACTTAGGCATAGTCCAATGACCAATTACTCAAACAAGAGGTTCAGTCATCTAAATGGCAGTGCTGAAATCCAGAAACCAGAGTCTGACCTTTCATAAGCTACGCTGAGAAAGGAAAAGAAAAGGAGCAGAGACAAAAAGCATAATCCAGTCCTTTTCCCCACTCTCTCCACCAAAAAACTGGAAAATAGAGAGGAATATGCTATCATCATCTGCGGTTGCCAGTGAACATCAAACTATGTCAATAAGGTTTGAAGCAAACAATTAGAATGTCGAGGCAAAATGCCCATACGCACAAGCAGTACAAAGGAAGATATTGCATAGAAATGTGTGCAACTCTCTATCCTAGGCTTCAATGTCGAGTATATTCATAGATTTCTGTTGCTGAGTTTCTAAACTTCAGGTACAAGTTTGAGCTTCACGATACATTAATTACACCGTCACACATTAGAATCAATTACCGTCCTTTTGCAATTGAGATTAAACCAGTTCATGGCATGGGGGAGGGTGTGGAAATAGAGCTAAACAAACCATCATGCAGGAGTGGGAGATTTGATAATTCTAAATGATCCAACAACATTCAGCCACCAGTAGATGCTTCAAATTGTCTAGATTGAATGTAACATTGTGCTAAAAAAGGGCTTTTCCCTTCACTCTTTGAATTTTCCTAGGAGCAGATACAGCTATATTAAGAGGAAAACAGCAAAACCCAACAGTGTCAAAGTGAAACGTTGTGCTAACCGGCAATGTATCCCACACCAGCCTACTGTCATCAGGCTTCAGGTGATAATATGCCGAACCAAAAGCCACACCTGCTATTCCAGCGTAGAACAATGTCCAACCCAAAATTTCTCCTTGCAAACTGCAATCAACCAATTTCCCAAATGGCATCAAGCGTCAACATAGTAACCAAAATAGGCAATAAGTCTTAGCCGTAGGTAGACCTGATCTTAAACTACCACTAATGTGATGAACTTGACTGATTATAATATCTGAAATCCAATCGCCTAACTCCATCCCCACTAACAAAGAACATGGGTAATGAAAAAGGTTGACAAAGGTGACCAATATAATCACTACCTTACGTTAAAATAGCTCCCTTGAAGACACAGAACAAAGCCCAGCACACCCACGATCAAGAACGGGAAATTGGTGATCACATTGAGCGTGTTGGGCACACCTGCGGAACAACCCACAACGCAACACGGCACAATCAATCATACCCACCAAGCAAAACACACACGATCATCCGCCATGCGCATCCATAGAGCACATGCAAGCGCAGAGACAACATAAACAAAAAGAAAACGGAAGAGAACCCGTCGACCGCACCGAGGAAATTCCGCATGTCAGCGTAGACGTGATGCTTGGGAGAGTAAGGGATCTTCGGGGTCGCCAGCATGAGGAACAGCCAGCAGAGGAGCGCTCCTGCCCAGACACGACCCCGTTTCGATCTCGCAATCTGCTGCTTCGCCGCCCACATCATCCCATCCCAGTTTCGCTGCTGCAAAAATCTTCTCTGCGGGGCAAGAAATGGCGACGGAGAAGTGGGGGAAATGTGTGAACAATTCTTGGTTTCTTGACTGCTCGGATTCGAATTGCCGCAACCCGCAAAAGTTAGAATCTTTTTGGTTCTTCCTTTTTTTCTCCTTTGTTTTGAATTCTTTCGATTTGAGGATGTTGACGTTGTTCTCGTTTCATTCGACGGGGGAGGATGTCTTCTGCAGGCACGTGTCGCACGATGTTCCTTTTTCTCGACCGCCTCTGATAGCCGTTCGATCTGGTTTAGGAGGGCGTCATCTACGGTGGGTGCGACTGGTGACCATGCCCGATGAAATACTAATAATTTTTTTTTTTTAACCTGGGAACTGTGATACAGATGGCAGCCAACAGAGTTAGCACGGGCCCACCTTTCACGGCACCCCACTTGAGTCGCACCATGGGGCGAGAAGTTTCGAATATCTACCTTTCCGATTGAGGGGTTAAGGCACGAACCAACTCGTCCATCACGGGATGAGTATGAAATAATTATCCTTCTAAGGATTAGAAAAAAAAAAGCCACAAAACACTCAAATTATATCACTTGTGATAAATTTATTATAGATTTTTTTCTATGACATCAAAAATCTCAAAATTATACGTGTGTGAGATATTTACTATTCAATTTTGTTAATGAGTATCATTAAAAATCTATCTACATGATTGTCAAAAGATATATAATGTTGATATGACACTCATATGACTTAAGTGAAATAAAAACAACATTATTTTGATTATAAAATTACTTGATTGAACCTGGACGGAAGGTAAACGTGTCACATGAATACAAGTTTAAAGTTTTTTTTTTTTTATATTGGGTAAATATATTAGAAATGACATAATTTTTTAATGGCTTTTTTACCCAAAAGAAAAAACAATGTCTTTTTTAAGATGGCATTTGGGAATGCTTTGTAAAGTAGTATTGACCTTCCAGTCCCCTAATTGAAAACGGTGTTTTGGTAAAAGGGAATTTGCCCACTTTGAGGCAAAATTTCGCATTTACAAAGCCTACAACCTAAGGCAGGTTCTCTTTACTTTGGCTCCGGAGCATCTCGAAAAGTAAAGAGTGAGTTTTTCATAATAATATAAGATTCCTTTTGTATTGATTGACGGATCTAAGTGATAAATTAAGCTCGATCCGAAATTCCACCTTATCAAGTATCATGGACCCACCCCACCAACCACCTCTTCTTTTAACATGGATATGAGGTACAGTTTTTCTACCTTTCCATATCTATGAAATGATATTTTGATTTCGTGTAATTATAATTTACATCATTCTGATTCGTATCGTGGATTATAACTTGCCGATGAAATCG
The DNA here is from genome assembly GCA_017140615.1 of Eucalyptus cladocalyx. Lineage (NCBI taxonomy): Eukaryota > Viridiplantae > Streptophyta > Magnoliopsida > Myrtales > Myrtaceae > Eucalyptus > Eucalyptus cladocalyx. The sequence continues at coordinate 4,066,794 of CM029518.1, read as the reverse complement.
GAATTGTCGATGATCATTATCAATCGAACGATAGTTTATCTCATTTTTGGAAGGGAGAACTCTGGTCCATATAGAGAGGACGAAAAAGGGACCGATTAACTTATGTTGTTAATGCCTTAACATTTGAAAAGGGACTCTCGATTTCCCTCGCCTTGCCATCCTGGCTTCTAACATGGCAAGACAAGAAGATTAGATCTGCGGCTTTTGACGTGGAGGCACGATCTTCGGCTAATCGGTCAAACAATCATGTGGACGTGCACGGTTGAGTTGGAAGCCAGAACATCTCAAAACTATTCACATGATGATGTCGAGTGACGACAATGCCATTAATCAAATTAATTCGAATTAACACCATCCACGCGATCGCACTTCGACAGCACAAACGTAGGAAATGACATTAGCAGCACGCAATACATGAAAGGAGCCGAAAGTCGTTGGAATAGATATTTTCGGACGACAATGAGGAAAGGATTATTTAGTCAATCTTAACTTTTTATACCGACGTACATTTCGATCTAAATTTTATTATTTTGTTAGTTTAGTCGTAAATTTTGTAAGAAAGTTTAATATAACCATTTCAGTCAATTTTATCATTAATGTAAGGTAACAATCTAATCATTACCGACTATTCGATATGGCATATTGTCAAGGATAGATGAGTAGATAAGAATTTCGGATAAAGATTCATAACCGAATCGATAAAATTTAAAAATATAAAATTAAATAAATATTTGTCGTTTCCCTCTCTTTTTTCTTGGTAAATGGGGATGGGTTTGATAGAGGACGTGGGTCGGTGGGTCCAATTTCGAGGTGTCGGATCCGCTAATGCCCATATAAATGAAAGCAACATCTGAACAAGGGGAGCTACTTGCAAGCTACCCAATCCTTTTTTGCACCAATCAGCCAATACTAGGATTGAGTCCATGATGGGGCGAGCAAAATCAAGATATTTTTTTCGTGTTCAAACCTATGACCGATGTCGATAAGTTTTAGATCGAAATACTCACGATTTGACATTGAGGTCATCGACAACTTTTCTGTGTACATAATGTCATGAGAGAACAGATTATACATGACAAATTGATTCGGGTATCATCGGATATCTCGTGTCAAATTTGAGATGAAGGCTCGAAAGCCACTTTAACTCAACGCAAAGGTATTTAATGCATCATGGTAAAATAGGGTATATACCGTGGTTGTGCGACGGGGCACGATAAGCGTGCTTATGAATCATGACGTGGCGCCACGTGGGAGTTACCATCCACACGAAACAGTGACGTGCAAAATATCGACACGCGGGTACCCACTAATCACGGCGACTGATTTTGATCAAAACAAATTCATTAAACGACATGAACATTCGACCCCATTCACAGCCTATATGGGCTGGGTTGGGAATTGGGAATTGGGACACAAGAGGGTCGGGTCCAAACCCCCACGTGCCGCACGTGGTCGAAACAGCTTCGCTTCCTTTGGAAAATCTCCCTCACCTGCTCATCCTTTCACGACTTTCGAGAAAAAAAACATAATTGAATGTTGACAAAGGTTGGCGGGGAACGAAGCTTAGCTAAGCTTTACCAGAATGCCCCCCCCCAACGCCTTTGATGCTTACCATTCAGTATTCACTGACCAAAGAATCTGCGAGCATCCTGGTAGATTGACCAGCTGCAACTTGCCAACGTTCATGTTATTATATGTCCTGCAATTCTAAAGTACCCCACAAAAGCAGAGGAACCATGTGACCCGACGTGCACCAAAGCTGTTTTTTTAGGGCAAAATGACAAATCCACGATGAATACTAATCAAACAGATTCAATATGATTTCCAAACTTTAATTTGATGTTTAATATTGTCCAAAATTGTTCAATATAATCTCTAACTTTAATCTTCCGGGTCCATTAACTTCCAAACACTTCGTATGATCTAAATACCATGTTGGATATTTATCAATAGTTCAAGCAAACTTTTTCTGGGACTACATCATGTAAATTTAAAAATTAGAGATGATTATTGTATAATTAAGTAGAAAGTCAAAATTACTGTGCACATCACTGCAACAGACTCCTGCACGCAAATCGAAGTGGCCATGCTTTTGTATCCACCATCGGTCGCCACCCAGGAATCCAAGGAAGGATATTGTACTGTGTTGCATTGCTTTTTTCTCTCAAATAGATTCTGCTCTTTCGGCGCTCTTCTTGAAGTCTCAACTAAACCCAAGAACAAGAACAGAGCCAATTCAATGCAGCACGACCCCACTTCCTGCTCCCCCAAATTCTACAGCGCGCATGATGCTAAAAGAGGAATCAAACCACCGAATGATGAAGAAGAAAAAGCTGCCGATATAAGCGCCTATTTTCACTTTATCCTCGAACGGGGAAAAGTTCAACAACCAGTACCACCACAATGATCAAACTTCAATCTACACCCCCATGGGAAGGAAGGAACTCCACCACCCTAAAGATCGCCCGAATTCCATCCATTGTACCCCACTAAAATACAGACTGTAAAAACTAACACCGCCCCCGACGAAAGGAAAAAGTACACGGCTTTTCTCCCTCTTACCTGCTGCTCCCTCTGGTAATCATCTCCCTGTACCTCGTGAAGGAGTCCAGCCTCTGCAGCTTCAGCTGGTTCTTGAACCTGTTGATGAAGTCGTCCGCCTTCGCGTCGACCTCCTCGTCCGCCGCCTCGTGGTGGCCGCCCGCCTTGCCCTTCCCTTCCCTCACCGTCGCCGGCCGGCGCGCCTCCACGACGTCGTCGGCTTCGAAGTGCGCGAAGGCGGACTTCACGCTCGCGGACTTCCTCATCTTCCTCGGAAGCTTAGCCAGAATCTCGCCCGATGCTGGCTTGGCGTCGGACTTGGTCCTCTCCACCTGGTTCTCCTTCAGCTGACTGTACACGTCGTCGAGGCTCTGCTCGTCCTCTTCCTCTTCCTCTTCTTCTTCAACATCTTCCAGTTCCGGCTCTTCTAGTTCTTCATCTCCAGACGAGTCAACTTGCTCTTCCTCCTCGTCTTGGGCTCTCTGTTGTTCTCGCCTCAGGGGTTGCTCAGAGCTGCCATGGGTCGGCGAAAAGAAGGCTTCTCGGGACACATATCGGTAGAGGTCGAAGGACTTGAGCCTCTCCAGCACGGAAGGAGATCTGGCCAAGAAAGGCGTCACTTTTTCGCTTCCCCCCTCTTGTTCTCGCTCAAGCTGGGGACTTTGCTGCAAGAACCCATAATGGGTCTCCATTTCAGGGGCTCTGCCGAAATGGGTGTCGGGTTCTTGGGATCTGAAGTTGTAAAAGCGAATGGACTTGAGCCTCTGCAGCACGGATGGAGATCTGGGGAGCTGCTGGAATCTTGGGCTCTCTTCGTAATAATGCTGCTGCTGCTGCTGCTGCTGCTGTGGCTCCTGTTCTTCTCCCTCCTTGGGCTTGGGGGGGCTGAGGCTGGAGATGATGAAAATGGTGCCAATCATGAGGTTGAGGAGCACGAAGAAGACGCTGGGCGTGAACCAGCTGTTCATGGTCGCCCAGATCGACGGCACACCGGTCACCGATGCTTCAAGCATGGCTTCAGGGGTAGAGAGAGAGAGAGGGAGAGAGAGGTTTTGAACTGAAAGCGAGGAGGTAAGAGTTTTGTGGTTCTCGGGAGGGGGGGGATATTTTCTCGTTCTCTCTCTTCTCCTCTGGTTGGGGTTTGAGTTTTTCTGCTATATCTTTCGAGGGTCGCTTTGACGCGCGACAGAGGCCCGCAGGGGACACGTGGAGGAGCGTGAGTGGGTTTGCCAGAAGCGGACAAAAAATTAAAACGGCGCCAACGTGGATGGAAACGCGAGGCGGTGATGGCGCTTGGGCCGACGGAGACTGCACCTCTGGACAGCAGTTCGACCGTCTCGAGCGCGGCGCCGTCGCCAGAGAGCCTGAAAAAGGGATCCGTGCGGGGACGACGGGCAGGCCCAATGGGCCTGATAAGAGTACTGTTGACCAAAGAGTCAACTTGTTCGTGGGCTCATCTGATTCGATCGGGCCGGGCCAGTAGTGCGAAATGCCGATTGCTTACCCGATGTTGAATTTGGTCTTTTTAACTTTGTTCGTTGGTGAATCGAACCATTTGGTCTTTCTGGCTAACGCTGAACTCGATTTGCCGATGAGGTGCGATCGCCTCAGGGACATTAGATTTGCAAAAAGAAGAAGAGGCCAGGACGGGGGGGGGGGGGGGGGGGGGGGGTGTGGAGTAGTGAGAAAGGAGGGGTGGTTCTACTGGCTGACTGTTGCCACCGTCGGGTGGGTGGCCAGGTCTGGGGTGGTGCCGCCCTCGCCGCCACTAAGTGCTAGCCGGTCCATGCTCGGGACCATCCCCGGAGGGTTGGCTAAACCTTCTTGTCTTAATAGGGAAGAAGGTGGAGAATCAGTGAACCGGAAGACGAATTGATAGTAGTTCGGCATGAAACTCTAGCGGGTTGTTATGCAACGGTGGAATTCAAGGAAGAACAAAAATGAACAAACAATTAGGATAGAAGTGGCAAAGAACGAAAGGCCTCGGGAAAAAGCCAAAGGGGAGGGATGTAATTTAGGAGAGACAAAATCCAAGAAAGGGTGATTTTTGTTTTGGAAAAATGACACGCATTATCCATAATTTTAGTTAAAAGCAAAAAGTCATAAAAAAATTTTAAATTATTTTCACATTAACACATTTACCTTGAACTTTTGTTTATGACTCCAAACTTTTATCATAAAAAAAAAAAACGATGGACATGTCAATGCCCTAATTTTATTTTTTTCTTTGTCAAAAGTAGATGGATGAAAAAACAGACACGTTGACTTATCATTTTTAAACATCCAAATTGTTGGAACCAAAAAGAATAATGGCCACTTTTGGAAGTTTGGAATGAGGCACAAATGGAGATAAGAGAGAGAAATAATGGAAATACAAATGCTCTTTACTTCAGTGTAACTACAAATCTAAACTCCCAACCTTTTAAAGTGGTTGGACATGTACATAGCTTAACTAACATTAAATGAGGAAAAAAGAAAGTCCACAAAGCTGAAGAAAAAAACGAACAACAATAAATGAGACAAAGACATGAAGTCTTTGCTCCTTTTCACAATGAAGGAACCTCAGGTTTTTTACTAAAGAAAAACAAACAATACCTCCCCCTTTCGATATGAAAGCATTTGCTCCTTGTTGAATAGTAGAGTGGCTACCTAAACATAGCCCACCATAAATGTGCCAATATCCTTTCATCTTCAATCTTCTTCTGACACCCACCATAGATCAAGCAATTTGAAGAATACTGACAACAAATCCAACGTGTTCAAATCTTCAACAAATAATTTTACATTATTCTAACACTCAACACATAATAATTTACATTATAAAATAACGTCTAATTCATCAGTTGAATAAAATGAAGGATCGCATTGAATGTTTATGAATAGTTCATGAATCACATTAAACAAACTAAAAGTCCAAAAAAGATATTGCGCATTAGACTAAAGTTCATGAATCATTTTTGTCATCTACCCTCTTCTTTTTCTAATTTTTTGTTATCTGGACATCGGCGTTTTTGACTGCCTAGGACTGTCGTGTTGCGTTCACTGGCAACCCCCTCCGTTTGGATCCATTGGCTATACGGCGACAGCCACGTGTCAACAAAGGCGGGCCTCCTGGAAATATCGCCACGTAAAAGCTCTTTCTTTTTTTTCTAATTTTTGGTCCTTTCGACGTCAGCAATTGTGACGGCCTAGGACTGTCGTGTTGCGTTCACTGGCACTCACCGAGCCCATTTAGCTGGCCCATGGGCCGCAACATTGGGCTTCATGGCCCGTTCCTGCAATCAGCCAGGGAGAGGGGAACACGAACGACTTGGAAAAAGCTTGCGGGAAAACAATCCCAGCGTGTTAGAACGAGAGAAGTACCTTCTGTCCTTTTTCTCTAATCGTTTCGAAATGAATTTTGGGAAAGAATTCGAGGGAAGTAGATGAAGAGAATTGCTTGGTCGGGCGCGCATGATTCGCCCTTTGAAACAGACTCGACGTAAATATGGTGAGATCATTCAACTTGTTATCCAATTTTTTCACTAAAAAATTCAAATATCATATTTCTCATGATGTACAATTAAAAGTCCATATCTCTGATAACAAACTAGAGTTATACATAAGACTCAATGAAGTATAAATTGACTTGACCATTAAATTATCTCAAATTATCTCGACTCGTCGAATCCAAACATCGTTTCATGGGGGCTTAAATTTCAATATGAATGCAAAAAAATTTCCTTCCAACAGAGAGAGGATCACTTGCCAATCCATGATGAAAAAGGCAATTGGGTCCATTCTGACTGCTTTGCTGATGTGGTCCCATTGCTTCAGTTAACTTTTATCATTTACCCACGAACAGACTAACACCATCGTGTGCGGCACAAAAAGAAAACCGAAATGTGCGGCACGAAAAGAAACCTAAGAAGAAAAAGAAAAATTGAAGAATTAAAAAGGGAAAAGCAGAAACAACGGGGAATCTTTATAAATCCCAATAAAGAAACCGGACCGAATGACATTAATATGTACAAAAAGTGTCGACACCTTCTCTCCCTTCCCCAAAAGCGCACACTCTTTCCTCCTCCTAGTGCGTTTGATTCGGATTTTGGAAAAAATTCTTTTAGAAAAATGCAAGTGACTTTAATTTAAAATAGTTTTTAGAAAAAGTAAGTACTATTTGGTGAACTCTAATTGAAAGAATAATTTTGAGAGAAATGTCATTCGGTGAAAACAAATTTGACAAGTCTTTGAGGTGACCAAATTAAGCTTTTTTTAATGATTAATTTGTTTAAAATCTGAAAAAAAAAATAATGACCGCAATTTTTACAATTTAAAAGTTAACAGCAATGTAAAAGAAACATATTAACATATTTATAAATTTAAAGAAAAATCACATTTTCCTTTTGACTAAAAAAGATCTCAAAGTGAACTCTCTCTCAATTAAAAAGCGAATAATTTTATTATAATAAACATGATAACATATATCTGAAGAAAGAAATTTGTTATGCTTAAAAAATTATAAACATCCCTTAATATTTTTTAGAATGATGATGGCTTTTTGATCACGTATACAAGTTATGTCAAAAAATGTCCTCACCTAGTCCAACAATCGCCTTCTTTGACTTTACGCTTTCAGCCATGTCGCTTCTAGTTTGACACGACACTAGAAGCCTTTCTAACATCTATCTCGGCATCTCTTTGTTCTTTTCATTGGTGCTTGGGAATCTTTCCAAAGTTTCGCGTGTGATCTGGGGTGTCCCACAGATTCACGACTCTTCATGATGCACCAAAGCCTAATGTTTGGTTGATTATTCAATTCGTATGTCCTGAGAGCCCTAAACAAGAGCCACAAAAAACAAGAGCAATACAGAATCAGAAGCTACAAGCATTCACAAATACTTGTTATGTACCAAGGACTGAAGATCGAGCAAACCTCACTACTTCAGTCGATCATCACATATTCACTAGTAATGGGTAGGGGTGATCAATTATAAATTCGGTCCGGTCCCATCTAGGAACTGGGAATCGGATTAGAAGGACCGATTCCCAATTTTTGGGATTGGGAACCGAACCGAACCAATTGGTCCAATCTAATGGAACCGGTCATTTAGCCAAAAAAAATATAAAAAAATAGTAAAGTTGTTACTATTTTAGGGATTATTGTTATTTTTAAAAATAATACATATTAAAAAAAAAGAGTCATTCTAGTTCGAATCCAATTCCCCAGGAACCCGGAACCCGGAACTTGATTGAAAATCACTGATTTCATTTTTATGGAATTATGAACTAGATAAATGTCCCTGAGAACCGAATCAAACTAGCTAGTTTAGTCCGGTTCGAGCGGTTCCCATTTCAATCTGTCCAATATGCCCACCCCTAGTAATGGGGTTAACAGAGCTTTAGCATCCATTTGCACACTTACTAACCACCCCCCACCCAAAAAAAAAGAAAGAAAATCAAGAAACCAGCTTCAAAATTTAGAATATACCTTTCCTCCAACAATAATTTCCATTAAATTGGAGAAATCTCATCTTTCATCAAACGTAGCAACAGAAAAATACTACTATTGATGTCTACAAGTAGCGGCACGCATGATTTGCTCTTTGAATTGGCTCAATTTGGGTAGACTCCGTGGGTCATTAGACTCGCAATTCGATCACCTCCAACGTAATCGAGAACTAGATCCAAACTTATCGGTTTCATTTTTTTTGGAAACGGGAACTAGACTAATGCCCCCGAGAATCGAACCAAACTAGCTAGTTTGGTCTGGTCCGGGCGGTTCCCATTTTAATCTTTCCAATATGCCCACCCCTAATAATGGGGTTAATAGAGCTTTAGCATCCATTTGCACACCTACTACCCCCAAAAAAAAGAAAAAAGAAAAGAAAGGAAATCAAGAAATCAGTTTCAAAATTCAGAATATACCCTTTCCTCCAACGATAATTTCCACTAAATTGGAGAAATCTCATCTTTCATCAAACATAGCAACAAAAAATACTACTATTGATGTCTACAAGTAGCGGCACGCATGATTTGCTCTTTGAATCGGCTCGATCTGGGTAGACTCCATGGGTCATTAGACTCACATTTCGATCACCTCCAACGTAAAAGTCAAATCCCGCATTTTGCATAATATACGTTCATAAGTCAAATTGATCTCTAATAACGGATTAGAACCGTACTTAAGACTCAATGAAGTATGAATTGACACAAGAAGTAAATTATCTCAACTCATCAAATATAAATATTTCCTAACAATTTCGGGATGAATTTTGAGAAATAATTCAAGGGGAGTACATGAAGAGAATTGCTTGGTTGGACATGTATGATTTGCTTTCCAAAACTGACTCTATTTTGGTAGGTGTCATGGGGTCATTAGACTCATCATCATCTTGGATAAATATTCCCTTATGATGTAAAAGTCAAATTTGCATTTTCCACAATATATGATCAAAAGTTCACATCAATCTTGGATAACTGATTAGTACCATATATAAGATTCAATGAAGTGTAAATTGACACTGGTAATAAATTACTTTTTTTTTTGTTAGTCCTACTTACTCTTATTCTAAATTCGCTTGCAGGTGTGGAAATCGAAACGAAACTAATCTGTTCCCCGATAAGGTGGGGATTAATAAATCTACATGTTGGAAGGTGGTGGCGAATTTGAGATAAAGGTGATTGATAACAAATTACATTGACTCATTAAATCTAAATATTTTTTATGAGGGCTTAAATTTCAAATATGAATGCAAAAAATATTTCCTTCTAAAGGTAGGGAGGATCAATTGCCAATCATCATCTAAAAAAAAAATTGCTAATCAATTATGAAGAAGTCAATTACCATCTGCCTGCTCCGGTTCCCCCGGCTGCTAGAATTGCTGGCCCCATCGCGTCATTTAACTTCTATCATTTACCCACGAACAGACAAGCACCAACATGCGCAGCACGAAAAGTATTAAAGATAAAAAGAAAAATTAAAAAGTTAAAAAGGGAAAAGCAGAAACAACACGAAACTTCGGAAGTCCCAACAAACGAACCGGACCGAATGACATTAGAATATATACACAGAGTGTCGACACCATCTCTCTTTCTTTCTTCCCCCAAAAGCGCACGCTCTCCTCTCTCCGCCTCTCCATGTGCCTCGGTGCGTTTGATTCGGGTTTCAGAAAAAGTTGCTTTTTGGAAAAAAATGCAGATAATTTCAATTTAAAGGAAAAAATAAATATTATTTTGTAAACTTTAATTGAAGAAATTGATTTCTAGCAAGAAATTATATGCATTTTTTTTAAATGCTGCATTTACAAAATTTCGAAAAAGAAATTGATTTCTAAAGAAAATTAATTTCTTAATTTCTATTCCTAGGACGAGTTTCGTTGTTAAACCCATTTGATAACTACTCAAAATTTCTATTTCAAAAGTAAATCCGTTTGATATTGAGAATAAAATTTCTATTTCTAGGAATAGAAATTGATTAAATAACAACATAGGAAATCCTCAAATATAAAATAATAGTCGAAATAATACTAATACATTACAAAAGTTAAAAATACAATTTCATGAAATTTCGGCATATTATTATCATCTGCCATTTTATTAGCAATTGTTTTCTTAAGCGTATTTATTTGATTTCCCTCGATCAATGTATCGTTTGCAAGCTCATCCTACGTAGGTTCAGACAAGTACTGCGGAAGCAAGAATATGGGTGCCATCAATGGCGCCTATACATCCTTGTCATTTTATCAAAAACTAGTATTATACAAGATTATCAACAAAATAAAATTAATGGTGTAAAAGAATATATGAGAATTATACCTTAAAGAAACGTTTATGGTTAGGAACCAATCGAGGGAAGGTCGGTTTATTTTGATTCTCGAATTGAATTAGTCCAGTTGCTCATCCCTAATTTATTTATTGTTGCTCAATGAACCTTTAATGGCCCTTGCATAGCAAAGAGAGAGATTCTCTTGAATCTCTTGCCTTCGAATTAAAATTCAAGATTGTGTAACAATCTAATTATTTTGATTTTGCAATAATTTTGAATTCGTAAAAAAATAAGGTTAAATTTCTAGGCACGTTTTTTATTCATCTATTAAGTAAGAACTTTTTCTTCAACTGGCCATGCGCGTGCCTTTTTCAGGAGGAAAGAGCCCCATTGTTTTTAAGTAAGCATTTAAGAATTTTTGTTGTTTTTTAAAATTAGGGACTCATTCGATTGCCTTTCATCCTAAAGAGGAAGTTATCAAAAAAAAGTTGAAAAAAAATACAAAAAAAAAAAAAACACGAGCAAAATAAGAAAAAAAAATAGCAATAATTTGTGAAGTTATGGTTATGAGTGAATTAAGTTAGCAAGAAAGCGCAAGGTTATTTTATATGGTTTGATTTCAGTTTTCGATTTCTATTTCAGTAAACCGAGAAATTAAAAATTTCAGCTTCGATTTTTCAATTTCTCTATTTGAAAAGAAATCTGTTTCAAAAAAGAGAAATCAAATTCTGTTATTAAGCGGATTTCCAAACCGGCTCCATTTAACGAGAAACGAAAGAAATCGAGAAATATAAATTTTGTCAGTATACTAAGAAATAATTTTGAGAGAAATCTTGTCCGGTTGAAAAGTCTTTTTGGGTTACCAAATTAAGCTTTCTTTAATGTTTAATTTGTTTAAAATCTGAAAATAAAAAATGACCGTAGCTTCTACAATTTGAAATTTAACATCAACGTAAAAGAAACATATTAAAATATTTATAAATTTGAAAAAAATTATATTTCCCTTTTCACTAAAATCATCACATCAAAGTGAATCTCTCTCAATTAAAAATAGAATAATTTTATTATAATAAACACGACAGCATATGCTTGAAGACAGAAATTTGTTATCCTTAAAAATTATAAATATCCTTAAATATTTCGTAAGGCGATAGCTATTCGATCACGCATACATGCTATCTTAAAAAATGTCCTCATCTGATTCAACGATCACTTTCTTTTAACTTTACGCTTTCGACCATGTTGCTTCTAGTTTCACACGACACTAAAAGCCTTTCTACATCTATCTTGGCTTCTCTCTGTTCTTTTCATTGGTGCTTGGGAATCTTTCCAAAATTCTATGTGCAATTTAGGGTAGCCCATAGATTCGCGACTCTTCACAATAAACCAAAGCCTAATGTTTCATTGGCTATTCAATTTGTACGCTTTGAGAGCTTTGATTGACTATTCAATTGGTGCTTGGGAATCTTTCCAATGTCAAATCCCGCATTTTTCACAATATTTGATCAGGAGTCATGTCGATCTCTAATGACATATTAGAACCATACTTAAGACTCAATGAAGTATGAATTGACATGAGAAGTAAATTATTATCTCTACAACTAAATTATCATAAGGACTTGTTTATCGTTTTTTGTAATTGTTTCGAGATGAATTTTGCGGAAGAATTCGAGGGAAGTACATGTAGAGAATCACTTTGTCGGACATACATGATTCACCCTCTAAAACAACTCGATCTAGGTAGACATTGTGGTGTTATTAGATTCGCGATTTAATCCCTTCCAATATAAAAGTCAAATCCTGCATTTTCCATACTATATGATCGAAAGTATTTTTCGATCTCTGATAACTAATTAGCACCATACATAAGACTCAATGAAGTGTAAATCGACACTAACAATAAATTATCTTGACTTGTTAAATCTGAATATCTTTAATGGGGGCTTAAATTTCAAATATGAATGCAGAAAAAAATTCCTTCCAAAAGTAGAGAGGATCAATTGCCATTCTTACCGCTTGCTGACGCGGCGCCATTGCGTCATTTAACTTTTATCATTTACCCGCGAACAGACTAATAACAGTCTAACACCAAGATGTGCAGCACGAAAAGTATTAAAAATAGAAAGAAAATTTGAAATATTAAAAAAGGGAAAAGCAGAAACAACAAGGAACTTCATAAATCCCAATAAAGAAACCGGACCAAATGACATTAAAATATATGAAAAGTGTCGACACCATCTCTCTCTCTCCCTCTCTCCCCGTCGCTGGTGCATTTGATTCGGATTTTGAGGATTGTTTCTTGAAATAATACAAAATGACTTTAACTTAATAGGACTTTTAGGAAAATTACATACTGATGGATAAACTTTAATTAAAGAGTGCATTGAAAAATAACTTTTGAAAATGTTGTTCGATGAAAATACGTTCAAAATTTTGTTCGAGTAACTAAATTAAGCTTTTCTTAATATTTGATTTATTTAAAATTTGAGAAAATAATGATCGTGACTTTTATGATTTTAAAGCCGACAATAATGGAAAATAAAGATGATGACATTTATATAATTTTAAAAAATCACATTTCCTTTTCGACTAAAAAAATAGAAAAAAGTATTAAAGTGAACAATTTTTGAACAAAAATACGCGTTTTAAACTTGTTCGGGAATAAAAAAATAAACAGAAACATGTTTGGTAAAATTTGGATAATTTTTTTTATTTCTTTTATTTCTTTTATTTTTTATATTTTTTTCCTTTTTTTTTTTTTCTTTTTCATTTTTTTTTCTTCTTTTGGCCGGCGACCGGCCGGCGAGGGCCGAGCTCGCCCGGCCGGCGGGCGAGGCCGAGGCTCGCGGCCACCGCTGTGCGAGGCCGAGGCTCGCGGCCGGCCGGGCGAGCTCGCCTCGCCGCCGGCCCGGGCGAGCTCGAGGCCGGATCGGGCGAGATCGAGCTCGCCCGCCGGCGCGAGGTCGGCCTCGCCTTGATCCGGCGAGGCCGAGCTCGCTTGACGGCCGGCCGGCGAGCCGCGGCCTCGCCGGGCCACCGCCAGCGAGGCCGAGGCTCGCCGCCGCCGGGCGAGCTCGGCCTCGCCGGATCCGGGCGAGATCGAGCTCGCCCGCCGCCGGCGCGAGGTCGGCCTCGCCATGGCCGGGCGAGCTCGAGCTCGTGGTGGCGAGGCCGAGCCCTCGCCCCCGGCCGGCGAGCCTCGGCCTCGCCGGATCTCGGGCGAGCTCGAGCTCGCCCGGCCATGGCGAGGCCGAAAATTATATTACGGCGAGCCTGATATCATAGGCCGCCGGCCCTCCACTATCTGTTTTCATTCATTATCAAAAAAAAGAAGAACAAGAAAATAAGAAAAAAAAGAAAAGAAAAAAAAGTGTTTAGCTGTTTAATCAAGAAATTTGTGTCGGTGTGTTATGTCAAAAAATGCATTATCATTTTGAAGGTATTGGCGCACTTTTCGTGTCGCGGCAATCGCTTTCTTTCTTCAACTTTATGGTCAACACTAGAAATCCTTTATACATCTACCTTGGCATCTCTCTATTCTTTTCACTGGTGCTAGGGAATCTTTTTAAAGTTTCACATGTGACCTGTAGCATCCCATAGACTCTTCACAGCTCTTCATAATTCACTAAAGCCTAATGTTTCATTGATTATTCAATTCTTACGCCTCGAGAACCTTGAAAATAACTACAAAAACCAAAAGCATCGCGTGAATCAGAAGCTACGAGCATTTGGCACCTTGTTAAGTAATGAAGATTTTGGTTCCATTTGTCTCACTAAAAATGAACGATTTAGCTAAAAATAATTATATGTATCGCTTAATATAATTAGTCGATAGAAAATATTTTCATTATAGATATAAATTTATGTCTAAATATTTTTGTGAATGATTAAAATATCTTTAATTCATTCATTTTGATAAGCAATATAATTAATTAATTTTAAAATAATTTATTTTTCGTAAAATAAACAGAGTTTGCATTTATCGAGACTGATGTGTGCGTAGACAGTGCGCATGTCACGCTCGTATTCTGGACTGATTTCTCGTAGAACTTTGGACACCCCATTGCTGGGGATTTGGGTGCTTTGTTCGTGGGTGAATTCGGCATGCTAGGGTTAGTCAACAGAGCTTTAGCATCCATTTGCACACCTGTTACCCAAAAAAGAAAAGAAAAAATTAATCAAGAAACCAGCTACAAAATTCAGAGTACACCCCTTTCCTCCAGCGACGATTTCCAGATTTATTTAAATCGCTTCACTAAAACATTTGATCAAGGAGAAGTCTCATCTTTCATCAAACGTAACAATAGAAAATACCACTACTGATGTCTACGAGTAGCCGCATGCATAATTTGCTCTTCCAAACGACTCAATCTGGGTGGACTCTATGGGTCATTAGACTCACAAATCAATCACCTTAGGTGTACCGCACTTCTCTTAATATTCGATCAAAAGTCATATCAATCTCTATCAATGGATTTGAACCGCACTTAAGACTCAGTGAGTGAAATATGAATTGACAGATGAAGTATATTCTCTCGACTCATCAATCTTTCTTGAGGACTTAAATTTAAGAAATAATGGTTTAGAACCATGCGTAGGACCCAGGACTTGTAGATGTTAAAGGTTTATTAAAAAATGATGGGGTTATTGGTCTTGAGGTTCTGCCTCTTCCATTGGAATATGTTCGTCATCATCTTAAGTGGAATTTTGGACATTATGGTTGGGAACTCAACTTCTCCGAGCAATGCGATTTACATAAGCTCATTATTGAGATGGACTCGGAAGTGGAGGTGAGCGGCTCTAGATTCTAATTTCGGGTTCTAAGTGTTATAACCTATAACATACCAATTGGAGCATGTTCTTCCTTTTTTTGGAATCTATAACTTATTAGGTATATCTTGGAACTTGAAATATATCCCGTTATAGTTTTTAGGGTCGGTTACAAGCTATACCCAATTTCCACCTTTATTATTAATTGAAAAATTATAATGAATTATTACCTTTAATAACCACTGCTTGTTGTTATAATTTACTAGCTTTAACTTGTATTTAGATACTAAAATACGAAACACTAACAAAGTAAAAGTCTCGTCATAATATGAAAGTTTGGATTAGTAGTTTCATATTATATATTCATTATCAAACATTACGAAGTATTATAGGATCACATGAAAACAGACCAAGAAAAAAGACAAAAACTTATGCTATGTGTTAAGTTATAGATTTCGGGTTCCATCAACCTAGAACTTAAAATCTATCTACCGAAATAGATTCCTCAATTTTCGAAATTTGGAACCTATCCCTACATACCTCGGAATATGGAATCTTATTGGTTCCCATAGGTCCTGTTTTTAAGTTCTAGATTCTATTTTAAAATCATACTCACCGCTACTCGGAAGTGATCATCGCTTGTTAATAAAAAAACCATGGTGGACCGGTTGAGTTCTTACTTCGAGTTTAAAGTACAACATTTTGGGAAAGAAATTGTTCTGTCAATTCGCTTGCCAACCTTGAAATACAAGTGTTCTATTCACATACTTCTTTAGGCGACAGGGTAGGAATGTTTGGTTTTAAGAGAAAATTTATACATCATCTCCTTCTGTATACCAAAAAAAAAAAAAAATTCCAAATACGAATGCCAAAAATGTCCTTCTCAAAAGCACAGAGGATCAATTTGCTAAACCCACTATGAAAAAGGCAACTGGCCCACTACTTCACTTCCCGCTGACGTGGCGGCGCCATTACTCATTTTAACTTTCATCAATTACCCACAAACAAACAGACGATCCCCGACACGCGCAGCACCGAATAATAATAAAAACCAAAAAAGAGAATCGGAAAAATCAAGAGAAAAAGGGAGAGGAAAAAAGCAGAAAAGCCAAAAGCAACTCGCGAAACCGGACCGGGCCGAGGATGACCTTAGCATATACAAAAAGTGTCGACACTCTTTCTCTCTCTCTCCTCCCCGGAACCGCCCACTCTCTCTCCTCCTCCTCCCTCCGTCGCCCTCCACCTCGTCAACCATGTCGACACACTGCCCCCATCGCTCTCTCTCTCTCTCCTCGCGTCCCGTACCGTCCCATCGCTTCCTTACGTATATTAGTCCCCGCCCGTCTCCTCCTCTCTCTCGTCCTCATTTCGGCGCAACGCACTGGGAAGAACATCTTCTCGATCGCCGAGGCGAGCGGAACAGGGTCGAATCGAGATTCGCGTTCCATGGTCGAGGGGAGCGGCCGCTGATCCATGTTTTTCATCGAGGTGCGTGGCGGGAATCTTGGGTCGTTCGTAGTTCGCGTGTTCGGGGCGCGGTTTTGATTGAATTCGATTTCGGTGTTTTTCTTTTTTGTTCAGGAACTCTGGGAGATATTGATCCTCGATCGCCTGATGTCGAAGCCTAGGGTTTATACAGGTGGGTTTCGGAAATTCGCGAGATTTTGATTATTGGGTCGCGTTTCTTTTTCTTTTGGGTTGCCGAAAGGCGGTTACTTTATGAACACCGGTGACTGAATTTGTTCGTCCGGCTGGATTTACGCATCTTGTTTTCTGTAAAAAATAAACGGTTGAAACTGGAATATGATTGTGAAATTAGTGTCGGTCCTAGTGTACAATCTAAGTGGCTGGAACTGTTTGCTTTGGTTCGAAACAGATTTCCTTTTCCGTTCTCAATCCGCTTCCAAGTTCAATGCAACCTGCCAGTCGGCGGAATTAGAGGCTTGCCGCGATGATTCGGCTGCTTTCTCGCTCAAATTTGTGGCCATGGCGTCGATCCTAGTGGCCGGCATTGTCGGGATCGCGATTCCGCTGGTCGGGAAGCACCGGAAGTTCCTCCGGACTGACGGGAGCCTTTTTGTGGCGGCCAAGGCCTTTGCTGCTGGTGTAATTCTTGCCACCGGATTTGTCCACATGCTGTCGGGTGGAACGACGGCGCTCTCGGATCCATGCTTGCCTGAGTACCCTTGGTCGAAATTCCCGTTTGCTGGGTTTTTTGCCATGATGGCCTCGTTGGCAACGCTTCTTGTCGATTTTGTGGGGACTCAGTATTATGAGAGAAAGCAGGTACTTTTCTTGTGTTTCAATTGTAAGTATGTCTAGTTCACTTCAATTTCAGACAAGTAGTGGTGATCATTAAACAGATATGAATTTCAGATTCGTGGATATGTCAATATCTTTTATTTAGACGAAGGAAGAGAAGCGTTAGTTATTCATTCTCATTAGTAAGAAAAAATCGTAGTTTGACTCATAAGATAACAGTTTGAGTAACATAATGAACCTGTTATTACTTATTAGTGGGTTATAGTGTTCTTCATTGTCTAGAATTGCCTTTATGGCTCAAGGATTATATCTTACATCCTTCTCTGAACAATATGAAAACAGGGTTTGACTCAAAAAAGTGAGGAACAGGGACGAGTTGGATCTATGGATGCGAGTCTCGAGTCGGGTATACTTCCAGTTGAGGAAAAGGATCCGAATGACAGAGTGTTTGGAGAAGAAGAAGGTGGTGGAATGCACATTGTGGGGATGCATGCACATGCGGCTCACCACAGACATAGCCATCCTCAGGGACAGGATGCATGTGATGGGAACCTGATGGAAGACTCCCATTCTCATGGTCACAGTCATGGGCATAGTCACGGGCACGGGCACGGGCACTCACATGGACTGGGTGATGGAGAAGGGGCTGGTCATGCCCGACATGTCGTCGTTTCTCAGGTAAATTTTTTAGGTTCCATTTAGTTGTTTGGATGGAGGGTTTGGTTTTAGTTTTTGGTGACAGTTGTTTTAGTAATTGTTGCCAGTCTACTGGTGTCTGAGAGCTTTCCTTGCTAGATCATAACGTGGTATATTTGGAAGTTTTCCTGAGTTTCACGTTATTCTCCTGTCTCAAGTCATATTGAACTTTAGAAGTAGCCCCTGACAAAAAAGGATGATGAAAGATAAACAAATTGGGACAGCACAAATTTGTGCTTGATGTGGTCCATAATGTTAGTTGAGCAATTTGTCTGCCATTAATTTTCTTGAGAAGCTGGAATGATTTATTAGGGCTGTTTAATGGAGTGGCTTTTGGCCATCCTTTTTAGGTCAAAGTTTGGTGGTTTGTTATCATGTGAAGTTAATTTTGGCATTGGCAAATGAGACATGATGATGGTTGTTTTAGATGAAGGCTTGAACTTGCAGTCCTTTAATTCTAGGGGAAAAAGAAGTAACATATTCAGTCATATGGTATGTCCAACATAACGCCATGAATTGTGGGGTAGGTGACTTGGGTGCCACTTTTTCCTTCTATCTGCTAGAAGTTGTTGAATTGTCATGAAGCCCTTGTACTGGTGACCAAACAGGCTTGAATTGTGACTTGTGAGAGAGTTTGACTGATTGGAGTTAACAGAGTTGAATCAACATCAGATTGATTAAGATTTTCGCCGCAATCAAACAGTGCTACACTAAACCACTACTTTGTATCATTGAGAATTTAGCATTTAGATTGAGCATTGAAGTTAGTAGATGATCAAACACAAGTGAACTTCCCAAACATGGCAGCAGGACAGAGTATTATTAGGAGAACAGTGAATGATCACTTCTGATACTTTCTGCAAATGCCATGGACAGACATTGTTTTGTGCTTTCACGTGTTTACATGCCATCTCTAGATGACTAATTTATGCCATTTTTTGTATTATCCCTCCAGCCTTCGCCCAGAAAAAAATATCAACAGTGCGCTTGATTCTTTATGAATTTCCTTGCTTCTCTTCTGCAGGTTTTGGAGCTTGGAATAGTGTCACACTCAGTAATTATTGGTATATCCCTCGGTGTTTCACAGAGCCCATGTACTATAAGACCCCTTATAGCGGCACTTTCTTTTCATCAGTTCTTTGAAGGATTTGCACTTGGAGGTTGCATTTCCCAAGCCCAATTTAAAAATCTCTCGGCCACTATAATGGCGTGTTTCTTCGCCTTGACAACTCCGGCAGGGATCGGTGTGGGAACTGCAATCGCTTCATCCTACAATCCCTATAGTGCCGGAGCGCTGATAACAGAAGGTATATTGGACTGCATGTCCGCCGGCATCTTGGTGTACATGGCCTTGGTGGACCTGATTGCGGCTGACTTTTTGAGTAAGAGGATGAGCTGTAACTTTAGACTCCAAATGGTTTCTTATGTAATGCTCTTTCTTGGGGCGGGACTGATGTCTTTGCTAGCCATCTGGGCTTGATTTCATTAAGATAGTTTCTAATTCTTTCGGCCCTCATTTTCTCTCCTTTTTCCACCGACTCCCGTCTTCCCCTCTCACTGAAAATTTGGTTCTTACGAGTTTCAAATGGTTTTGAATTTGGAGTGGGTCAATGAGAAGGTAAGCGTGCGATTTGTCCCGGTGAAAACTGACTCATCGAGTTCAGCAATTCTCTATGCTCTATGAACTCATACATACTCTCCACAAAGAACTCATGCAGATGACACTTTTGGGGTATGGGTCTAGGGTTCTAGCCAGATGATGTAAAATTTAGAATCGCATTGGATTTTGCAACTAAGGAAATGGGAACAGAGAATAAAAACGAAAAACAAGAAGTCTTGGTCGTGAGCTTGTTCTTGAAATAAATCACGTCGCACTGGGCCTTCATAGTTTCTTACGGATTTTACTCGAGAAATACTGGCACTGAATCTATCAAGATTCAGACAAATGGACTTGATAATCTTGAGAGAGGAGAGCCATGTCGCTTAAAGCTCAAAGACAAGAAGGTTAGGACACCAACGCCAAGCCAGTTGATTTCCTGTGTGGGTGTCCCTCCTAGCCATTTCCCCACCTGAGTAGTTAAGCTATGCTGTCCTCGAAAGTCATAGCTCATTATATCGTCACATTTTGTTATTGATGCCCGTCGATATCTGTGAATTTTACACCTCGAACATGGCGCGCTAGGGAATGATAAGAGTACACGACGCATCATTCTTTTTCGCTGGGTGAATCCTTCCCGCGGGAGTGATTTCTCTTCGTTGTGCAGAAAACGGACTTTAACTGTTATTTGCTTCTTATGCTAACTCCCAGCAATTATCATGAAATGTGTGCACATTGAGAATGCTCGGCGAGTTCTCATGGAAGAAGAATGCTTCGCAAGTAGGATTCATCTTTCCTTACCTTGTCTTGACCATCCTCTTCGTGCTGAATGAACTGACCTGAGCTGCAAATCCTCCAGTGCGATTTCATACGGTACTCATGCTGTCGGGTTCCAGAAGTCCTATAGATAAGGACTTCATGTGTGACAGCGAAAAGAAAAGCGGAGTCCCAAAGCAACCATGGTACAAGGAACTCTGTGTCCTTAATCTTGGCATTAACCGGAGGCATTCTTCCGTTTCTCGCCAATCTAATGGAATTTGACCTACTTTTGGACGCTATCTGGAAGAAAGAGCTTTACATTGCCTCCAACTCCTGCTTCATGGTCTTCTTCTGCTTTCTCCTCCTCAGTGCCAAAATATTGATCACCCTGTGCTATGTCCAGCTACAGAGCAAAGATCACCGGTGGTGCTGGGGTTCGTTCCTCAAAGCAGGCTCTTCCACGCGATAGTTGTTCTTCTGCTCCATATCCTATTTTCACGCAGTAGGAGATCATAAAGCCGGTGCCCACCGTCCCCTATCTTGCTTATATGCTGATTGCTTGTTATGCCCTTTTCGTCATGGCCGGGGTCTGTTGGCTTCTACTCATGCTTCCGGTTCGTTAGGATTATCTGCCCTATGCGAGCTCTTAGGAACATGTTGACAGAGCTCCTGTAAGTCACCTTCCAACATTATCTTATGAAGTGGAAACTTCTTTTGGTTTGGGTACTCAGAAGGCTCAGGCAGTTCCGAAAATCCCAAAAATGCTCTGTTAGGCTGAATCATTGAACTGCTCTATGCGAACGGGTAAATGACATGATCCAAGTGCATGAGGCACACAATGAAACAGCCTGGTCCTTACATTGTATGTGCTTCCTGTCATAGATTGATCAAAACTCGAGCTCGACTTTGCATTTGACAGTGCTGGGCTGAGTAGAATTTTGTTGACTGTTCTTTGCTAACTGAGTGACTGAAAAGATGTGGAATGTCTCTACATATATGCTTTGGCGTACTAGAAAGCTGACAATCTCGGACAAAACGTGAATAAACAAGACCTGAACTTAAAAAAACTCATTGAGAAAAGCACGGATACAACACAATATGATTGTGGATAATTTGAAAGCAACATGACTCGATCCCTTTGACCAATTTCATAAAAAATCAGTTGCTCGTCAAATTGATTAATTACAGTAAGCTTATATATAACCAAAGATGTGCAGGCTTTGAGTTTGCACACGTTCTTATTGCTTCAGCTGACTTTTGGCAAGTGAAAACTGAGCAAAGGAAAGCACTATGAGCATTTAGATGAGAGTCTTTATCTGGCTTTCAATTTCTTTTGTCATTGAGAATAAAATCACTTCAATGAACCTTGAACAGTAGAACATAACTTATCATCCTTGCACGGTCTAGCCTCTCGGTTCATATTATGATTAAGAGCCTTCACTATCATGACGACCATCCTGTGCTAGTTTACCCAAGTCCATCTTCTTGGGTAGTTTGTTGACCCCAGCTGCTTGAATTGGATGGTTGAAGGCCATACTCGCTAGTGGGGCTACGAACTCACTTGCAGCTTGTTCTTGGCTTTCCAGGCCAAGAGTTCTCTAAAATCTACACATTAGACTACATAGTGGATATACCGATTTGGTATAAACTTATTCATCTTCATCCATATAATTATATCTGGATTCAAAACCAGGAAAGAAGAAGAAAGATTATAGCAAGGTTTTGTTGCAGAATCACTATGGTATCACTAATTCACTATGTACATGAGTAAAAGTATATGTATTCAGTCAGCTTGTCTCAATGGGTTCTGATGTGGCCTCTAGAGAGGTTCCGATGGTCCAGCCCATGTTCTCGTGCGTATCTCGGCCTTCAGAGCCTGCGCCCAACTTCGCAAAGACTGTTATTTATGTTGGAACTAATGATAGCCTGCCCAGGTGGTCATGTAGTAAAATAAGATTATGCGTAGGTTACCTCTTTTCGCCAATTCGCTTGAAAGATAATCTAGAGAAGCGTGACGGTCTTTTATCAGACAGCCAATCAGCATCCCAATCCAAACGCCACGTTTGCGGAGCTTGAACTTGTATCCCAACAAAGCTCCAACTTGAAGCCCGGAAATATAGCAGCATCCAATGTTCACTATGGCAATGAAGAATGCCATCCCACAGCAACCGCTTTCCCTCGACAAAAGTATTCATGGTTCACCCAAATGCTTGATCAATATCTACTAAAGCAAATCTTATATTTATGACATTTCAGGCTATGTACGTAAGGCATCATGAGAGAGTACCGTGAAGAACTGGTTGGATACCATTGAGGAAGATTGGAGCCACGAGATAGTAACCAAGCTTCGATGTTTCTGTCCTGACTTCTTGTCGGTTGGTAAATATCTTGGGGAACTCACTTGCTGTTGCAGCTACCACTGCTGCGAAGAGAATTCCTGTCGCCGTAAAAGTCCAAAACCACTAATGACCACCGAGAACTTTGTTGCTTTGGCATGTATAGCAATGAGTTCATTGGACAATCATGGAGAGATATACGTACAATATACGCGCAATCTTGAGAGATATGGATAATCTACAAAATTATTAATGTAGCTCTAACATAAAAAATTATCCTATAGAAATCCCTAATTATCTTAAGAATTTCTCTTGCCCCTAGTTCCTTTCTTCATATTATTCTATCACCTATGCGTTTGCTTTTGTTCGGTACGCTATTTTGAGTTTCGATACAAGTGAAGACTTTGATTTGGGGCCTCTGCTTAGATCGAAGGATGAGGGTTCGGCCTATCTTTCTTTTAATCAATTTTCAGTTTACTGATTAGTTGTTGATTGAGTAGAATACACGGTAGTTCAGAAAAAAAAAAACATATCTTTAACCATATTTTATTAGCTAAGATAGTTAGGTGCTTTGCTAAATTATATTATAGGTATATAGATCCCGTGCTTCATGTACTGGCATTGTTGATTCCGTGCCTGTAGCATTTCCATCTCTTGATCTGTGTGGGTACCATGTTTTCGCCATAATACTACTGACCAAGACACCAATTACCAGCGTTTCTGGATAATTGCAATTGTAATGGTGTTCTGTTTTTTTTCCATATATAGCAGGTGACATTATTGAAACTTTGAAGGAGAATGGAAATGAGTTCACTGGGGAAGTGTCACTGTCAAACTTGCTGAAGCCCTTGGTTCCTGCTGGGGCATCGAGGCAATGTATGTGTGTGACTGCATTCTTGCAGGTGAGCTCGATGTTTCTAGCTCAATTAAAGAGGCGTTTCCAGAGGTACTTCCGTATTGCTTGTTTTTGTTACATTATGTTAAGACAACACTTGTTCACATTGTAGTCCCGCTTTGGTGCAGAACTTCAAGTATGCTGTTTCCCCGAGATTCGACCAGTTTGACCCTGATAATGATGTTAATAAAGTTGGCATTGCAAATCAAACCGCAATGCTTAAGGGACAGACTGAAGAGATTGGTACGTAGCAATAAAATGTTTCTACAAATTCTTCCCTCTCTGTCTGTCTTGCTATTCAAGTTGAACGTTTTGTTAAACTTCCAGGGAAGTTGGTGGAGAGGACTATGATGCGAGTATGGAGTGGAAAATGTCAATCAGTACGTCATAGGCTTTAACACAATTTGTAATGCTACTCAAGTAATCTCCTCTTCCTCAAGCTCCAAGTCTTTTCAGTTCTTCAATGTATTAAGACCTCTTTAGAGATAATTAGTGCTTGACATGGCTGTGGCCTGTAATTTCTTTCAACTTGCCCAAAAGAGAGAAGAGTAGCCACGCTTGAGATGTCTGACAACTCTCTCAATATCAGAATAGGAAGACCTATTGCTTGTTAGTAGTCAAAGCCAACTTTCATATGAAGATTCCAGGGCTGGCTCTCTTCTATAATTACAGTAGAGACTGAACTAGAGACCGGGATCTAAAATGCAGAGTGCTGCCTGAAAGATGGGGAGGTAGTTTTCCTAACTGTATTTTTCTCCATGACAAGTTTATCTGTTGAAGGAGCATAATACAAATATTCTAGCCAAACCTCTGATGAGAAACTACAGAAAGGAAGAATAGTAAACAGTAGAAAGAAGGAAGAAGTTTGAGTCGATTGCTAACTCATGACTTCTGCTGTGTCTTTAAGATGCTGATGCATATTTTTCAATATTGGTCTTCTCCAGGAACGCCAAGATGTTTTGTATAAGTTAGTTGAGGAGAAGGTGGATCTTATGCTAGTCCTTGGTGGGTGGAACTCAAGCAACAGATCTCACCTTCAAGGGATAGCTGAAGAACGTGGGACTCCCTCTTATTGGGCTGACAATGAGCAGAGAATAGGTCCTGGAAACGGAATGGCCTACAAATTGAATGTGAGCCTGTACTTCGAAGTTGCACTCCTTCAGCAGATTTCAGTGTTTTTTTTTTTGGTAAAGAGAGCAGATTTCAGTTGCACTCCTTCAGCAGATTTCAGTGTTTACGCCTTCTTTTACTGACTTTTGTGCTTTTTGTTGCGATGGCATGGGGAAATAATTGAGAAAGAAATTGGCTTCCAGATGGTGCTATAGCAATTGGTGTAGCATCAGGAGCTTCTACCGTGGATAAGGTAAGCTTCTAACCTGGTGAATTTTTATTGTGAGAACAGCTCTACTCCCATTAACCTGGTGAATTTGGAAGTTACACCATCACCGGTTGTGGTGGAATTCATTCTTAAGTGCCAGCTCCTCCACACCATGTCTTCCTGTACTCGTGGTCTACTTCTTTGTGCAATTAAAGATTGCACAGCCATTTCAGACCATCCTCTACTTTGGATACATGGACTGGCGCTGTTGGTTTTTATTCTTGCTTCTGGTTCGTAAGGAAGGTTTGGTCCATACAGGATTGACAGGCCACGTGAGGGAAGTTCACTTTTTCCTCCAGCGCACTCTGATTAAGTTAAAAAACACACAATGATCAAGCTACTTACCAAGTGACGAATCAGATTTGAATGAAATCACCAACAGTTGTTTGTTGGAATCCTGATTTCAGTTTCTTCTGTTTGTTCAGAGGGTGTTATGGTTGAAGTTTGGTTGAAGTGCATATGGCACACCTTGAAACAATCTAGTCCTTCCATTGTTGGTACTTACATTTCATAAGTTTTATTGAATACCTATGACTCTCTCATCTTCATGGGCTATCGTTGTAACAAAGTTTAAATCTGAATTCTTACTCACCTCTTCTTCCACTGCAGTAGGAAAATGCCGCGCCAGATCCCACAGAACAAGCTTGGATATTTTCCTAGCAAAATAGATAGTCTTGACCTGATGAAGCATTACATAACGAACCATATCGAGTTCTCTTTGGTGCTTCGTGTGGTCTTAATCAACAGTTCAAAGTCATAAAACACAGATCCCATGCCAGAAACTAAACATAATTTCCTCAGACTATGCCACTGAC
The DNA here is from genome assembly GCA_017140615.1 of Eucalyptus cladocalyx. Taxonomy (NCBI): domain Eukaryota; kingdom Viridiplantae; phylum Streptophyta; class Magnoliopsida; order Myrtales; family Myrtaceae; genus Eucalyptus; species Eucalyptus cladocalyx. The sequence goes on along the minus strand of CM029518.1, from coordinate 4,040,998 downwards.
GAGAGAAAGATTGGTTCATATTGATATTATCACATGTTTACCAGTTCCTAGCATGCAAGATATACTTTATGCTCCGAGATAATTTATCAGCAAGTGCGAATACCAATTAGACCCCAGTCTTTGTTTTATTATGTGGCGTTTGGTGAGATGTGATATATCAGCCACACCATGGTGTGCTTTCCTTTTCATTTGCTTAGCCTTGTTCTTTCTTAATTTTTGATCTCTTTTTCCCTTTAGAAAATACTGTTCCCAGTAGGTAAGATGTTCTGGAAATACTTCAGTCGTGGCTTGTTAGGTAATTATGCACTCTTTTCCAAGAAATTTCACAGTTCTGTATTGGTTAGGTAACTTCTTCCTACGAAGTTTTTGCTCCTTAAAATTCTACCTACTTAAACATAAATATCTCACGGTGCACGATTTTCTCGGTGAACTTTTTGATATGCGTACGCATCTCATTTGTAGGTAGACTCTGGTCCTCGATTCTCTTACCGGTCAGCATCAGTAGTAAGTAGAAAGCCTTGACCTTGGTTCTAGTCATGATTACGAATTAGTATGTTAATTAATTCTGAATCTCGAGGTTAGATTTTTGCTCAACCAAACTTCTGGAGACTAGGTATCAAGGTAGTCATTCCCGACAAATTCATTGGTCCTGACGTCGGTGAGCTCGGATTAGCCTGAAAAATAGGACTTGGTTTTTAGGTGATCTAAAGTGAGTGAAATATTTGAAATCACAGCTAAGAGCAGGATGCATAAATACTCTGATTGATTTAAGATCTGACATGAACCCTCAGGAATCTTTTGGTATCTGAATTTAGTCCTTGAATCGGGGTTGGTGACAGTGGGGATACAGTGATGAATCTGGGGGACCACGTTGGATTTTCCGAGCAGACAGGTACCAAACTTTTGAGGACCCAAACCAGGTGTTGACAAAGACCAAGTCCAACACGTGAGCTTAAATCTGGATCACAACTTCTTCTCTGCCCCCATTTGTTGTTGTTGTTGTTTTCTTTTCATCAGAAAAAAAGTTATCTATCTGAAGAAATGTAGGGTCTTTACAGAAGAACCTTTTGAATTTCTTTAAAAATTAAAGCGAAAAGAGTTTTATGATTTTGTATTTACTCGAAAATTAATTTGACTAGTAAGGACGGATCTTTAGTAATAATTAGGCCATATGACAAGCTATATCCCAACAAATTCAAGAATTTTTCAATTTTATCATTACATTGTCCGAAAATTACCTAGCCTTTTAAGTTTGTTTCAAATCTATCGTCGGTCCTTCGAAATTATTTGTGAGAGGAAATGTTTCGTTGGATTCCTTGTCAAATTCCAATTTTACTCATACAATTAATTTTTGCTTTGCCTGTGTGATTTTCTTCCACTCATTTTCTGATTTTTTTTTCTTTTAAATCGGAGAATATCCAGCTTTATATCAATCATTCTTTGTTTATCAGAGTTATTATAAAATTATCTGCAATAATAGAATATAAAAAAATATCGTTTTTTATAGAAATTTTGGCCTTTATGGGAGCTTCACCAAAACATAATGCTGATAAGGGCAAGATGGTAACTGAAATATAGCTTTTTTATAATATGTTTAAATGTGAGGCTGAAATTGAAAAGAGGAGAAGAGGTGACGACTTGAGTTAGTAAAGATTGTTTTCATTATCATTAACAATTTATGTCTAAAAGTATTATGGTGTACAATAAAAATATATATTGTTCGTTCATTTTTACAAGTGATACAAACAATCATTCTTAGGAAAATATCTTTCATATCGTTCATTTTTTTAGTTGAAGATGAATATCCTACATAGTTGATTCCATATATTGTTTCTACAGAGGACAGAGGATTTCCTTTTCTCTCTGGTTTCCCCACTCATTGCATCCCCACAGGGAAACAAGCAAAAAGAATATTAGTTTAGCCTCATAAGGTTGGTGAGTTGGAATATCACTAAAAAGAGGATATGCTTTCCACCTCTGAAAAACTCTCTTTTTCAGTTGCTCAATTAAATCAGAAATCGCCCTCCTTTGGGAGAACCATTACATTTTTTCTTGAATAATCACTTGACTTTTTGAGGATCAATGTGATCTCACATCTTCATTCCCTAGAATAGATGATGAGCCCATTCACAGGCATCCCATCCAGGAAAAAACAGGAGAAATCAGTCCTTTCTGCTGCTCCATAGATTGGGAAGAACATGTGCTAACCATTTTGATCCATTGAAACTCAATCTTGTTCCCTTGAATTCCTTCCATTCATTGGCTCAACGTTTTGTATCTTCTGTTCATGTCATTCAGGAAAAAAGAAAGAAAACAGTAAAAATAAAAAATAAAAAACTGTCCTTTTCTTCCGTAGGAAAGCAGTCACCAACCACCAACCATTTCCACCAGATCTCGAAGTCACGAATTCTCCATCTTTTTTAATTCAAAGATACAGTTTCGCGGATACTCAGAATTATATGAATCCATGTCTTTTTTGGGTCGTGAATATAAAAGACAGCGAGCCTCACCAACCCACCACCCTATTCTCTCCCCAATGGAATGACAAAAAAACCAGCAACTTGAAACCATTGGCGTTCTTGGAGTTTTTCTTCTCCAACAACAACAACATTAGTTTCTGCTAAATCTCCCTCCTTTCTCCTACCAAAACTCCTAGCGTTCTTCCTTTCTTTCGGGTTTTTTTTGCGGCGCCATGGAACGTGCACGGCGTTTGGCGAACCGGGCGATCTTGAAACGGATCTTCTCGGAGACGAAGCAGCATCGCCGCCTTGAATCTGGGTTGGATTCTTCATCCTCTGCATTGTATACCCCTTCAAGGTATGTCTCTTCGTTGTCTGCATGTAGCTCAATGCACAAGAGCTCCAGATCAGAGATGTTGCTAGGCAGGAATGTGTCGTATAATGTCGGTCACGGTATTGGGTCGCAAACAAGAACGATCTCTGTCGAGGCATTGAAGCCGAATGATACTTTCGCTCGCCGACACAACTCCGCGACCCCGGAAGAGCAGACGAAGATGGCCGAGTCCTGCGGATTCGGTAGTCTGGATGCTCTGATCGACGCCACCGTGCCTAAGTCGATCCGTATAGATTCCATGAAGTTCTCTAAGTTCGATGGAGGGTTGACGGAGAGCCAAATGATTGAGCACATGAAGAATTTGGCGTCAAAGAACAAGGTCTTTAAGTCATTCATTGGTATGGGGTACTATAACACCTTTGTTCCGCCGGTTATATTGAGGAATATCATGGAAAACCCAGCTTGGTACACTCAGTACACGCCCTACCAAGCCGAGATATCGCAGGGCCGTTTGGAGTCTCTGCTAAATTTCCAGACCATGATCACCGATCTCACTGGCCTGCCGATGTCGAATGCTTCCTTGCTCGATGAGGGAACTGCTGCTGCTGAGGCGATGGCAATGTGTAACAATATTCTGAAGGGAAAGAAGAAGACTTTTGTGATCGCGAACAATTGCCACCCACAAACAATTGATGTATGCAAGACTAGAGCAGACGGTTTCGATCTTAAGGTTGTCACAGCTGATCTTAAGGATATTGATTATAAGTCAGGCGACGTTTGTGGGGTCCTTGTACAGTACCCTGGAACTGAGGGTGAGGTGTTGGATTATGGGGAGTTTGTCAAGAATGCACATTCTCGTGGGGTTAAGGTTGTTATGGCGACTGATTTGTTGGCATTGACGATGTTGAAGCCTCCGGGTGAATTTGGGGCAGATATTGTCGTGGGTTCCGCACAGAGGTTTGGTGTGCCAATGGGATATGGTGGTCCTCATGCCGCTTTCCTTGCGACCTCTCAAGAGTACAAAAGGTTGATGCCCGGACGGATTATTGGTGTGAGTGTTGATTCTTCAGGGAAGCCTGCTCTGCGTATGGCAATGCAAACGAGAGAGCAACATATCCGCAGAGACAAGGCTACAAGCAACATCTGCACTGCACAGGTATATAATCTCAGTCCTAGGTTCAATGCGTTATCCTTTTTTCTTTATTGCTTTTTATTTTGTATGTTTCTTGGAATTGGTAGAGGTAGTTATGCTTATATCAGGGAGCTCAAGACTATTGGGTTGGAACTGATTTAGTTCCAGTTTTGCGAGAGGGCAGATTTTCTCATGATACGTGAGTGCCTGTGATGACTTGTTTTGACTTATTATTGTCTGTGTAGGCATTACTTGCAAACATGGCTGCCATGTTCGCTGTTTATCATGGCCCTGAAGGTCTTAAAACAATTTCTCAACGAGTTCACGGTCTAGCTGGAGCCTTAGCTCTGGGATTGAAGAAACTTGGGACTGTGGAAGTCCAGGGGCTTCCTTTCTTCGACACTGTGAAGGTTAAGTGTCCTGATGCACATGCAATTGCTGATGCTGCTAACAAGGAAGAGATGAATTTGAGGGTTGTGGACAAAAACACTGTAAGCATCATTCGTATCTCTTCTGTTTGTCACTCTGCTGAAGTATGTTAATTTTCTGGCACGAAATGATTTGAGATTAATTGCTGCTGGCAGATCACTATCTCATTTGATGAGACTACCGCTTTGGAGGATGTCGACAAGCTTTTCTCAATATTTGCATGTGGCAAGCCTGTGAGTGCAAGCAGTCATTCTAGGGCTTTAAGTTGATTAGCTCCTCCAGTAATTCCATTTTTTGACTGGTTCCTTGGGGAAAAAATTATATGCAGGTCCCATTCACTGCTGCATCACTTGCGCCAGAGGTTCAGTCCTTGATTCCAACTGGGCTTATAAGGGAGACTCCATATCTGACGCATCCAATCTTTAACACGTAATTGCCTTTGAGATGATTTGGTATCTATCTGCCACTAATGTGCCTCTCTCTGACTTTTATATTCATTCTAATAGGTATCACACCGAGCATGAGCTGCTCAGATACATTCATAGGCTGCAGTCCAAGGATTTGTCTCTGTGCCATAGTATGATTCCTCTGGGATCTTGCACGATGAAATTGAATGCTACCACAGAGATGATGCCAGTGACATGGCCCAACTTTACAGACATACATCCTTTCACCCCAGCTGAGCAGGCTCAGGGTTATCAGGTAATTTGGTGTGAATTGTTATAAGAATTTTACAAATATTCATCAAGGCCAGATTCATTTGAATACAAGCTAATGCAAGAATGGGATTGGTTTCAATCTTTCAGGAAATGTTCAATGATTTGGGTGAACTGTTGTGTACAATTACTGGGTTCGATTCTTTCTCTTTGCAACCCAATGCTGGTGCCGCTGGAGAATATGCAGGTCTCATGGTCATCCGTGCATATCACTTGGTATGGTGACAGAATAGCCATATGTTCACTGTTTACTTCCTCTCTCAATTAATAGTTGGTGGGATAGCAGTATTAAATGCTTAAGTTGTGAACTTTTCTGGAAATAGGAAAGAGAAATGCTGACATACCTTTGGTAAAGGCTACTATTCAAACTTTTTCTTCAAGTGCTTTAATATAGAAAAAACTGTAAGAGTATGACCAGATGTTGTTCATCTTCAAAGTATTCAGATTTTAGACTGTTTTAATATGCCTGCTGATTGGCTGTCCAATTATTGGCATGCGTGGCTGTTCAAGTCCAAAAAAATTGCATTCTTCTTCACATTATTTCCTCAACTAAACCCATCATGGTGCGGAATTTTGATTAGTCTGCTCATTGTGGTGACTGATTCGGTCACTTAGGCAAGAGGGGACCATCATCGCAATGTGTGCATCATTCCTGTCTCTGCTCATGGGACAAATCCTGCCAGTGCCGCAATGTGTGGTATGAAAATTGTTGCTGTTGGAACTGATGCCAAGGGTAATATCAACATTGAGGAGCTGAGAAAAGCAGCAGAAGCAAATAGAGATAACTTGTCTTGCCTTATGGTGAGCCTAATTTCTCATTAGAAATAATTTTTCATAGATTTCAGACTGGTGATATAATCAGGACCTCGTTATTTATAAATGCGAACTTCAGGTCACATATCCTTCAACCCATGGGGTGTATGAGGAAGGCATAGATGATATATGCAAGATAATTCATGACAATGGAGGTCAAGTGTACATGGATGGAGCAAACATGAATGCACAGGTCTGTTTTTGCCTTTTTGCTGCACTTGAGCTATATTGATTCTATCTCTTGGGCATCTGAGAGCTGTGGCTCATAGCTACTATTCTCAACTGTCCAACCATTAGCATTTTACTTGATAACACTTGAAATGCTAAAAAATAGCCAGAGATGCACATTGGCACACGATCCAGATTACAATTTTCAGTGTGCAGTCAGGTTCTGAAAAGAGTAGTAGTTGATTAGTTTCCATTTTTCTTCAGTAGTTCTTCGTCTTGAGAAATATTCAAGTTCATTGCCTAACGTGCGAGGTATCTTTCAGCATATTAAATCTAATTTAATATATTTTGGTTTTGGCAGGTGGGCTTGACAAGCCCAGGATTTATTGGAGCCGACGTTTGCCATCTCAATCTCCACAAAACATTTTGCATTCCACATGGAGGCGGTGGTCCAGGCATGGGTCCTATTGGGGTGAAGAAGCACTTGGCACCTTTTCTGCCTTCGCATCCAGTAGTATGTATTTTTCAGACATGAAAGTAATTTACCTTTTTTTCTCTGTCACCATATTATGGTCCTCTGTGATGATAATTGGACCCAGCAGATGTTGTGTCATCAGTGTATGCTACCGAAATTCTGCTGCATAAATGCCTGTCTAATTGAGTTTTCAATCTTTTATTTTTTTGTCTTAAAGGTTGCTACGGGTGGTCTACCAGCCCCAGAAAAGTCTCAGCCATTGGGTACAATTTCTGCTGCTCCGTGGGGCTCTGCACTTATCTTGCCAATATCATACTCTTACATAGCCATGATGGGATCTAAGGGACTCACTGAAGCATCAAAGATAGCCATTTTAAATGCAAACTACATGGCAAAACGTTTGGAGGTTTATCCTTTTTTTCCTTTATTTATTTTTTCGTTGCTCTTGTTCCTTTGTATACTTGCTTTGCATAAATCTCAGTCTAGTATAGTGCAATTGGTGCATGCTCCATCTTGGTTTTCGTTGTCAAACTTTCAAAGAACATTTTTTCTTTAGTGTGTTTATCTTCTCACTGGAAGAGAATGTAACAACTGTGGCCTAAATTTTCATCTTATCATTGTCTGCACTCTGGTTTGCAGAACTACTACCCCATCTTGTTCCGTGGAGTCAATGGGACAGTCGCCCACGAATTCATTGTTGACTTAAGGGCCTTTAAGGTAGTGTATATTCAGCTAATGACTTATTTGTTTGCCTTTTGTTGGTTTTTAAATTGACTGGGCACGCTATTCTATTGCAGAATACCGCTGGAATCGAGCCTGAAGATGTTGCAAAACGTCTAATGGACTATGGATTCCATGGACCAACCATGTCATGGCCAGTCCCGGGCACACTGATGATTGAACCCACTGAAAGTGAAAGCAAGGTAATGACAAGAAAGAACACGATCTTTTCAGTTTTCTTTTGTCCAAGTCTTTGAAACAACTTAACAGTAACTGATCATTTGTTGCAGGCTGAGTTGGACAGGTTCTGTGACACTCTCATCTCCATTAGAGAAGAAATCGCACAAATTGAAAAAGGAAAAGCTGATATCCACAACAATGTTTTGAAGGTATGAGAAGAATGATATCTTTATGGAGAGCTTCTAGAGTACTTGTTAATAAGCTATGACGAATGAAATCAAAAGTACAATGAGAGTGCAATAGAGTATTTTTTTTCACATCAGTTGAAAAGTCATCGCTTCAAAATGATCTATTCATGTTCAGAGGCACAAGAAATATATTTAGACAAGTTCCTTTAGGACACTCATCCATTCTCGTATTGATTTTCTTTTACACAATCAAGGTTGGATATATAAATGCTTCGACTGCACTTTTTTCCTTGATGATGAACTTCTGATTTCAATATCTTTTAGTCTGCTCCCCACCCACCATCATTGCTCATGGGAGACTCATGGACGAAGCCGTATTCTCGGGAATATGCTGCTTTTCCGGCTTCCTGGCTCCGTACTGCTAAGTTCTGGCCATCCACGGGTATGTCTACCTATCTTATTCGACCATGTGCAACATTATATGCAATTGGCTGCTTCGACTGATGCTGCTTTCATCATGAGATTTTGGCTATACTCCGAAATGTTGACTTAAAATATTGCATATCCATCAAATTTTGAAGTATGACTCCTTAAATTAAAAGTATGGTTTTTCAAGGTTCAAAAATATGGTTTAACTGTTAGGTACAAGGGACATTATCTTCGTGTTACCACAAAGTAAAACTAAAATCACAGCTTATGCTGTGGATATCAGTAGATGCTATGAGTAGCTGCAACCCCATTGCATATTCGTGCGAATGGCAACTATGATTTTCTGTTCATTCTTGTTATTTCACCTCCTTTGCAACTCCAGAAGTTTTCCATTTAAACAGTTCTCCAAGCTTGAATCAAGGTATTTTATTTAAGGCTGAAATTTGAAGTTCCGTTTGATGATCATGAGCATATGTGTGCTGTCTATTTTCAACTACTGGCATTTTCAAAGATGGGTATAGAACTTTTAGAGTGTGAGTTTGAGGATAATGAATAAAAGGGTGGCAGCTAGTTCATGTCTCTTTCAAGTGTTTCCCTGTTAAAGAAAAAACATAAGAAACTGATTATTCTTCTCGTGTGCTGCTCGACATCTACCAGGACGCATCGACAATGTGTATGGTGACCGTAACCTCGTCTGCACTCTCCAGCCAACGTCACAAGTCATTGAGGAGCAAGCAGCAGCTACCGCCTGAAATCTCCCTCTGTGTGCCAAAAGAGAAGGAGAAATCCCTCAATGTATATAAGTTGTCAATGTGGCACACCCCATCACATCTGGTGTTATTTAGTTCCTTCGATGCCATGATCTTTAGACGATGAATAAGAGGGGTTGCTAATTGCAACCCGAGCATTATTCTTATCTAATCTCTTCCATCTGTCTTTGTCCTCGATCCGATATCAAGTATTTCAACAGTAGGGAAATGCAGCAAATTGTGAGCACTGGTCTGATTGTACATCGCCTTTTCAAAAATCGCTTGATACCTAAGCAGAAAACTAAGAAGGGTAAAAACTGACCACCCTCGATCTGTGTTGACCAAAGTAATAATAGTCTCAATTGAGATCCGACTTAAAAAGGTTCATTCATTTGTTACGGGCCGATTGACAGGGATCGTGACTGCGCGGCGACTCGGGCACTTTAGGATCGGAATGGATCGCCGAAGCACCTAAGCCGAGCCTTTGCACAGTCGAACGCTCACTCACTCACCTTACCCGGATCGTAGAGAGAGAAATGATCTAGAGAGAAGAAGCACCTAAGCCAAGCCTCTGCACAGTCGAACGCTCACTCACTCACCTTACCCGGATCGTAGAGAGAGAAATGATCTAGAGAGAAGAAGCACCTAAGCCAAGCCTTTGCACAGTCGAACGCTCACTCACTCACCTTACCCGGATCGTAGAGAGAGAAAGGATCTAGAAAGAAAGGATCTAGAGAGAAGACTTGTTTTGTATTGCGGAAGTAGTGGATGATTACAAGTGAAGGAAGGACACCCCTTTTATAGTTGAGGGCCTTGAATTACATCCATTGATCTAGTATTCTACGGGCGAACGAGATCGTACCGCCTCAACTACCGGCATAAGTGCCAACTACCGTCTACCAACATAAATAATGGATCGGACTCCTGTATTCTAGCTTAATGACATCTCCGCCCACTCTCGCAAATTGGTTAGAAGACTTGGTGGGGAATCCGAGTGAGAGCAGGAGGTCCACGGGCGAGTTGGGATCGACTTTGGGGAACCTCTTGGGTCGTCCATCTATCGGCCCGTGACACATTCATGAATGAATTGTACTTAGCTCAAGAATTAAGAGTACACCGACACCATAAAAAAGAGGTTTAAAATGATACAAAACATCGTATTCCGTACATGGGTTATCTATACACATTGAGAGGTACAAATTCAGTTGTTATCTCAAGAATGTGGATAATAGCAAAAAGAAAGTTGAACTTGACTTTATGAGGGTATTCCATGGGATTTGCTCATCCCTTCTATTGGTCCCAATAGTTTCTAAGTTGGGACATGTGCAAGAGAAGCTCGTCTCTTCCTAAACCGGTGACGCTGCTAGTCATGATCCACGGAGGATGTGCCCGGTAGTTTTCCCTAATCACTTCTTGGAAGCTCCTTATGTTCTCATCAGGCCTCTTTCCTCGCTTCATCTTGTCACACTTCGTGAAAACTAATGTTAGAGGGATCTGAACAAGTGAAGAAGAGTAATATCATCAGTACGTTTAGCCACTGTTGAATGTTGATTCTACAACTAAGAAACTAAGAAAGCAGCGTACTTTGTTGCGTCCTAGCCAATTCGCACAATCAAGGTCTATCTTTTGAGGAGGAACACTTGCATCGATAAGAAGTAAGACAGCAACTAGCGTATCTCTGTTCAAAAAGTAGCCCTTTGTGAATGCTGACCAATCCATTCGAACAGATCCCGGGGCCTTAGCAAACCTACAAATGAGCAAGAAATCCATAGAGCAAATGCCTCAATCTCAAGTTCAACAACCAAAAGGAAACATCAGCACTTGAAAAGTAACACAACAGAATATCTCATCCAAAGACAAGGTCTCTATGGTCGCCTTGCCTAGACCAAGGCACGCTCAAACGTGGAAAGGAAACCACGGTCAATCTCCAGAGTTTTAATGAGAAGAATTAACTAAATGCAAGGGTACCACACAATATAAACACCTGGTTGGAATCTACAAATCTACTGCTAAAGGACTGATTAATGATTTCATATCACGGCACATAACTGGAAGCGAGTACACCAAAGGCAGGTCCCTAGCTGCTGTAAGACACCAAAAGCTAAATCTATTGCATGGTTAATTAAATCATAACATGATACTACCCTGAAAAGACAAGCTGCATAGTCCAGCAAGAAAATAGAAGCCTACAATGTTTACGCAGTTTCCATTAGTCAGCGAACCTAGAAACAAAACCACAAAAGAAGAAAAGAACTACTGTAAACACTAAAAGTAGAGTATGTAGCATAAAATCTGATCCAATGCAGGATCAATACTAGGGAGCGCAATATATTTTCACATATCTGCAGACATTCATAGCAACTTAAGTGCTTTTAAAGAGATAAATATCTGGCATTCAACAAAACTGTCAAGCTACAAAAGCAGAAATGAAAAGCCAAGTAAGAAATACTTCTATGGATCTACAATTTACTTTTTCTGCATCAGGATTCATAGCAAAAGATGGAAATTAATTGTTTTCCCCTCATCAAAGTTTCCATTATGTGAAGAACAGAAAGACTGCAGGTTGAAGACGGAACTCCCAGCATGTACATCTTAGCTAAAAGAATTACTACCACGGCATATCCAAAGTGACGGGTCAAAAAATGCTCAAACCATTCGAGTCCAATTAATCAAATTTCAGAAGCTTGTCAAAAAGCCACGATCTAATGGTCTTTCACTTTCCCAATCTAACAACTTCCAATCGACTGGCCACACTCAATTAGTTGCAGCATTCCAAGAAACAAAACTTACACATAAGCTCACATTCTGTGATTTTTCGCACTTATAAGCTGCCACACAACATAACAAGTTCAAGCAAGTCAAAAGACAGGTGCTTAAAGCTCACCCGTAACCTGGCAAATCCACAATATACCAACTCTTGTTCACCAAGAAGTGATTTATAAGCTGAGTCTTGCCTGCAACACAAATCAACCCATCAATCAATCAACTCATCCCTCGCCACTAAAGCAAAAACCATGCCAATACAACATCATTCGACAGACAACCTTAAAAAAAAGAGAGAGACCTGGTTTCTTGGACGTAAGCGCGACTTCCTTCTTCCGAACCAGAGCATTGATGAGCGACGACTTGCCCACGTTCGACCGACCCAAGATCGCGAACTCGGGCCTCCCGTCCTTGGGACAGTCCTTGGCCCTCCCGCTGCTCTTCAGGAACTCCACCTCCTTGATCTGGGCGTGACCCGCGTAGGGCCCGACGACGATGTTCGACCCGGGGAGCACCATGTCCTCGGAGACCTCGGCCGGGTCGACCCCGGGCGGGACGAAGAACACCTTCTGGAAGATCCGGGCCGGGTCCGAGGCCGAGGCCGCCGGGCCCGCGGCTCCAGAGGCGGCGGCGGAGGCGTGGAAGCTCGGTCCGCGGCGGCGGCGGGCGGGCCACGAGAAGAGCGGGGCGTGCGGGGACGGCCGGAGCGAGGGGTGGAGAAGGGAGGCGGGGCGCAGCTGCAGAGCGAAGAGGCGATTTCGCAGCGCCACCGCCATTGTCGGAGAGAGAGAGAAATGCTCTGCTTTCTGCTCTGCTCCGACGTTCAGCTGAGTAGAGCCCTGGAGCGAGTGCGTTTTTGGGTGGGCGTCGGCTGCGACGGCGTCGTTTGGCCGCTATTAGGATTTTGCTTACGAAATGGGAAAGGGAAAAGTACAAAAAAAAACATATCATAAACTTTTCAATTGAACAAATTTTATCCTAAAATTTTTAATATTGATACCAATTCAGTTCATCCGGTCAATTTTGGCTAGCCAGCACTGACGTGAACGTTGGCCGGTACCAATTCAGTTCATCCGATCAATTTTGGCCGTGCCATTCTAACGTGGATGTCGGCCGGACGCTAATGTGACAATTTTAAAGATTTTTTTTTTATTATTTTTTTCTTTTTCTTTTCCAGCGGTGGCCACGAAGCCCTTGCCTGCCGTCGGTGAGGCGGCTTCGCTTGGATCTAGGCGAGACCATGGTGGCCATCACCAGGGCAGAGGCGAGGGCCACGAAGCCCTCGCCAATCGCTGGCGAGGGTCGCGGCCCTCGGCCCTCGGCCCTCGCCTAGATTCGAGCGAAGCCGCCTCGCCGGCGGCTCGGGAGAGGAGCGAGGGGCTGCAACCCTTCTTTGGTGGCAAGCGAGGACTTCACGGCCCTCGTCGACCATCGTCGGAAAAGAAAATGAAAAAAAAATTAATAAATTTTTTAAAAAATCATAAAAATTACCACGTCAAAGCATCTAGCCGTCGATCGACGTCCATATTAGCGCCAACCGGCCAAAATTGGCCGAATGGACTAAATTGGTATCGATATTAAAAAGTTTAGAACTAAATTGATCAAATTAAAAAGTTTAGGATTGAAATTGTACCAATACAATAGATTTAAGACTTTTTTGGTACTTTTCATTTTTCACGTTAAATTCAAAGAATCAAACTGAATTAATTGTTGGATATGAGAAAATGTGAAAGTACTTAAAGATATTGGAAAAATGCCAAGATGCATGCTCCATTTTTCATCTAATGACTACTTATATATTCACCGATCTTAAATGTATCAAATGCATACCCGAGTTTTCTTTAGAGACTACTTTGCACTTTAGATTTTGTTTAGAGGTGTGATGGGTATTTGCATAAAATAAAAGTATGCGAGTGGTCCTTGGGTCAAAAGTGAAATACATTTTAGATATTTTCTCGAAATAAATCTTAACAAACATGGAGCCGAATGAAATTAAGAGAGAGAAAGAAAGAAAATTATATTACTTTTCTTGTTCTTGTGTAGCATAAATTGATTTAAATTCTTATCTCGTGTCGATTTTCCCACGTTAATGAAATTGTTGAGAAGCATATAAGATGAGAATGTGTAATAAACCTGGATAAAATAGATAAATTAGTATAAAGTATTGACACCGTGACATTGTGGTTACTAGATCGTAGGTGTAAGTAAATGCATAGAAATAGTCAGCTATCTTTCAATAATATAAAAATATAATGCCAGCGATGTATAGATATGGTTCTTTAATTAGGGATAACGTTCCCCACATTATGGAGGGCATCATATTACTCATCTATTCTCTCAATTCATTTCGAAAAGATCTTCGCCCCTTTACCTGCTTCCTTACGAAAAATTGACGACTACTCCATTGTCGCAGCTAAAGGTCCATCCCTTCATTTTTCACATTTTTAATTTATTCCGAATATAACATACTGCGAAGAGGCGAGCAAGTGATCGAGAAATATATATGACATGACAGTTCTTTTAGCCATGATTCTTATGAAATTCCCACAGGAAAGAGAAATTCCCAAGAATTATACCACATTAACATGCTTCTGACAACCTGGACCGACCAAGTTGAACTAGGGAACTATGGCATCTCATTGTTTTCTAGATCAAATGAGGGTGTCAAATCCACACAGACAGATTCTTCCCTTGGTTAAAGCTCAGAGATCGTACTTGGGTTCTACACAGTATTATAAAAGCCAGTCAACTTGAAGCCCTGCAACACCTTATTAGATCTGCAAGAGCAGACTAAAGTTCAGAGGCTGTAATGCATCAAAATATGCAGGGCATTTCGTCATTTTACATCAGATCCGTGGAGCTTCTCATCAAGGACAGGATGATGATTAATCCTCGGTATGTAGATTTGTGATCTTGTATCAAGCCAGCTGCCGGGCCTCTTCCCTTTTAATGTCAAAGATCTTCGACAAAACATCCCCAACGACCTGGTAAGGAACAAAAGCATCATTACTATTTCCGAAGGATTGACTTGAAGAACAAAGTACCAGTAGATATGCGAAACATGAATCTTCACAGCCTCATGAAGTTATCATCCAACTGCATCAAATGACAGTGCTAAGGAGACCAAATTTTCAGTGCATAATAATCGGACAAAAGGCACAGCGCATTAACAAATGCACAAAGGCTTGATAGAAACCTCTTATACCGAACCAGGACATCATGCATATGGAGAGTATCTCAAGGAAAATACAGCCCACGCCCATGATGTACAGGTACCATAGATAGATTAGAGCTTAATGGGAAAGCAGCCAAAGGAAAGGGCTGATGAAGGAGTAGAGCTGTTCTCACACTAGAAATTCGCCAGGTCAAAAGCTTATCTTATCAGGGGTAGAAGCTCCTGATGTTACCCCAATTTTTATGGGACCCTCTGGAAGCCAATTTTCTTTCTCAACTGGTTCCCCATGCTATTGCAACAAAGTACAAAAGTCAGTAAAAGAAGGCATAAACACCAAAATCTGCTGAAGGAGTGCAACTTCAAAGTACAGACTTACCTTCGATTTGTAGGCTATTCTGTTTCCAGGACCTATTCTCTGCTCACTGTCAACCCAATAAGAGGGTATCCCACGTTCTTCAGCTATCTTTTGAAGGTGAGATGTGTTGCTTGAGTTCCACCCGCCAACAACTAGCACAAGATCCACCTTCTCCTCAACTAACTTATACATAGCATCTTGGCGTTCCTGAAGAAGACCAACTGTTGGAAAATATGAATCAGCATCTTAAAGACACAGCAGAAGTCATGAGTTAGCAATTAACTCAAACTTCCTTCTTTCTACTGTTTACTATTCTTCCTTTCTGTAGTTTCTCATCAGAGGTATGGCTATAAGATTTGTATTATGGTCCTTCAACCGATAAAACTAGTCAAGGAGAAAAATACAATTGGGAAAACTACCTCCTTGTTTTTCACGTGGCACTCTGCATTTTGGACCCGATATCTCTAGTTCAGTCTCTAATGTACTTACAGAAGAGAGCTAGCACCTTTGATTACTAACAAGCAATTGGTCTTCCTATTCTGATGTTGAGAGAGTCACGAGATGTCTCAACCATGGCTACTCCTTTTATCTTTTTGGCAAGCTGAAGGAAGTTACAGCCCATGGCCATGTCAGGCACTATCTCGCAACAGGTTCCAATACCTAGAAGAAATGAATAAGGCTTGGAGCATGAGGAAGAGGAAATTACTTGAGTGGCATCACAAATTGTGTTAAAGCTCATGAAGTGCTGATTGACATTTTCCACTCCATACTTGCGCATCATAGTCCTCTCCACCAACTTCCCTGGAAGTTTAACAAAACGTTCAACTTGAGTAGCAAGTCAGACAGAGAAGGAAGAATTTGTAAAAAGATTTTATTGTTACATACCAATCTCTTCAGTCTCTCCCTTGAGCATTGTGGTTTGATTTGCAATGCCAACTTTATTAAGATCATTGTCAGGGTCAAATCCCAGGGAAACAAACAGCATCCTTGAATTTCTGCACCAAAGCAGGATTACAATTTGAACTATGTTTCCTTAACAAAACATAACAAAACCAAGCAATCCAGAAGTACCTCTAGAAACGCCTCTTTAGTCGAGCTAGAACCATCAAGCTCACCCTCAAGAATGTAATCACACACATACATTGCCTGGACATATGAAAAATGTCGTTACAGATAAGACATCTCCCTTCCACTGTTGGACAGAAACATAGAGAGCCTTCATCAAAGCCTTACCTCCTTCATATTCTTCACAATAATGTACTCTCTAGCAAACGATGCAGTTGCTATGGTTTCTTCATGAGCGTATTTACCATGAATAATTGAAGTGTAGTCTCCTTTCTCGTGCTTCTCCACGGTATTCCATACCTTTCAAGCAAAGATCAGAAAGATTTAAGAAGGGAAGTGAAGGCATAAGAATGCGTCATAAACAAAGTTAAGGCTGCAACCACTGGAAATAACGTGCTATATTATCCCATAACGAAGCCATACCTTGGATACCCATGGGTAAGTCGTATCCACAATTTATACATTTTTCTCTTCCAAGGTCAAACATCTCCTGCACTGGTGCTCCAAAAGCCGGAAAAATGACAACATCACCTTTATTAACAACATCAAACTGTTTTTTCCCTCCTTCGAGGGGAATAGTCTCCACCTCCATCTCCTCCATGCACTGTCAGGGTGATAGAAAATCGAGAATTCTCGATGATAATCAGTAAATTGAAGTGCACAACACAACTCTTACAACATCCAAGCAAATCAGCCAAAACAGCAAAGGATGTTGTTTATATATCTGACCTTGTTGACAGTCGGGTTATGGATAATTTCATTAGTAATCCAGATGTTCTTCTCCGGAAACTGCATTCTCGCTTCATAGGCCATCCGGATGAGCGACGCCCCAGCAGAAACCATGGGCTTCAGCAAGCTTAACAGTGACATTTCCCCAGGTGTACTGATATCCATTTTCCTTCAAATTTTTAATAATTTCACCTGGCATATGAAAAGGCACAACATCAATACAACTTACAGCGATCCAGAAACGTGGGTAATCGATGTCTAGACCAGTAGTATTACAGCGAAAACAACATGCCGACGCAGATTGAGAGCTGGAAATGCTACATACGGAATCAGCAATGCCAGTACATGAAGCACAGGATGTATATGCATATAATATAATTTAGCAAAGCATCTAGCTGTCTTAGCTAATGGAATGTGATTAAAGATGCGTTTTTTCTGGACTACTGGATCTTCTACTCAATCAACGACTAATCAGTAAACTAAAAACAATTAAAAAAGACGCCGAATCCTCATCCGTCGATCCGAGCAGAGGCCAACATCAATGTCTCCACGTGCATCGGAGCTCGACATAGCGTACCGAACGAAAGAAGACGCATAGCTGGTGAAACGAAACGAAGAAAGGAACCCACTGGCGTACTCGCGATCCATGAGCTGCCGAGCCTCCTCCTTGCGGCCGAAACCTTGCCGGTTGTAGTTCTTGCTCCTCATCAGGTTATGCCGGAAGACCTTGGCGTCGAAGTCGTCGCCGGGGGCGGCCATGGAGCCGGAGGAAGGAGGCCCGCCGGAGCATCGGACAGAGGGAGGCCCACGGCAAAGGATGGCGCTGGCGCGGGGGCTGGCGAGGAACCTCGGCGGGGAGGGGCCGGAGAGGCGGGTCGGGTCGCGGCACAGGAGGAGGGAGGTCATCGCCATGGCGGAGAGTTGAGTCGCGAGTTGCGAAGTGGCGACGCGCGCGTGGTTGGCGTCGCGGGAAAAAAAAAATATGAAAATGGTTTCGTCGATGTTGGTTAGGGCTGCGTACGGTAACATTCTTGGCTTGGCAAGAGTTTGTTTTCAGAAATAGTTATTTTCTATTTTTACTCGAAAACAATTTTTGAATAAAATAAGATATTTTGTAACTATATAAAATTTATATTTTAGAAATAGAAAAAGAATAGAAATATATTTGAAATTAAATTTTTTTTTTTTGTATTTATTTGTTATTTATTCTTACTCACGGATTGCGATTGCCAACCCAACTGCGGTTGGTGGTGGCCGATGGGCGCAATGGTCGGCGGTGACAGTCGGCGGTCAACAATCATGCCGGCGACAAGCGGTAGGCGACGGTCGATGGTGGCTTTGGGCGGTTGGAGGTGGCTACGGCAAAAGAGAGAAACAAAAGAAAAAAGAATATTGGCTTATTTCTAGAAGGGTTAATACCTAAAAAACCCTAAACCCAAGATGTGACAAATTTACCCCAAACTATTTTTTTGACCACCAAAAACCCCAAAACAGTACATATGTGACAGATCTACCCTACGTTAGCTTCCGTTTGATTTTTCCGTTAATTTTTGCGACGTGGTTGCTAACGTGGCAAGTCATGTGGAAATTCATAAGTTTAATACCATTAAAACCATGTGGAAATTCATAAGTTTAATACCATTAAAACCCAAAACTGGTATATTTATGACCAATTTACCCATATTTATGACAAATTTACCCCAAACGATATATTTACGACAAATTTACTCTAAATTAATTTTTTCGATCATAAAAAACCTTAATTGGTACACGTGCGGCATATTTACCATCTTTCAATTTTCCCAAATTTGACTGAGTTAATTTTATTTTCCGGATTACTCTAACATTGCCTTCATATCATTAATACTTGATTTTTTTTTATTTAAATCATTATTAGAAAACTATTCAAAGGCTACCAAATGTGCACTTCATTCTTGTGCCGGGAAGATGCCCATTAACTAAAAGATGGACAGATCGCTTGTGCACATATACAAAAGAATCACACTCAAAGCACACCTGAAATTAGCGACAAACATAAGTGATTTTGGTTCCAGCATTTCAACGAGCATGTGATGTATGAGTCACTCATACCATTCACATGCAAGTTCTATGTTAAAATTTTGACACTTATGATTCAAGGTAGGAAAGACTACGTAACGCTAATAAGGACCAGCAAAGTAAGAGTAATATGTAAGCGTACAAACAGATTGCGGACAAGTAGTAAATCATGTAGGGCTGAGACATATAAACATAAAGCCAAGTTTGTCACAAACCAAAAACGAGTGAAGCAATCACAATATGTGCACTTCTTTTGTATATGTGCGCAAGCGATCTGTCCATCTTTTAGTTAATGGGCATCCTCTCTCTCGGCACAAGAATGAAGTGCACATTTGGTAGTCTTTAAATATTTTCTAATAATGATTCCAATAAAAAGAAAAAAAATTAAGTATTAATGATATTGAGGCAATGTTAGAGTAATCCGGAAAATAAAATTGATTGGACATCACAACTCAGTCAAATTTGGGAAAATTGAAAGATGGTAAATGTGCCGCACGTGTACCAATTTAGGTTTTTTATGATCGAAAAAATTAATTAGAGTAAATTTGTCGTAAATATATCAGTTTTGGGTAAATTTGTCATAAATATACCAGTTTGGGGTTTTTAATGGTATTAAACTTATGAATTTTCATGTGGCTTGCCACGTCAGCAACCACGTCAGCAAAATTAACGGAAAAATCGAACGGAAGCTTGAGGGTAGATATGTCATATATGTACCAGTTTGAGATTTTTGGTGATCGAAAAAATAGTTTTGGATAAATTTGTCAAAGGTGTACCAGTTTGGGGTTTTTTAGGGTATTAATCATTTCTAGAAATTGTTTCCGGGAATAAGAAATAATTTTTTTTTCTCGTTTCTGCGCCAAATCTATTCTTGAGCTACTTTTCTATTCCGGAGAATAGAAAAATAAGTTGGCGTTACCAAACGGATTTATATTCTTTTTTTTATTTCGGAAAACAAAATATTATAAATTGGGAGGAACAAAGGAACAAAAATATTACCATGCAAAGCCCTAGGTCGCTGGCTGACTTCTTGCAATCCTACAAATTTCCAAAAACATCACGTGTTCATGTGTCCTTGGTCCAATTGAATTGAAAACCTCGACGCTCTCGAAGTCTTTAGTGATCATCCCGATTTATTTCTTGGGGTCAAAAGAGTATCGCTTCGTACAAATAGATTATTCGCACGATCGATCCGCATATCTCGTGCCATTACCAAAAACGAGGGCGAAACTAATTGCGGAAAACCGTACTTGCTAACAGGGCAAAGGAATTATAATGAACTCGGCGCCAGAAATGCCGGAGCAGCAAAGGTCTCGTCCGTGATTGGCGGCCTTGGACATTGGCGGCAATAGGAATTCTCGTCACGGCAATAGTAGCTGCAACAACAAGTGAGCTCCCCAAGATATTTACCGACCAGAAAGAAGTCACGGTACAAACGTCGAAGCCCCGGTTATCTTTCGTAATGCCTCACACGCTACTCGAAATGTCACGATTGTAAAAATTGTCTTTGCTTTATCTTGATCGAGCATTGCGGCGAACCCCGAATTCTTGTCCGGGGGTGGCGGTCGGTGCAGGAGGGAACGCTGGATGTTGCTATGTTTTCAGGCTTCCAATAATACAGGTCCAACCACGATGCACGTGGCATTTGGATTAGAATTTTGATGATCTTGTTTACTTATCCATATCTCTTAATATTGCACATAAGTTACATGTATATTGTACAAATGTTACGCGTATATCTCTCTTTGGAGAAAATTATCCAAAAAGTCATAAACTTATCGTGCTTTTATTGATTCAGTTCTAAACTTTTTAATTTTGCTAATCGAGTCCTATACATTTTTCACGTTTGGTTAATCCAATTCATCCGGTCAATTTTAGCTAGAAATCACTAACGTGGAGGCTAGCCATCTTATATATTACGATCAACGCTGACGTGAACAAATTTTAATAATATTTTTAATATTTTTAATATTTTTATTTTTTCTTTCTTTTCGGCACCTTGACTTTTGCGTAATTCAAATTTAAATAATATTTCCCTTAAATATAGTATCGTAGCAAGTTTTCATCACAGGTCCATCCTCCCAAAAATTCAACAATGAATATGGCACCACTTCATCATTCATTGAATCCTCGTTTCCTTGAAGTGATTGGAATCTAATTTTTCTATTATTTTCATGCATTATTTTTTACTTTCTTTCGAAGCGATTGCAATTTAATTTTCATATTATTTGTGTGAATAGATGCTTTTTGCTTGTGAAGTCATCTCATATGTAACTTCTTCGAGAGTGCACGAAAAGATTCGCTACTTTTTTTTGTCTCAAACACAATATCGTAAGCACATATAATCAAATAATATTTATATTTGAAGCTGTAAATCTCAAATGTTCATTCTCCTGAAGGATTTGCTTGCCTGCGACTGGTCTTATATGAATCGCCTATTGGCACTTGGGTCTCTAAATTCTTATAAAACGACCTTTTGTCTAATTCCATGAATTTATGCGCCATTAAGTGAAGTTTGCTTGCTTATCAAATTTGTCCTCTTGCGAGATTACATTTTCCAAGTTTAGGAGATTCACACTACATCTCGTTAGAAAAATGTAGCATTTAATGTAACATACATGCCCCGCTAAATTCGGCGACAACGTGTTGTGAGTATCCCCTAAGGGCTCCTCCATGAGGTTCTTCCATGGAAGGGAGCAGCCTAAATGAGATTTATGATTGGTTTCGCCTTATGTAAAGTCTAATCTATGTCCGATTTAGTAACGAAAATTGAAGGGCTAGGGATGTAATTTTCCCTTCTTAAGGGGGGAGAAGATCCTCCCATGGGAGGAATAAAGAGGACAGAGCCATTGACTTATTTGGCATGAGGGTTGCTTTTCTCGCTAAAATAGCTATACCAAAGAGAGAGCAGTCTGTCAATTCCACCCCATATTGTGCCTTGAATTGGGGGCACGGGGCCCATAAGAATGAATGTCCCACTCCACTTTGGCCTATCATATCTTTCTTGAGAATGACCCCTACATGGAAAGATGCCACCAATGCTTCAAGACCAATCCCCCTCGCATGACTTGTCCAATCTTTCTAAATTCATTTCTGTGCAACAAATTAAGTTCATCCTTCTCAATTGGACCAAAGATGAGACGAGACATGGGCAGACCACACTATTGAATTCCGATGGAGAAAAAACCCTTGTGATTTGACCGCCGGCGATCGTGTTAGATAGGAGTTAAGTACATGCCTCGGCATTTCTCAAAGTTCAAGGCTTGTTGCTTCCTAAATTCAATAAACTTTTGAGATTATCTTCTAATCCAAAAGAAAAAAATGGAAAAAGAGAGGAATATTGGGGGAGTATCCCTCTTCCTCTTTCTATCCAATGCACTCTTAACACAACATGGGATGACATCGAGGGAATCATAAGAGCGAGTAGATGTTGCATATATCTAGGAAAGATAATTAAGGATTTTTCTTTAAGATATTTTCCTATTTTAAAAATAATTATGATATCTTTGTTGATTATTCGTATCCCTCAAAATTTGTAAGTATATTGCATGTATATCTCTCTTTTGTTGTGCATATCTTCATTGAGATTTTATCTTAAAATAGTTATCTAATAAAGTTTATAGATAGATCGAAGTATTTTTGTTAATATATATCAAATTATACTGATATTTTGCAATTCTACTTTTTGCATTATTCATTTTCTTTTTCTTTGTGTAGCATAAATTGATTTGAATTCTTATTCCATGTGGTTGTTCCTGCATTAGTGATATTGTTGAAGCATATAAGATGAGAATATGTACTGAACTCGTAAAAGACAAAATTAGTTGGCACTGGCAGACATCCACTTGAAGTATTCTTTGTCCAGAGCATGGACATTAATATTGATACCATAGTATTGTGGTTATTAAATATAGATGTAGGTATAATTTATATGCACAGAAACAGTTAGATTCCTTCGAATAAATAAATTTATCTCGGGCATGCTTTGCGCGCTTGTGCAATACATCGTTGGATCTATGGATGTAGATAGATAATCTTTAATTAGGGATAGCACTTCCAAGTTCTTAAAAAAGGAAAGGCACTAGCAAGTTTTCTCACTTTTTGCTAATCAGTGTCGCGGATATACTATTAAGCTTTTTACCAAAAAAAAAAAGATATACTATTAAGCATTTTAATAAGAAAATATCAATATACTGATTAAGGCAGGTAATTAGTATCTTATCATGTTAATCGTGTTACAATGTCGAGGTATAAAATGTATACGATTAACCCAAATACGACATATTTTATAAACATGTTTGACGTGAATATGACACACTTAATAAAAATGGGTCATACAACACATCTAACATAACTATAAAACATGTTGCCTTGTCAGATATAGACACTACATGGTACATTAACTTATTTGTTAATATATGTTATTCTATATAAAATATGAACACATAAAACATGTTTATACCCAACAACTTGTATTAAAACTTTTGATAGAATTTCATACAAAACGAGTAATTTCACTTCACATTATATTTTAAGTGCATTATCGAGTTAGTTTGTCATGTTTAATGACTTTTTTATTCTAAATATGTTTTATTTTATGATTTCACATTATATTTACACTGGGGAGATTATTTTTTGTATTCTAAGGATGTTCTATATAATCGTTAATTCTTTTTAGCATGGTAGTTATTTTGATAATCTTTTGGGCTTTGTTTGGGAAGTAAGGAGAGGAGATAAATGGAAGGTAGGCGGGGTAAATGAGGAATAATTTAAACTTCTGTGGGAGAAAAAGAGCATGTAAATTAACCGTATGTTATCCAACTGTATCACGTTTAAATGAGTGACGCGTTAACATGTTAATTTAAACGTATTGATTCGTCTCCCAACGAGTCAAGCAAGTTGATCCATACAAGACACGGTTCCTATTGGGTCATAAACGGGCCAACATGGTCATAACATGCATACGTTTATGCCAAACCTAAACCAATTTAATCGCACATAGTGCTGTGTCAATAGGTCGTGTCGAGAATTGTTAGATTGAATTCAGATATTGATTACCCACGTTGCAAGAAAGGCCGGCGTATTGAAATTTAATTTTTTTTTTTTTCATTCGGTTGGGTTGCAGGTATTACAATTCAATGGGAAAAGTGCCAAAAAAGTCATAAACCTTTTGTCTTTGTGCCGATTTAGTCCTAAACCTTTTTTTGGTGCCGATTTAGTCCTAAACCTTTTTACGTTGTGTCAATTCAGTCCTTTCCGGCCAAAATTGGCCGGAATTTGCTAACTGGACACCGGTCGACTGACGTGGCCCGATCGGCGCTGACGTGGGCTACTTTTAATAATATTTTAATATTTTTTATTTTTTTTTATTTTTTTTTCTTTTTGTCTTCTCATCTTCTTCCTCCAGTCGGTCGCCGGACCTCGGCGACCGGCCACCCGCCCGGTGGCCGCGAGGGCGGCCTTACGGCGGGCGCTCGCCCTCGTCGGATTTGGCGAGGTTCGAGCCTCGCCCATGGCCGGTGAGGCTCGAGCCTCGCCCGCCCGACGCGAGGCGCCCTCGAGGCTTGGGTGGTGAGTCTCGCCCTCGCCGGATCCGGCGAGGGTCAGGCCTCGCCCATGGCCGACGAGGGCGAGCCCCGCCAGCTCGGCACTTGGAGCATGGGGAGGAGAGCGAAGCCGACGGTGGTGAAGCTCGGCGAAGGAGACGACGCGGAGCACGAGCCGAAGTCCGCGGTGCCGCTCGGCGGCAGCGAAGACGACGACGACGACGAGGAAGCGAACGAAGACCCGAGCCTAAAAATCGTCGAGAAGGCGCTCTCGGTGCGCGCCGCGGCTTCCGCCTCCACGCCGCCGGGCGTCGACATGTCGGAGGAGGACGACAATAGGCCTTAGTTCTGTAAGACCTCGAGGACCGAATCCGGCCGCCTCCTCGCGCCGAGCTGGCGAGGCTTGCCCTCGCCACCCAGGCCTCGAGGGCGGTCTCGCGCCGGGCCGGCGAGGCTCTCCCTCGCCGGATCTGGCGAGGTTGAGCCTCGCCGACCATGGGCGAGGTCGAGCCTCGCTAGATCCGACGAGGGCGAACCTCGCCGGCCATGGGCGAGGCTCAAGCCTCGCCAGATCCGACGAGGGCGAGCCTCGCCGCCTAGCGCGAGGCCGCCCTCGCGGCCACTGGCGAGGTGGCCGGCGAGGTCGACCTCGACCTCGCCGGCCGTCGCCTCTGGCTGGTCGCCAAGGTCCGGCGATCGGCTGGAGGAAGAAGATGAGAAGACAAAAAGAAAAAAGAAAAATATTCAAAAATATTCAAAAATATTAAAATATTATTAAAAGTAGCCCACGTCGGCCGCCGATGTCTAGTCAGCAAATTCCGGCCAATTTTGGCCGGAAAGGACTGAATTGGCACAACGTAAAAATGTTTAGGACTAAATCGACACAAAGACAAAAGGTTTTGGACTTTTTTGGCACTTTTCCCCAATTCACTCTTTAATAAACTCCTTAATCATTTTTCGTATGGTGTTCGACAAATCGTCCATGACGAAAGTTGCAAGGATATTTTGAACTACAGCCTATATAATAATGTCAAATCCACGTTGATTGCTTATCTGAATTATATATTTCAGTCGGGTCCAAAGAACCAAACAAAATGATTATTCCATCTGTCTTTGATCATCTCAAACCAACTAGCAGCTTCTCGTCACTTCCTCCGACCATCCTTGTATATTTCTTATGGCATTTGAGACGAAAATTATGGGTGTGGCCAACTTTTTAATTCGTAAATTTATGTGATCGCCACCCATCAATTAGCTAACTCTACTTCTCCCCCTCGAAACGGTCAAAGTCAAATCATTAGGTTGTACATTACGTATATAAGGAATAATTATACAAAAAATCTTAAACCTATTGTATGGCGGTCATTGCAGTCATAAACCTTTCAGTCGTACTAATTTAATCATTTATCTTTTGAAGATTCGCCAATTTAGACTTTAATCTATTATTTGGATATTTGACCGAAATGACTAAATTGATACATTATCAAAATGTTTATGATTTAATTGATACAATTGTAAAATTTTGGACTAAATTCGCATAATTAAAAAGTTTATGATTGAATCGGTATCTATATAATAAGTTTTATGACTATATATATATAATAGGAGGAACTCTCTCGTCAAAAAATCACAAATATTCATTCAACGTGGAATGATTGAATTAAGAACCCGAGTTGTTGAAGTTCAGAAGTACTCCCGACTTAATTCTTGGAGCAAGGAGCATCATGTCACGTCAATGGATTAATCTTACAAGCCGTCCGCTCGTGCCGCAAGTCCTCGAGTCATTTATCATGCTCCATCTACTTAGGCGAAGGATCTCGAGATAGGGAGTCGAGACTTTATATTACCACCAACGTGTTAATTTGTGCTTGAACTGATTAAGCGGATCAAATCATATAAGGCGTGATTTTTGCTGTACCATACACGCGGTCATTCATGACACAAACTCGATTATACCAAATCAAAACCCATTTTAATTGTGTGTAATGTTATGTTAACGGGTCGTGTCAAGAATTATCAACTCAAATATTAATATTCAATTTTTTTTTTTCATTTGATCAATTGGTAAAGTACTATTTAATATAATTCTTAACCGAACCATTTTCTGTAAGGTGTACCACGAGTCATCGATGCTCGAATATATACATACGTATGTGAACAGTCGCATTGAGATAATAAGCAAGCTGTGAGTGTGATGATACTTTGAACTATAGTCTATATAATTTTATCGATTCTACCTTGCTTGCTTATATATTTTATATTTCAGACAGGTCCAAAGAAACAAAGGGTTTTTGTCATTTCTTACGGAACACTTCGACGAATACAAAATGACTAATATAGAACTAACAATAGAAAAACGATTATGAATCCGTCCTTGATCAAATTCCCCCGTCACGAAATCTTGAAGGTTCGTCCGACATGGCATGATTGAATTGAGAACCCAAATTTGTTCGAAGCCCTAACAGTAATCTTGGCTTATTTATTGGAGTTAGAGCATCCCGTCGTATGAATAGATTAATCTCACAGCCAATCCGCATATGTCATGGGTCTTTTTTTACTTCGGCGAGAGTGAAAGTAATCATTCTTTTTACACTTATGTTTTTATTTTATGGAAAATGAATGGCGATCTAGAGAAGGTGATTAATCTCACAGCCAATCCGCATATGTCATGGGTCTTTGAAATCGATCTAGTAATCAAGAACCGGTAATCAAGAACCGTGGTTTTTAGTTAGTGAGACATTGGTCTAGCTTGCAATTTATGTTCTGTTTATTTTATGGAAAATGAATCATATGAAAAGTATTATTATAAAAATGATTACTTGCATCACTTGAAATAATTAGTCAATGCAAAATGTATTCGCTATCAATCACAGTTTATGTTTAATTTGTAGATGATGAAATTATGTTCCATCCATTCTTTACGATTATTTTTTCAGAAGAAATTATTATTCAAATCATTAATTTTATGCGAGATAAATACAACTTATACACAATATTTTTTTTTTTCTTTGTTTTTTACAATTGTGCATTTTGAAATATCGCTTTCGCAGCTATTGAGCAATAAGAGACAGGACACCCTGAGGCCAGCTATGCTAAAGAAAGGATCCATCCTCTCGAACGTGACATGTACGCTTAGAATTCCCAAAAATTGGAGTCGCATTACATTAATAAATTGAACTCGTCATTAGCAAACCCGCTTTTGCCTATTGTCGCAATAGGCATGTTTCCATCATTAGACATAAAGCAATGGTAACCTCATCCGATCAAGAAACTTTATTTGTTTATAATAAGTTATTTTTATTATTGAAAAACAGATCCTCTACGTAACTTCGACTACCGAATCGTGTTCTCTGTCCCCTTTTTTACGTCCGATTTAGTAGGTTAGTTTTTCCAATCTCTAGGGTCATTTTCTAGGAAGAAAATCAAAGGGTCGTCATGTGATTTTCCCTTGGAAAAATGAGGGGAGAACCTCACATGTGAGGAATAAAGAGGATGGAGACATTTGACTTTATTTGGCATGAGGGTTGCTTGCCTCACTAAGATAGCTCTCTACCAATTCAACCCCATGTTGTGCCCTTGAATTAGGCATGGTGCCCATGAGGATGAATGTCCGCATTCCACTCTGGTCTAATCACACCATCCTTTAGAATGACCCTCTAAGACTGCGTTTGGTTTGAGTTAAATGCAAATGCTGAAAGCCCAAAGCTACTTGGGGAAATGCAATTGTGTTTGGTAAATAATCTCAACATTTTGAAGGCAAATTGAAAGTTGAAAGCCGGCTTCAAAATCGAACCAAATACCCAAAGATTTTAACGCGTTTTTCCGATGAAAGTTTTTTAAAACGCTTGGAAAATCTTTGAACCAAACGCAGTAAATATTGGAAAGACGCCGTCCCATTCCAAGAATTATCGAATATTTTATGATCGAATTTCTACGCATCAAACTAAGTCGGTCCTCTTCAATTCGACCATAGACGGGAAGAAACGCGTCGAACTTGGAAGATCCACCCGAGAATCCTCGCGATACGTCTCCGACGGCTCGTGTTGGATAGGAGTTGCGCACGAGATGCTTCCCAAAGTGCAGAGGCTTATTGCTTCCCCAACTTGAAAAGCTTTCCAAATTATCTTCTAATTTAAAAAGGGAAAAAAGGGGGGAATCTCGGGGGGAATATCCACCTCCCTCCTCCCCTAATCTAATCCAATTTCTCAAGACAACATGGGATGACGCCGAGGGGGGGCCAATTTATAATCATACGGCCCCCGATAAAAGAAAAAATGAAAAATGCCATGCTGTACAACTTACGTAATTCGACCTTACCCTTTCTCCCCAAAAGCAGCATTGGAGTTGCAAGAAAAGGCCAGGGGAGCACCAATCATCATCCCGCCAAGACGGAGACCGCCACGTGGCGTCCGGCGTGGGGGTGGGGACAGGGAAAGGAAAAGTCCCGCCCCGCCCCACCATCACCGCCACCGTCACCAAATTCCCATTTTTCATTTTTCTTCAAAAAAAACCATACAGGATAATTCAAATTTCGTAATAATTATTTTTAATTAATTAATTAACATATTTTTTTTTCTCTCCAATTTTGTAGTTCATAAGGCCATTCACTGAACTGGAGGGAATGGTTGAGCGGTTAATTTAACTCTCTCTCTCTCTCTCTTTCTCTACAAGTGGTGGTAGCTTGACGAAGAAGGGTGCGCAGGTTAAGCGAATCTCCTCCTCTTCCATCCCCTGGCGTGCGCAGGTTAAGGCCCGAGTTCATCGAAACGCCGACGACTTCCTGCTTCGATTGCGCGGTTGGGATTTCCGTGGATCGATGAGAGCTCGATGATCGATCCGTCCATGTCGAAGGTGAAGCATTTGCTGCGGAAGCTCCACATCGGCGGCGGCGGCGGCGCTGGCGGCGGGCTGCTGCCGGAGCACCAAGGGCTGGGCGAGGCGCGGGCCCCCGGCGGCGGGATGAGCCCTAGCCTGGCCGCGGGGCCCGATCCGTCGCCGTCGCCGTCGCCCGGGGGGCGGGCGGTGGCGGGGATCGAGGTCGAATCGGGTGACGAAGACGGGGGGAGCGGCGACTTCAATTTCCTGGAGGAGGAGTTCCAGGTGCAGCTGGCGCTGGCGATTAGCGCGTCGTCGGCCGATCACGTGGAGGTGCGCGAGGACCCCGTGGAGTCGGCGCAGATCGACGCCGCCAAGCGGATTAGCCTCGGCTGCCCCGCGGCCGACGCGGCGGAGCCCAACGCCCAAGTGGAGTTCCTCTCGCTTCGGTATTGGGTAATTCTTCTGATCCCTAGTCTTGTCGGTTTTTTTTTTTTTTTTTCCGAATCTTCTGTGGCTTTTGAATCGCGTTGAATTGAGATTGGATCGGTTTGCGATTGCGTTGTGCACTTTGTAATATGCATAGGCTGGTTACTGATCCGTCAAAATGGTCATTTGGAATTATGCTTCTGAGGTTCGAACGTTGGTCATCATCCTTTAGGTCACTAAGCGTGATTGGCAGGCAACGCTGCTTGCCATCGGTCGGCTTCCATGGGGATTGCCTTTTAGAACTGTCCGGTCGAACAATTTTTGTCTCCATTGACTGCCAATCACCATTTAATAGAAAGTAGGCCTTCCATGTGTGGAATGGAAAGTTCGTGCGATTAGATGGAGCAAAAGGGTCCTCGTGTGCTTGGTCTTGTAATTCCTCTATGATGTTTCTTAATGGATCTTGTGTCGTGGAGCTTTACCTATGAGTGCAGTCCCTGCTGTACCTTGGCTAAGTGTTGCTTATGCCATTCAGCCTAAAAATGCATCACGAATAAGAGCATTTGACTTTCCGTCTTATTTGTCTTTCACTAGCCTCATGTCTCGGTTTAGGAACATGATTGTAGATATCCATGATTATATTTTTTGATCTTGCAGTTAGTTAGTTTTTGACTGGTTGTTATTTGCATTTACAGAATCAAATTTTCCCTTTAGTATTGCAATCTAATTTGAGTGCTGGTTATGTTTTGTCTCCCGTGCTTCATTCATTTTCCACATTGTAAAACCACTTCGTAAAATGGCAAATCCTGATTTTGTGAACTTTAATAATAACCTAGTTGCTGTCCCTCATTCTTCGGCATCATTTAGTAAACTCGGCAAACCTCCTAGAAGATAATTTTACTACGTAAGTGTCAGCTGAAAAGGGTGAAATCTGTCTGTGACTTTTGCCGCATTGTTGTGAAAATTTGAACACCTAGGTTTTTTGGTAATCAATTTTAACTCTCATGAATTTTCATCGAATGCAGACTCATAATGTGGTCAATTATGATGAAAGTGTGATGGATGGATTTTATGACGTCTATGGCATCAAATCAGATGTAGTTGCACGAGGAAAGATGCCATTGTTTGTGGATCTTCAAGCTATATCTGTTAATGATGATGTTGACTACGAAGTGATAGTGGTGAACCGCATGGTTGATTTTGAGCTGCAAGAGCTTGAGAAATCGGCAGTTGCTCTATCTATGGAATGTCAAGCTTCTCAATGTGGTCCTTTTATGAGTGGCTTGATTCAGAAAGTTGCCGATATGGTTGCTGATAGAATGGGCGGTCCAGTTGGTGATGCCGATGAAATGGTGAAGAGGTGGAGCGCAAGAAGTTATGAGCTCCGCAGTTCAATCAAAACTGCTATTTTGCCACTTGGACTACTCAATGTCGGACTTTCACGGCACAGGGCCTTGCTTTTTAAGGTTCTACAGTTTTTCAACTATTCATGGTGTAAACTGATTGATAGATAGAAGGCTTTGTTCGTCACTTTTTTGTTATTTTCACTACTCTCTCTTCAAGTGGACTCTCGCTAGATTGTGAAGTTTACAAGTTAGCCTACCTGTCTGTATTAAGTCCACTGCCAAATTTTACATGATGCATTTTATATTTTGGATGCTAGGTTCTAGCAGATAGGCTTGATATTCCCTGTAAGCTGGTAAAAGGAAGCTACTACACTGGCACTGATGAAGGGGCTGTGAACCTGATTAAGATTGATGCTGGAATTGGAAGGTGATGATCTGCTTTCGTAACTTCTCTGATTATCTTAAACCAAACTTGTCGCTAAAGCTGAAATTGCTTTACAAGTTTTAGTCACTCTTCTATAGTAACCTTGAAACTGTTTTTTGGCCTCCTTAATTTTTATTCTTGCTGCTGATATGGTGAGTCCTGTTGATATTTCTTGGTAAGTTCTGTATGTCTGCATGCTTCAGGGGCAGGCTTCCATCGTCTTGGGAGTAGAGTTATCCACTTCTGTCGATAATTAATTTTCTAGGCACTTGAAGCACAGTGATGGTGCTTATTTCCTAGACTTGGTTACTTTCAATTATACCCATAATTGTGTGTACAAAAGCAACAAGAAGAACAACAACAAATCTAGCCTTATCTGCTAAGTACAGTCTGCTGTATGAATTCAATGACAGGAACTAATCTTTAATCCAATTCTCTGTAAGCTCTCAATTGGTGTATAAAATATGAAATGTAGTAGAATGGTGTGTACTGAGAAGTGACTGTTTCTCGGGTCATAGTGATGTTTCTGGTTTGAAATCTTTTAGTGGCTGGGACAAGTTTTCTTGTAATGCACACTGTCCTACACTCTTTCTTGTCTCAATTTCTGAATTGTTCTCTTCTACCACTCTATTGAAGTGATTGACCCTAATTTGATTAATGTGTTGAATAGGTGTGGTGAATACATAATTGACTTGATGGGTGCTCCAGGCACTCTAATTCCTGCTGAGGTACCTGCGAGTTGTCTACAGAGTTCCGACATTGATATATCACCTAATTTGCTTGATGCTACAATTCAAACACTGGCAGTGGGCCTGAACTTTGAGGGACCTTGCCATATTGGCCACTTGAATACAGGAGACACCTCTCGCACTGGCAATAGCGCAGAAGAGGATGAAAGGATCCTTTCTGAAAGAAATCAAACTGAAATATTTGAAAATGACTTTGGGAAGCTTCTTCCCTCCCTACGTAAATCACAGGAACATCCATCAAGTATAAGTGGAGAAGCAAGACAATCTCAGAAGGTCAAAGTGAAAAATGTGTCAAAGTTAGTCATCAGTGCTTCAAAAAATCCAGAATTTGCTCAGAAGCTCCATGCCGTTTTGGTTGAGAGTGGAGCCTCCCCTCCACCTGATTTATTTTCAGATGTTGATGGTCGTGAAGTTGACAAACAAAAAGCTCATGAAAGATGCTACCTGGCTGAAAGAAATGAAGAAAGTTCTTTGTCTGAGCTTTATCTGGAAAAGTTCTTGGCCGGTCATGGTCACTGGTCACCCTCAACTGTTGTTAGACCAGTGGAAAGCTCTAGCTGTGCTGGTGAATCAAACCTGAATGCCATGGAATTGTCTGAAAAGGTTGTAAAGTTGGATAAGCATGCTGCGACTTCTGGCTACTCTTTGCGTTCTGAATCTCCTGATGCTACAAGTGAAGGATTTGTGCTTGTTAATAGTGGAATTAGTAATAAGATTCAGCCTAGCCCTGCGATATCAGGTATGGCTCTCCTGTCTTTGTAATTGGGAATCGCCTTCCATAAGGAATTGATCTAGGAGACCTTCTTTCTGTTTCAGGTGATTTTTCTCAAAGCCAAGTTGGCCAGTGCACAACCAGTGGTAATAACTATGACAATGCAGGTGCTGCATCCTCTTTAAAATTGGAAGAAAGAACCAGAGCCAGCGGTGCACATGTAATATACTGTAATGGTCACAGTGAGACAATTAACCCAATGCTTGGTGGGGATGCAGAATGTGACATTAGATGGGAGGATCTTCAGATAGGGGAACGAATTGGCATTGGTAAGAACTTTTACACTCTCTATGTCAGTCCCGTTGGGAGGATGGAAAATTCTTGGAGATTGTTTTTGAATGCTGTATGCCTTACTGTACTTCGAAGATCATTGCGTTACAATAAGATGTCTATCTATTACATCTTGACCAATCACATTCATTCCGAGCTCAGCATTTATCAGCTATTAAGAGTCCTTATTTGGTATATTCATCAGACTGTTTCTCTGCTCTCTATATTTCCATTGGTGTGGAATTGGACTTTCTTGCGCACTTGTGGTTTTTCACTTCAAGGCCATATCTTCTCTCTTTGCTTGAGCATTGAGCGCTTCTATTTTATAATAATGCTCTTTTCGTGATCCTTAGTTTTTCTCTTTCCATGTATTGGCCTCTATAATTGATAGACTATGTGATGCATTTTGTTATTTGTGTGAAAAAATTCAAAAGTTGGTCCATTTGACGTTTTTCATATCTATGTTAATGTAATGTATCTTCTTGGCTAGAGTATGTAATGGCATCTTGTCCAAACTGAAATTAAGGAGAATATTACAAAGGTTTATTCAAGCTGATTGGATGAAAGGCATGTATCCATTTCTTAATTCAGAAGAAGGCATCTTTCTTTCTGCATTTGATTGTACGCGTATACTGTCCTCCGTTTTGCATTGATATGATGAAACAGACATCTTTGAGTATAATGCCACTTGCAGTTTTACACACTTCAAATTGCCAAACGTCACATTAAAGCTTACGGGAGATTTCTATCTTTTCGTAAGCTTAATTATACCTTTGTGTGCAGATAGATGAATTAATTATGAGCTGTAGTTGAAGATTTGGTATTCAGGCCACCTTTAAAACCTTATCGTTTCTGTCTCTTATGTTTTAGAAAGTTAGGGCAGTTCGCTTGAGTTGCTCGACTGCCTCTTAGGCTGGTGCCTATGATGTGTCATCTCTGCTTGTGCTCAGCCCTTGGGGAATCCCTTGGCTTTGGCTGCAGTCTTTATCTACCCTTTTGCTCTTTGCCAACTACTTGTCCTTAGACTCTAAAGTTCTTTGAGAGCACTTAGCCTGTGCCTTTGGTGGCGTATCCATGAAGTGAAGGGTGAGGTCCAAATGAGGAAAGGTTTACAGTAGATACCTAGGCTCCTAGAGACAAGGAAGAGCATGTTGAGAGATGAAATGCTTTGGGGAGTTGAAATAACTGAGTAAAACCTTCTTCTAATGCAAACTAACAAGAGATGCATTGAGCTAGTGTCTGATGATCATTGTCTCGGCATTCTCTGCCTGGAATTTTCTCATGAAATTGTAGGATATAGTGAGCACAAGGGCTTTCTATTTGGTTTTGTTGAATGTGTTTATTTGGGGTGCATATTCTTCCCATACTAACAATTGTTGAACTTGAACATAGAATTTTCTTAAAGAACAGTCATGTGCTTGTAGTAAATAACTAGACTTGTAATTGCCTATCTGTCATTCAATACTAGTAATGGGTTCTGCTCATGTTTTATCTTGCAGGATCATATGGGGAGGTCTATCGAGCGGAGTGGAATGGGACCGTAAGTTTCAGTTTTTCTCAGAGTCATGATTGTTCATCATTAGTTGATAAAAGCCTCATGTTTAGCGAGATTTATGGTGACTTATGTCATTTATAAATTTAAAATCTTTTCAGTCGTGTGAAGCAAAAATCCTCACCAAATGCTTCCCAATTCCTTATGAAATTCTTGGCCTCTTGCTAATGAACTTCTTTTTCTAAGTATGACTTAGTTTTAGAGCCATGATTGCTTGTTTTTGTAGTCTGCATATCAGTTTGGTCGCATGTTCTGTAATATGATGTTCTCGGCATTGTATCCGATGACAGGAAGTTGCGGTAAAGAAGTTTCTGGACCAAGATTTTTCGGGGGAAGCATTGGCGCAATTTAAATGTGAAGTAAGTTCAATTCCTTGAATTTCATTACCTTATCAATTTCTTCATGGGATGAAGCTAATTGAATTTTATGCTTTCTTTCAAGGTTGAAATCATGTTAAGGTTGCGGCATCCCAACGTCGTCCTTTTCATGGGAGCAGTTACACGGCCTCCTCATTTTTCTATATTGACAGAATTTCTCCCTAGGTTCTCCACTTCATGACTTTGTTCAATTAGTGATAGCTTTATACTATGAGTTTTAGTCTTCCTTCCAATGCTTAGACCTTCAATGACTGATTTCTTTAGGTGATAGTATGATCTTAAAATCTCTATGTTGATGTTGCATGCTTACATTACAATTCTTTTGCCTAGGGGAAGTTTATACCGGTTATTGCATCGTCCCAATCCTCAACTTGATGAAAGGAGGCGAATGCGAATGGCTCTTGATGTGGTATGGGATTGTCCTACTAACCTCCCTCCTAGCCTCTCCCTCTCCCCCCTCTACTTATGATCTCTCAGTGCGTGGGAGTGTGAGCTCATTCCAGTTACATGTGCATGTTTCCGATTATCTGCCACAAGTTTCTGCAGAGATACATTGTTATGTGAGATATTTGCTACATCCATGAGCTCCTCCTCACCTACCTTTCTGGGCCTTGTTTTCTCATTGCTGGCAGGCAAAAGGGATGAATTACTTGCACACAAGCCACCCGACTATTGTGCATCGAGATCTAAAATCTCCAAATCTCCTTGTTGATAAGAACTGGGCTGTTAAGGTTTACATTAACAATGATTGGACACTTCTTTCCCACTTCGGCACTCTATCTTAAATTTAGAAGCAATCTTTAAGATTCGTCATTTTGCCTTTCCAGGTTTGTGATTTTGGCTTGTCACGGATGAAGCATCACACGTTTTTGTCCTCAAAGTCTACTGCTGGAACGGTAATTTCAATGCTGATATTTATTTAGGCGTATTGCTGTATTTTTTAATGCCCCCTAGTGATGAAATGAAATCATGAGAACCATTTGTGCTATCCCAATGATGGAGCCTTATTTTGTTACAGCCGGAGTGGATGGCACCGGAAGTTCTAAGGAATGAACCGGCCAATGAGAAGTAAGTGTAAAAAATGTATCTTATTCCATTTTTATATATTTTTTAATTCACTCCTGGATTTGTTGCGTGAACATATTCATATTTTTTGCAGATGTGATGTTTATAGTTTTGGTGTGATACTATGGGAGTTGGCAACCTTGTCTATACCATGGAAGGGGTTGAATTCGATGCAAGTTGTTGGAGCTGTTGGTTTCCAGAACAGGCGTCTCGAAATCCCAGAGGAGGTTGACCCCACTGTTGCACAGATAATACAAGAATGTTGGCAAACGTAAGTCTTAAGCCTAAAATTTCTGCATTGTATCAAGTCGACTATAATGTCTTGAGCCTTACGCAATATGAAGATGGGGATTACTTGATTGAGAATGGTTCTTTACATTTTCCACACAAGATCTGATATGAGTATGCATATCTGCTTTTTAGTTGTGTTGTTCGTACTTTTACCAATCTTTTGAATGACAAAGTCGTTTATCCGGTAACTGGAAGTCTTTGTGCTGTGACTCCCAATCGATCTTTGCTGCTTTTAGTCAACAATTGACTAGAAGTTGTCTCTTGCAGGGAGCCACATTTGCGGCCTTCTTTTACTCAGCTTATTTATCGTCTAAGACGTCTCCAACGGTTGCTTGCTGACAGAAAGAATTCTACCAGTTAGCATTGCTGGGGGTTGCTGTTCCTGTAATTCTCATAGTCAGACAGATGCTTGATCCTCGGCTCGAAGAGCTGGAGGTAGCAATTTTCGTTCGGCAAAAGAAACTGTAGAGAGAGAAAATACTTTTTATTTGTGAGGGGTGCTGGCTCAGTCAAAGTGGGGGCACGAGCACTCTCCATTCAGCAGCACAAGGTGGACATCCTCTTCAATGAAGCAGGCTGCAAAAGTGCAGTGGAGGATTCCCATTTGGAATGTGCTTTTGTTTTATTACTACAACATGCAACTGTCCATTCTCATGTAAGAAAAGTGTAAGAAGCAAGAACAAGGCAAAAAGAAAAAAGAAAAAAGAAACCAAAAAACAAAAAATAAAAGGTCATTAAAGTCATGTAACTCGCAGAGATCTTACTTGTGAAGTGTAAACAGTCGATCTCTGCAGGGTATTGTGAAAATTGAATGGGAAAGAAAAAAAGGATGTTTGTTTAGATGCTCTTGTCTTTACATTTAAGGAAGTCTGGTCTGATTGGGATGTTGAATGAACGATAATTTGAAGTCGTTTTGACATCACAAGATAAAAAGTACAGTTGCTTCAGCATGACACTTGAGATAAACATCGATAATCGTTCACATGCTCTATTGATAGGAAGAACCGTAATGGTTCTTTGAAATCTGAAATTTCTAGTGAAGGAGCATATAAAAGGGGAAACATGTAGATAAGAAAACCTTGCTTATAATAGGAAGAAAGAACATATAAAATCCCTGATAGAACTCAACTCCTAGTTGACAGGATCTCGTTCAATCTAACTTTACTGATGCAACAATGCGTCAATACTCGAATGATGCACGCGCCATTCTCACTCGAATTGGAGAGAACTCGTTATGAGGCTGGAGAGACTAGAATTTGCCAATTGCTGCCCAAATTCATAGTCATGCCAGTGAAGTATAATACCTCAAGGTTTCGGCCTTCTTGGCGCACCGAGTTTAGTAGGCTCAGGCTTTCGCTTCTGACCCGAGGAATGCTCGACCTTCCAGTCATCAAGCGGGGCATGAAGAGTCATTATGTTTCTCGTTTCTGGCAAATGTCACTTTAAGGATCGCTACTCCGAACCAGGCTTAGCGAAGACGGATTGTCAGAATCGTTCATCTAATTCAACTCTTGCTGGTACTGCTTAACGCACTTTCTCGCATTTTCTTTTGCCGTGAACTTTTCTATGAAAGTTATGGGAAAACGACCAGAAAGCTTCCTTTCAATGTGGGTCATTCTCCCCTACATCATCCGCGATGCCTATTAGCTTGCCCTTCTTCTCATCCACGTTTGGACCACCCCAAATCGATGGTTTCTTTGATCTTGTCCCCCGTTACCCAACACGGCTTCATGAATCATCTCATCGGGGACCACGATGATTTCCTCCCTTTTTTCGTCAACAGGACCTTCATCATGAAAACTAATTTCCCCCAACTTTAATCCAGCCTCTGGCCTCATCTTTTCCTTCACCATCAGATGTCGCTCCCGCTGCTTCATCCTCATTCCTGGAGATTCCTGGAGAGTCTTCACGATCTGGCTCACAAGTTTCTTCATCAATCCTGAGTCCTCGAACTCTCCTGTTTCTGTGATCACCATCTCGTTTTCCTGTGCCTCTCCAGCCCCAAGACTCTGGTTTTCTGTGCTTTGCACGCTACCAGGAGTGCCAGTGGCACGGAGAGCAATCGCTTTGGGACCAAGATTGACCGATGTCCCAGCTCTCTCTAGGATTCTATTAACATCTGTTAGGAATGACTCTGAGTTTTCGGCATTGTCCATCTCAACAGCAAGAGTCTGCTCCACTGGCGGCAGCCTAGATTCAACAGAGGCTTCAGTAGCAGCCAATTGGGAGAAGGTAGGGCCCGTACAGTACGACCAGTCCCAGAGTGGGGAGAGTCAATTCGATTCAGAATCTGAAGAGTCTCAGTGGATGAGTAAATAATTTTAGGTTTGCATCGTGTTCCAGAGTAGAGGCTGGCCTCAATGAAAGAACAGAAAGAATAACCTCTGGAAGTATACATAATTGAAATCCTGCTTCAAGTTGGAATGGCAAGCCTTTTAACTAAGAAACATACAGAACTCAACATCCTACTTATGATAAGAAAAGGAAATTCATCAAATTCTACACAAATCTAAACGCACATAGAACTCCTGTCCAATTAAAGCTCTTCTTGAATTGATACAACAGTCCATCTTATCACGTTTGAAATCACATTACTCCCTCCATTCATCACAGCTTCCAATCTTAGCGTACCTACATGCCATGACCAGCAAATCACCTAGACCATTCCACCTTCGGAGTTGGCTTTTCTCTTTTAGGAGAAAAATTAGGAATCAAAGATTGTAGTACTTGATAGCTTTTTCTCTTTTTGTGAGGCTTTTGCCCTGTGTATGTACCAAAACAAGAAAACATGGAGAAACAGAGTCGAGTAACAAGTCAAAAGAGAAGATGAATTGTCTCTTTGTTCACTGAGCATAAACAATTGTCCCTTTCACATTAGAAACTATGTACAAGGCCTTCAATGGTGGACTCGAGAGCTGAAAGGGTTGACCTAGCGTGCCATGATCTTTCTCTCGAAGGTCCACACTATATCATTCAAGTTGCTAGTGCCTACTGCCTAGTCATCAAGGAAAACTATGTACACAACTAACCTAAGGCAAATTGTTGGCGAATAAATACGCCATTACAAAATTGACAATTGCACCCCACCAGGGTGCTCGAGCTATGAAATTCTCTATAATGGGTTGAATTACTAGAATCCAACTTTGCCTTTTTGTTTTTACCTTCTTTTCTCTGTGAGATTCTTCCACCATGCTGCAATTTGACCCCCAACCGACATTAAGTAGATACCAGCAAATGCCACACTCTACTCAGAGCGTGAAAAGCATTTTGCCTTCTAATAAGTTCCTTTCTTTTCCTCATTTGCTCAGATCACTGAGTAGCACTGTAGTCCCCATAATCAAATGACAAAGTGGAATCTGCTCTTAAACTTAAAAACTGTCTCCAACCCACAGAAAACTTGACCTATATGTATCTGCTGAAATGAGGCTGTTCATGCGAGAATATCTTTTGATGGCACTATCC
Source organism: Eucalyptus cladocalyx (assembly GCA_017140615.1). Classification (NCBI taxonomy): domain Eukaryota; kingdom Viridiplantae; phylum Streptophyta; class Magnoliopsida; order Myrtales; family Myrtaceae; genus Eucalyptus; species Eucalyptus cladocalyx. The sequence continues at coordinate 4,000,963 of CM029518.1, read as the reverse complement.
AGCAGCGCAATGATAAATCACTAGAACTTTCAGTCTTCGACTTCAGTATTGAAAACAAAACTCGGAAACACAGTGGTGACATCCCTGGAAAATGAAATTTTGAAAAAGCAGTTAGGTCCATACTCCCAAACTCTGATGGTCGATTAGAAATTGAAAAGGCTACCCAAAAAGAAGGAACGACAATGAAGAGTGTGGAAACAGTGACTTGCAAAACAAGGACAGAAAGAATAAAGAAATACTTTAAGTATGGAAGAGTCATATTCTTCAGAAGAGTTGGATTTCGTAGCACGAAAGCCTTCCATTCATCTTTGCTGATCCTCCCGTCCCTGTCAGCATCTGCATCAGCAAATGTCTGCAAGAGTAATGTGCCTTCTGTGAGGATGAGGTTGTTATCAAAGGTAAGAAGAAAATGAGAAGGAATACAATGCATTTCTTTTGGTGGGGTCTGTATTACTTTGTCAATAATAGCCTCAAGGAGATCCTCAGACAGACTCGTGTCTGATTCCATCAAAATTGCAATAACCATTTGCTTAACCTGAAACCAATGGAAGGTTAATGAGCCTATTGCCTATTATTTCTGGTAAATCAGCAACCAGGATGAATAAAATAGTCACCTCTTCTCGCTCAATGTACCCCGTTTGTCTGAGATCATACAACCTAAATGCAACTGCAAAGAATAGATATATTACCATCAACACAAAGTAACTCTGCTGCAACAAAACTAGTAAACCGCATAATGAATCCTTACAGTCTATTTTGTCTTCCACTGGAGCATGGGGATGAAAGACATTGAGTGCATGGACAAACTCTTCAAATTCAATGACTCCATTTTTCTTTTCATCAAAAACATCAAAGACCTAGAAAAGAAATAAAACACAAAACACTCATCAACAAAGAGACAGACGGCCGAGAAAGGATTAGCACTGCCACCCATATCACTTTTGGTCCAGGAAAGCTTTACACTGACACTTGACGAGTCACTGAAAGTATCAATGCACAAGAAAACCTAAATTAAATCTTCATAGTGTCAAGGATCAATGTTCAACCATCCATGAACTAACCCCATTGATGTGTATCAAAGACCAATCAGCTCGGAGCAGTTATTGTAAAACATGAGAGAAAAGATGGATAAGAGTTGTTGAGATTATTCACCCGGTCAAGGAAAAGGTTCTCCCCTGACGGAGTCTGGAACAGTGCCAACTGTAGCTCCTCCTGTGCCCAACAGACGTTTAACAATTAAGGGTTGGTAACTGGATATCGTGCTTACAACAAGAAGAAATGCGTGCAATTGGTTGGTACAAATCATTGCACGCAGAATTGGAAAAGGTCACAACCATGCAGAGATATGAGCAGGAATTCTGAGCCCCTTGCAGCTAATCAGTATAAAGCAAGCATATGGTGTTATATTCCTTGACGCTCTTTTTAGGTAGACCACAGTAACTACGCTGAATGTTACAAACTTACAACAAAGAGATCTGATTGTGAGCAAACTACACGAACAGAACAAGAATTATAAGCCTTTAACTTCAAAATACGAGTAAATGATCATAATCTTTTAGTCCCCAGGCAATTCATGCCATATGTATGGATTGGTCAATCTAGCTAAAGGAAATCCAAAACTTCCCTCCAAAGGGCTCAGTAAATAGAACGGGAGAAAAAAGCCAATGAAATTAACGACTCGACGAAACGACGTGCCGCGATTTACCTTGTGGATTAGACCATCATCAATGATCGAACTGCTCAGTTTCTTGTACAGCTCGTGCAACGCTTCCACTTCGTTCACGGTGACTGCAAAGTAACAAAACATAACCATCAAATTTCCGTTTTTCTGCGTAGAGCAACTGCAAACGATGGGTACCAGATTTTCAAGAATTGGACGCGCACGCAAAGGCAAGAACTCGCATGCACAAACATTTCAAATTAAGTGAGCATTCTTGCAAACCCACACTTTTCCTCAGGTCCATGGATAAGAAAATTCTTTCCAAACACGTTGCACAGGGCATAATTAACGGAGCCGCCCCGCCCCCCTCCCAAAAAAAAAAAAAAATCGCCAGAAGCAGACAGAGAGACAGGAAGACGGAACAGACATGTTGTCTCATCTGCGAGGCGAGCCAGTTCGCTGAAACCGTAGTGAAGCCTCCTGTCGCGCGGCCGGGGTCGGCACTCGAAGCAATCGACCAATGTGAATATAAAAATCTCGAAAATCGCCACGAACGGTATGAAGGCCGCGCAGATCCGCTCGCCTATTGACAGGGAGCTGCATCTCTGCAACCAAAAAAAAAAAAAGCAAATGATGAGCGAGCGAGCGACGAGTCAACGACGTCCCCGACCGATCTCGCGAGCGGCAGCGCGAACAGCGAAGGCGCGTGCGAAATCGGTCCGACGATCGAAGGCCTAAAACTAGAGAAAAATCTCAGAGCCGGCGCACGCGAAAAAACGCATCGGAAAAACGCGTTTCCGAGGATACAGCGTCGCCGGACGAGCTCCGGCGGGCGGGGAAATCGCGAATGAATCTCGAGCTCGTCGGCTTACCGAGGAAATGTTGCTCCTCATCGGCGCCTGGCGGAGCTCGCGGAAGCCGGAGGCACGTCCCGTTTCTGCGAGCTATCTCATCTCGCGCGGAGAGAGCGGGAGAGGCGGAGGTCTCGGATGATCTTCTTCTTCTTCTTCTTCTTCTTCTTCTTCTTCCTCGCCGCCGCCGCCGCCCACGCAGCCGCCGCCGGAGGAGAAGAAGCGGGGTCTCCCGGCTCGCATTCGCCGGCCGACGACGACGGTTCGGGCGAGTCAGAGACGGCGACTCGTTTGGGCCGACGCGTTCCTCGCGCCTTATTTATGCGTGTGCTCAATCGCCCCTCCCCCCACCCCCAAAACGACCTGCGTTTCGTCTCGTTCCGCCTTTCGGATTGGCATCGCTCGGGGAGTGGGTCGCCACGTGGACCTCGCGGCGGAGCCTCGGCAACAGCGGATTCCGCTTCCGGAATCCCTCCGTTTGTCAGCCCGGGTGGTTGGTGACGTTAATGACCGTCCACTCAGGAGCGGCCACGTGGCGGTCGGGAAAGCGAAAGGGACCATGCGCCCCACCTTGTTCTCTCTAGTTTATAGGGCGGATTAAAAGTTAGAGCTGATGTCATGTCGTGCTGATTGATGGTCCGCCTGAGGAAGGCCATATGCAACTTATGGAAGGAGACGACTTGCCCGAGATGGATTGTCTAGAAAAACCAATCGAGCGTTGGCATGTGGCGTGTTTAATTGGTTGATTAAAACTCGATTTGAGAAGACCAAAAAGGAAGGGGATACAATTCGCATTTTTGAGAAAATTGTCCACTTCCTAACACAAATCTCGATTATCCAGTTCTACCCTTGTCATTACCATGCTTGCTTATAATAAGCACTTTTTTCATCTTGGATATAAAACTCCTATGGTGACATCCGAAATGGTTGATAAGAAAGGTCAATTTCAAGGTGAGTCGATTCCCACTCTAAATCGGGATTAAGCCAAACAATATTAGTTCTTAATTAATGAAACTGAGAACCTACTTTAGGAAAGTGATTGTTATTTTTTTATTTTTTTATTTTTTTTTCAAAAAATCATAAATACGTTGAAAGTTACTTCTAGCGTGCGATGAAAATATGAAGTAATTACTAATAAAAGAAGATATTACTCCCACTAATAATTTGTACTTTTCACCCTCACTGAATAAAAATAATAACCTAAAATTATACTCTTTACTAGTTCTACCAAGTCAATCCAATTTGTTTAGAGTCTAGAAACAAGACCAATTCCTATAGAAGTTGCCTAAAATCAATCGATTCAGTCAAAGCAAGAATAGTTTTTGATGCACACCCCTAATAATATCAATGCAGACTGCTCATTTTGGCTGTTTTGCCAAATACAAAAGATTGAAAAATAAAAAATGCAAAAGGGAAAGAAAATCTCCATCGTGATTGAAAATTAGAAGTGGAGACAAAGCTTCGATTTGGCCATCGGACGAGAGGGGACCACTCGGGGCAAGGACAAGAAAAAAAAAAACCAGGCACCTGTTGTTCGGGCTTACAAGCATCTTCATTTCCTTTCCTTTTCGGCTACCCATGATTTATATCTGTCTACACCCAACCAGTCAACCACCTTTCATAAAAATAATAATAAAATCACAAAATCGACCCGCACACCCCACCACGTGCATTGATATTTAGAGAAAATCCCAAACCTCGACCGCAAAAAAAAAAAAAAAAAAGATAAAAATGAATTCCATTTAATTCCGTTAGACTTTTTCTGGTACGAGCTCGTCCCGTCAAAGACAAGAAAGCCCGTCACGTGCCGTGGGACGGGAAATTGATTCCTTCTCCAAGGCCATCCGAAGGTCGTCGGGGGAATCTCGGCTCAGCATTATTCTCTGAGATCTCGCGATGTCGTAAGAGGAAAGGATGGTGGGCAAAATAATTGAGCAAAAGCTCTGAACCCAAAAAAAAAAAAAAAAAATCTCTTTCCGTAATCAATAAGTTCTAAATTTCAATAACATTGGCGTATGGGAATTCGTGTACGGGTCGACGTTTAAAAATTACGTCCAGCAAGGACGACGACCGAATTCTTTCTCCTATGACGGGGGGCGCGACATCATGAAATTGGCAATGATTGGCCCCGGAAAAAAATTATAATTGTAATGGGGATGTGGATTAAGAATCTAAGATAATGAGTATAGAATAATCCCAAAAAGGAAAAAAAAATTATTATTATGATGGGGCACGACATTATGAAATTGGCAATGATTTGCCCCGGAAAAAAGTTATAATTGTAATGGGGACGTGGATTAAGAATCTAAGATAATGAGTATAAAATAATCCCAAAAAGGAAAAAAAAAATTATTATGATGACTAAGTCGGGCACTTAGCTCCCTATCGTGCCCCGAAATTCGTGGCTCCGAACTAACCTTCCACGTGGGCCCCGCCCGGTTTCCAAATAATAATAATAATAATAAAAGAATTCCGGGCCAATCTATGGTCTCGATGGCGCCGCCCAAATGCGTGAAAAAAGACGAACCGGATAAGCGCGGCCCATGGGAATCTCGACAGGGCATCGTCGTCGTGATTCGAGACACGTGCCACGTTAAATCGCGCGAGTGATGAGCCAGCTTCCTCGGTGCTTATCCGGTCTTGAAGATTCGTTCATGCCCTTTTTTTTTTCTTTTTCTTTTTTTCATTTTTTCTAGAGGAGCGTATCTCGTGTCGAAGACGTACTTTCGACGTACTGACTGCTTTTGTGGATATACGTTTCTCGAGGAGCGTGTTGGGTATGGCTTCTTCCAATCATGGACGAAAGAAATATTGGCCTTTTTATATAGTCTCCGTTTGTCTAGTAGCTTGAATTTTGTTGAGGGTTTACACTTTTTTAACGTGGACCATTTCATAGTCATGTTAAACGTGGGTAGTGTCATAGTGATACAACGTGCAGCCAGAAAGAATTCGTGAAGCCAGGAATGAAACGTGTCGACATTGGAGTTAGCAATCTCGACTCTTTTTTGCCTTTCGAAAATTCTCAACGGTTCGTACGCTCGTCACGAAACGAGGGAGGGAAGGGGGAGAAATGTTTTGCTAACTCAACAGTTATTATACAAAAGAGATTCGAAAATATGTGACCAAAGAAGCTCAACAGTTCTCGATATCTTCGGAATTGAATTATTTTATATCGAGTACTCTAGACAAATTCTTCGGACATACCATTTAACCAAACTATTTATACAAACAACATAAAAAGTTATCCTTCGAAAGTAAATCTATAAATCCATCACTCTTTCATAATACTTCTAAGGGTTAGTATCATGAAAATCCAAAATAGGTAGATTTGAGACAAATTTATCCTAAATTAAATTTTGGGTCACCAAAAATCCTTAAGTCGGTATACTTACGATTAATTAACTCCAAATTAATATGAAATTTCACGTGAGCTCAGAGTGTAAATATATCACGAGTGCTTGAGTTTGAGAGTTTGGGTAATTCAAAAATTAATTTTTGATGAATTTATTATAAATGTATCAGTTGAGAGTTTTTGTTGATCAGAAAATTAATTTAGAATTCACAAGGAGCACCAATATAAAAAGAATCGCCGACAATCGACCCTTTTACAAGTGTCCTTCCGTAACAGGTAACAACATTGGTATGGAATGGCTTCCTCAGTGCTTATCCGTGTCTTGAAGATTCATTCATGTTTTTCCCTCTTTTTTTTTTTTTTTTTTTGTATGAAGGAGCGTATCTCGTATGGAAGATGTATTTTTGAGCGCATTGCTTTTTGGAGAGATGTATTTTGCTCCGTTTTTCTGATTCCGATCTAAATCGGCGTCCTAATTAGCGGATTAGGGATATGAACGTGTTAGGTATGGTTTCTTCCAGTCATGGACGGAGAAAATAATGATATTTCTTGGCGTGAACTTGTTGATGGTTTAGACTTTTCTAGTATGGACCACTCATAGTCATGTTAAACGTTGGTGGCGATCTAACATGCCGCTGGAAAGAACTCATAAAGGCTGGAATGAAACGTGTCAACGCTCGAGTTGGCATATCGACTTTTTTGCCTTTCGAAAATTCTCAGCGGTTCACGCGTTCATCACGAAACAGGTGAGGGAGAGGAATGTTTTACTACGCCTTTTTTTTCCCCCCGCAAAATACAGATAATTGACCTGAGTATGTCCTAAAATTATTCCGTCTAAACTCTGAAATGTAAAATCCAAGGATATTCTCAGGAGCGAGAGAAGAAAAACTTTCTCTTTGATTAGGAGGAACAGGAAGTCCAGGCACTAGCAAGTTAAAATAAGAAACGCATCCAGGCTGGATGTTAGGTTACCAAACTACCATAGAAAGTCCTTGCAAGAAGCTTGCTTCCTACTGATTAGACATGTGCTTCGCATAGTAGCTAGAACCAACACATATAATGAGTACCCTGGTTATTATACAAAGAAACTCGACAATTCTCGATATGCCATGTTAAGTCACATCATGTGTACATCGATGTCTTGGAAATTGAATTATTTTGTATTGAGTACCGTGGACAAATGCTTCAGACATACCTTTTAATGGAATCATTTATACAAACAACAGAAAAAATTATCTTTCAAAAGTAAATCTATAAATCCACCACTCTTTCATGATACTTTTAAGATTTGCCCTAAATTAATTTTTGGATTGTCAAAAATCCCTAAATTTATATAGGTATGACAAATTGACTCAAAATTGATATGAAATTTCACATGAGCTTGTTATGTCAACCGAGTTATTGTCATGTGACATTGATTGGGGGTGTTGATTAGCTATCACAAGCCCTTTTAAAATTTTAAGTAGCTTAAGCCATAGAGGTGATTGATTCTTGATATGATCCAATTCCACTTAAGAATCGAAAATCGGACCAAGAGGATTGGTTCCCATTCTTTGGGACTGGAGACTAGACCAAGAACCGGTTACTTAGCAAAAAAATTTAAAAATTTAAAAAAAATACTACGGTTAATATCATGAAAAATTCTAAATTGGTAAATTTGTAATAAATTTACCTTAAACTAATTTTTTCGTCACCAAAAATCGCAAACCAAGTACACCTTTAACAAATTTACCCCAAATTGGTATACTTGTGACAAATTTATCTCTGATTAGTTTTCGTTAAATTTTATTGTTAAATTACTAAGTTGGATGACATGTGAGAGTGGACTAGTGTACTAGCTTGGGATTTTACTATATGTTTATCATAGTTGTATCATTTTTATAGTTTTTTGTGTTATTAAGTCAATTTAACATATGGTATATTTGTGATAAATATACAAGTTTGAGGTTTATGGCAGTTGAACAAATTAGTTTTTGAGATAAATTTGTCACAAGTGTACTAGTTTAGGGTTTTTCATGGTTAAGAAATTAGTTTGAAGTAAATTTATCACGAATGTACTAATTTTTGGTTTTTCAAAATATTAATCCAAAATAGTAAATGTATTACAATTTTAGGATTTATTGCTATTATATATCTAAAAAAAGAGTTAGTTCGGTCCAATCCAGTTGTCCCTCGGAATTGGGAATAGGATTGAAAATCACCAGTTCCATAAAAATGGAACCGGGAATCAAATTGATGCCCTCAGGAATCGGACCAAATTGACCTAGTCCGATCCGGGTGGTCTAACATGCTCACCCCTACCGAGCTGTGAAGTTGGAACATTACATGCTAAATCGATAAGAAGCACCGAAACTAATGCAAAATAAAATGACACAATTGATTTTTTTTTTTTTCAGGAATTAGTGAAGTACCTTTTTCGCCAAAGGTTGAATTAATTATTATTTTTCTCGGATTTAGTGGCAATTTGGACAGGGAATTAAATTGCGTCAGGAGGATCAAGAACAACCGAAATTTAAGGGAAAGGAAATGCAAGTGCTGGAAACTGATAAACCGATAAATTGAAGACGAGGAAATATAACTTAGTTTGTTTTGATGATCATGAATTCTTTACAATACGCACACGCTGACTTTTATAGTCTATATGATGTAACTGCTCATAAGTAGTGAATATTCTTTATGCAATTATAAAAAGTACACCTATAAGCTGATCGCTTTGTTAATAAGTTTCTCAATATTTAAAAAAAAAAAAAAAACACAAATTAGGCTCCATTTGTTTTATAGAGAATGAATAATTCGAAAAACATTTTTCCTAAAAATGATGGCCTACTTCGCTTAAAATAACTACTTGACGAAATATGTCTTTGTAATCAATAATAATTTATGTTGGAACATTTTCTCAAAGGAGTAAAATGCAGTTCATTTGTTCATCTTTATAGGCAAGATAAGCAATCACTTTTTAAAAAAGAATAAATGCACTGAAATTTTTCTTAAAAATTTTAAAAATTGCAATTAAGTCATCAATCTTATTATAAAAGTACTATCGAAAGTGCTAAAAATTTTAAAATGTGTAATTAAGTTTAAAATTTATCACAAAAGAGTGCGATTAAGTCCTGCAACTTTAGAAATGTGCAATCATAAAAGGACTTAATTAAATTAATTTAATAAATTTTATGATTTTATTATATTTTAAAAAATTTTGGGACTCGATTATACTTTTGTGACTATTTTTAAGATTTCGATATAATTTTTGAAAAAAATTTTAAAATTTAATTATACTTTCATAATAAATTTTACGCGTCTAATTTAGTATTTTTTCGTGTCACTCGTGTTTCGCGCAAAGAAACGCGCCCTCAACGTCAACCTAATCAGGTCGCGAATGTAAATTTTCCGTGGCGCTTTTCAACGAGCACGCGTTGCGGGACGACTCGCGGGGCGATGGTCCCTTGGAAACGTCGCTGTCTTTCCGCGATGGTCGCGAATGGTCGGAAGTCGACGTCTCGAAAAGGAGGACGGCGTCGCGGTGATAAAAAAAAAAGAAGGGATTTGTTATGAAATGGTGTCGTTATGGGCACGCTCGAAATGATATAAGCAACGAGGAATTCATGGGTCAATTTATTTAATCACCAAAAGCAAACCTCCGTCCGACCAAAAAAAAAAAGGGCAAACCTGGAACGAGCTTTCTTAGCCTCTAAGTTTCAAGGTCAAACGGCTCTGCCTGAGGCTTCCAAGGATCCACGTTTAGCACGTGACGAGCGATAGTTATATGTTGACCAGCAGTTGCAGGTTTTTCCTATTTCTTATTCTTGGGTCGATTGGGCTGGTGAGATGTATCTTAGGGCAAAAGCCTAGATCCTATTTCAATGATATCGATTTAACTATAATTTTTGTAATTATGATAATTTAATCCTAAATATTTTCACATTTTATCAGTTGAATATATCCAGCTACTTTGAGTTGAAAATCGCCGATATCAATGATGATCATCTTATCTTATGTGACACAATTGACGTTAATGTGAATATTTTTTAATGATTATAATTTTTTTCCTCTCATTTTGGCTTGTGAGGGTCGCTTTGGCCAAAGTCGATGGGGACGTGAAACTTGCCTAGGGCCATTGTTGCCTTATCGGCTGTGAGTGAGGACACGAAGGTTCTCGTGACTCCATTGGCCATGGTTGAGGCAACCCTTGCCCAATGATAACAACTCTCACATGCCAAGATAAAAGGAAAAATAAAGAAAAACAATAAAAAAATCTTAAAAAAAAAAATCCACATCAACACTAAATATCATATAAAATATCTAGTGTTTATGTTAGCGATTCCCCATTAAAATTGGTTGAAATTACTTAATTAACAATTGCGAAAGAGTTAAGAGCTAAATTGGCATAATTAAAAAGTTTTATAACTAAACTAGAATAGATTTAGTACTTTTTTGTACTTTTCCCCTTTATTTTTATTTTTTTGGTAAGGTAAGAAATAGATATAAGGGGGAAGGAAATCCCCTTTATTTTTTTAATATCAACTAAATGGAAAATTACTTGATCGGTCATAAACTTATTGTGTAGATGTTAATTTAATAAAAAAAAATGTTAGTTTTACTAATTTAGTCCTAAATTTTTGTACGAAATTATAATGTAATCCTTCCAGTAAGCCAGTTTTTGCCAAAAGTTGCTGACTTGGCGAAGTACCATGTAGGATGATCGATGACGGTGGTGACCATTGGCCCGTTACGTTAACGATTTCTGACGAAAAGTGATCGGAATGACTATATTGAAATTTCACATAGAGATTTAGGATTGAATTATTTAAATTGAAAAATGTAGCACTCAGCATATTGAAGATCGATGTTGATAGTTTTTCCAAATTTCGGCTAAGCCTAAGTCGAGAGGGCTGTGGAGTTTGAGCATTACACGCTAAGGACAAACTTCCTATCGACCAACAGGAAACTTTCACCGAAGTTATAGTATAAAATAAATATAACATTAACAAAAAGAAGAAGAAATAAATAAATAAATAAATCAGGACGAAATAAGGGTGAGAAGCTCCCTTCTACACCAAGTTTGAACGATGCCGGATGAACTCAAGTCTCATGTAAGTGCTGGGGCCAAAAGATATTAGATGGTAACTAGACATGCTAAAGCTAGACTAAATTATTTCAGGAACTTCTATTGGATCGTTGGTCGATGTCAAACATTTTTCCACACGTTAATGGAATGAATTTTATGGGCTACCACTAAACTTCGTTGGTCTTTTCTTTCAGGTCACGGGACCTTAATTTCGACAAGCCAGTGCACTGTATTTTCTTTTCTTTTTGTCCTGTTTTTCTAGGGTCGATGCGATTTGAGTGAAAATCCGGACAATCAGCCAGCAAGGCGTTGGTGTTCGCATGCTAATCAGCCAGCGACGTCTCTCCTACGTTGATCGATCGAAGAATTGATCAGGAAATTCACTCAAGATGTATTGAGCACAAGCAACCGAAAAATTCAAGGGCATTATGATACTAAAATCAAAGCTCAGTGATTTGATCACAGAACGCACCGGACGAATGAAATGATGATCTTTCTTTCTACATAATCTCACTATGCGTGCTAGACATAGCTTCTTCCAACCGTGGACGAAAGAAATGATGATCTTTCTTTCTATATAATCTCATTATGCGTGTTAGACATAGCTTCTTCCAATCGTGGATGAAGGAAATGATGATCTTTCTTTCTATATGGTCTCTATTTGTCTAGTGGCTTGAACTTTATTGAGGGATTAGGCTTTTTTTAATATGGACTGTCTGTAGTCATGTTACACGTTGTTAGTGATCTAACATGCTGGTGGAAAGAGCTCATTAAGGAAGAAATGGAACATGTCGACGCTCGACTCGACCTCTCAATTTTTGAAGTTTCGAAAATTGTCAATGTTTCAATCAAAGAAACTCTGATTATCAAAATATATACATTGATGTTGAGTCTATTATGAGTGGGTGGAGTGGGGAATATTTTACTTGGTTAATATCACAAAAAATCTCAAATTCGTACATATGTTATAAATTTACCTCAAATAACCACAAAAAAACTTAAATTGGTACATTTGTCACAATTTTATCATAAATTAATTTTTTGACTACTAAAACCTCAAATTGATATATTTATAACAAATATATATTCAGTTAAATTATATTAATATCAGAAAAAATGACAAAATTGATTTAATAATAATGAAGGGTAAATATCGGCGCGTGTTTCAAACAAAAGCTTTCCGTCATTTGATAATTAGTTCGGGACGGACCCATGACACGCGCGTGGTAGGGAGTGACTTGTCAGGTGGTCCATTTTTTCAAAATGTGGAGTCCTTCGGGGAGAATTGATTATGGATGGTCAAATTGGCCGACGTCTCCAGCGACGAGGACGCGTCGCGCGCAAATAAAGTAGTGGTTTTTACGGACCGTCACGGGCGCTATTGAAAACGACGCGAGAGAACGAGGGATTGGTGGGTCGTTTTCTGGACCACTAAAGGCAATCTAGTACTCCACCGGTGGAGCAGAGAGACTGGGGATACTCTTCCTACGACGAGCTACCCTTTCGTAGGTCGATCGTTCAGCGTACGATTACGAGGATCGGTATCCGCACGTGACGTCGGTCGGGGGTCGGTTAGCTGTTGCGGTTCCTTTCCCTTTTGCTTTCGGTTTCGGGACTTCGAATTTCTTTTCGGCCAGCGAGGTCGGGCTTTCAAAGATTTTGGGTAGCCTCGGTTGCGAGGGAGTCGTGAAGTTTGAACGTTCCATGCCGGATCAGTGCGAAATTAAATGACGCATTGTTTTTCATTATAAATTAGGAAAGTACCTTTTGCCAAAGGTTGATCTTTGATTTTTTTTTCTTTTTTTTTTTGGTGAATTGGGTTTGGTGGCGATTTGGACAAGGAATTGAATTGCATGATGAGGATCGAGAACAACTGAATTTAAAGGGAAAGGAAACATGAGTACTGGAAAATTGATAAATCGACACTGATGAAAGATACGTAAGTATGCACACATTGACTTTTAGAGCCTACATGATTAAACTGCTCATAAGTGGGACACCACAAGCCAATTGCTTTGTTCTAAGTTTCTCGCTAAAAAAAAAAAACACAAATCAGGCTCCCTTTATTTCGCGAAAATGAATGATTTCAAAAAAAAATTTTAAATATGATTCTTTGCGATCATTTGAAATAATTATTCGATGAAAAATATTTTAATCATCGACAACAATTTTCATCAAAACATTTTTGAAGACGAGAAGAATATTGTTCGCTTGTTCGTCTTTATAAGCAGTGTAAGCAATCAATTTTTTGAGAAAAATAATGACTGCATTAAAAGTCTTAAAAGTTATCACAAAGGTACAATTAAATCTTAAACGTTCAAAAAGTGTTATAAAATCCTAAAATTTGTTATGAAGTACAATTGAGATTTTGAAATTTTCAAAATATGCAATTAAATTCTAAAATTTGTTATGAAGAGTAATTGAGTATTAAAATTTTCAAAATGTATTATAAAATTTGTTACGAAAGTGTAATTAAGTCATAAAATTCTTAAAATGTGAAATCAAATCATTTTATTGATTACATTTTTTGAAAGTTTTTGCTTGTACATTTCGAAAATTTTATTACTCGATTGCTTTTTCGTGAATATATTTTAAAACTTTTAATTCATTTATTTCCTGAAACTTACTTTTTGAATCATTCGTTTTTTGCTTAAATAATTAACGTCCGTGATATCAATCTTTCATGGTGCTTTTTAACGAACACGCGTTGCGGAATTACTCGCGAGGCGATCTGTCCCTTCGAAACGTCGCTATCTTTCCGCGATGGATGGACGGTTTGTGAACGGTCAAAAGTCCACCGTCTCGACAATGAGGACGCTGATAAAAAATAAAGGAATTTATGAAATGGTGTTGTTATGGGCACGATTAGAAATGATATAAGCAACGAGGATTTCGTGGGTCATTTGTTTTATCACCAAACGCAGACCTCGAACGAGCTTTCTTGGCTTCCTAGGTCAAAGGTCAAATGATTCAGCTTGAGGCATCCGAGGGACCATTTCACGCACGTGACGATAATTGTGCGTTGATCAGCAGTTGCAGGTCATTTTATTTTTATTTTTGGGACTTCAATTGGGTTGGTGAGGTATAACTTCTAAGAAAAGTAACAAAAATATCTCAAATCTATTATAATTATATCAGTTTAATCACAAACTTTTTGATTGTATCAAATTGGAAGGACCCAGTTAGCAAGTAAATTTAATCGACATAATTAAAATGTTTATGATGAATTTGTTAGATTTATAACTTTTTTTGGTACTTTCCCTTTTAATTTTTATAAAAAAATTACTCAATTAGTTCTAAAGTATATTGTGTGGATGTAAATTCAATCTTAAATATTTTAATTTTATCAATTTATTCATAAATTTTTGCATAAAATTTCAATATAAAACGAGCCAATTTTCACCTGAAAATTATTGACATGAATGAGTATCACATAAGAGAATCAGCGGAAGTGACAACTAAACCCTTATATCAATGATATTTGGCGAAAATTTGATTACAATGACTATATTGAAAGTTGGCATGAATAGTTAGGAGTAGATCAGTTAAGTTGGAAAGTATGATACCGAATTGATGATATTCGTACAGTCCATTTAGGATTTGATTGGACAAGTCCTCCGAATTTCAGGTAAGCCCAAGTCAAGAGAGTTAAGGAGTTTGAGCATTACACGCTAACGAGAGACTTTTTATCGACCAATAGGACACTTGCGCCAGAAATATGATATAAAATAAATAAGTGGAAAATCAGGACGAAATAAGGGCGAGAAGATCCCTTCTACACCTTTTTTTTTTTTTTTTTTTTTTTTGGGGGTCAAACTTTACATCAAGTTTGAAACGATGCCGGAAGAACTCGAATCTCATGAAGTGCCGGGTCCAAAAGAGATTTGCTGGTAACTAAGCATTCTAAAAGACAAACTAAATTATTTGAGAACTTCTATTCGATCCTTGGTCGATATCAAAAGCTTTTTACACACGCTAACGGGGTGAACTTTTTTCTTTTTCTTTCGGGTCACCAAACTTTAACTTCAACAAGCCAATGCCCTGTATGTTCTTTTCTTTTCTCTTTCTTTTCCTCGGTCGATAATGCACTTTGAGTGAAAATCCAGACAATCAGTTAATAAGACGTTAATATTTACGTGCTAACGATATGCCGTCCCATAAAATTAACCGGTGACGTCTCCCCTACGCTCGATCGATCAAGAATTGATCGGGAGATCCGCTTGAGATGCATTAACCGCAAGCAACTGGAAAATTCAGGGGCATTAGGATGCTGAAATCAAAGCATGGTGATCTGGCCGCCAGAACGCGCCAGACTGCGAGTGCTAGGAATACTAGGGACGGGACATTGGATGAGGATCGCGTCCGTCCCCTGCATCCATCCACGTCATTTTTGCAAGCGATCTTCGTTATCGATTAGAGGATAATGTCGTCCCAAATCATGCACGGATAAGCTCGTATCCGATCATATGAGCCCTTTCGGATTAGCATGCTCGTCGTAATATGACGTGTCGCCTCCGATGATTACCCGACCGGACAAAGCCAGAGACGCAACGACGAGCGCTTTCGTCCAAACACGAGACTGCACGTTCGGCCACTGGTAAAAAGCGTAGCAATGATGATGTTCCCGTTCCTTATCCTTCCCTTCGTTTGTCCTTTTGCCGTTCCGTCATCCGTGACATGACGTGGTACCCGGTCCTTCTTGCAACGGAACAGAATCCAAGCTGCAATGTCGGGTCCTATATGCCCTTTTCACGTGCACCGATTGATTTTAGTCGTGACGGGAAAAGGATAGGGGTGGCGATGCTATTTGGACGCGTTCTTGCTGGAGAGAGAGAGGACCGGCGAGCACGGCGAGCACGTGGATATTTCATACTTCAGGGTTTTGAGGAAAATGCGTGTTGCCCGGTGTTGAATGGCGTTATCGCGGTTGAAGGCTGAAATGTATGACAATTGTGCGCCATGAACGACTAATTTGGCAAAAGAATTTTTGGTTCCTTGTGACGAGTGCAGGCCCATTTGGTAAGCCTGCGAGTGCGTGCCTAGGATGGATGGGGAGGCTGACTAGGGATGTCAACGGTTCAATTATGTTTGGTTTTACCGAACCGAACCGAATCGTTAGAAAAATCTTCCGAACTGAACCGAACCGAATACGAAAACTCATATTTCTCCACTTTTATTTGTTGGTTTGGTTCGGTTTGGTTAATCGATAAAAACCGAACTGAACCGAAAATTTTTGATTTTTAATGAAAATCGAACCGAATGAAAACCAAATCGAAAAAACCGGATTTTTCGGTTCGGTTACTGATACCCCTAAGGCTGACAAAGTGCTCCGACATGCTAGTCATAGTATTATCTCGATATGTACCGGGGGAGCTATATAAAATAATTAGAAGGTGAAACCTTAAATTGTTGCTCAGCTTCAATTTCAAACCTTTTTTTTTTCTTTCACGCAGTTAATAACTAAATGAAATGTTGGTATGTTTTGGAAGAGTTCAACCTTTCTCTTTTGGGTTTTTCTACTTTTTCAAAATTGGGCCAGGGGGTCTCGAAAAAACACTGGACGAAGCAATTCGGGCCCAAGGCCCATATTCTCCATAGAGCCAATGGTCCAAATTGGAGAGCCATTTGGTCCCAAATCCACTGTTTCATGAGGCCATCCTTACGTAAAATTGCTTTTAGCATGGCGTAGTACAAAAGACCACGTGGATGGTGGGTTGGATCACAATGATTCTACCAATCACCAAAGCCCATGGAATCAGCGTGACCAGCCTAGGGCTAGTAATTCATGTTGACGTGTCACAATCATGTGCAATCCATGTCGATTCTTGTTGGTCCGAAATATCTCCGCACGCCAAATTATCTAATTGAGATGGGAATGTATGCGTGTCGATGTATAAAGTTGTCATGTCATGTCATGTAATATCGAGTCATGTTCAAGTTTTCTTTCTATAATTCACATTTAACCATTGCTGACTCTAGACGAATCTCGACGACTTTAATGATTGACACGTGATCTACAATATAGCACAACAAAAACTAGATTTAGCAAAGAATAAAATAGAATGTGAAGATTTCAAATCCTTTTTTAGGTATAATAAAAATTATGATAAACGAAAAATGAATCATGTATTGAATACTTGATAATTAATTCCACTTTAGAAAGCAAGAGATTCATCGAAAATTTGTTCATCTATCTTTCTTGTGTGGTCATAATATAATTTGAATGAACGCATTTTTTTTTACTATAAATAAAATAAAACTTCCATTAACAAATTATTAGTTTGGAGTAATTTTCCTTTAATTTTTGAACATAAACAAGTCCTTAAAGGGCCTACAATAAGACAAATGGGCAAAACCCTCTTGGGGAGGGCAACCCCTTATGCTTCTGTTCCTACAGGATGGGGCTGCATCCT
Organism: Eucalyptus cladocalyx; assembly: GCA_017140615.1. Taxonomy (NCBI): domain Eukaryota; kingdom Viridiplantae; phylum Streptophyta; class Magnoliopsida; order Myrtales; family Myrtaceae; genus Eucalyptus; species Eucalyptus cladocalyx. The sequence goes on along the minus strand of CM029518.1, from coordinate 3,983,622 downwards.
ATGGTGGGATGTAGTCAGCTGATAGGCACCAACCCCAATTTGGGTCCCCTAGTGTAAAATTCAAGGGATAGAGGTAGTTTCCACGCTCGATAAATATAATAACTAGGTTAACATTTGTAAGATCGAACTTTGGTAGGTCCTTAAAAGACCTATAGGAAAACAAATGGGAGAACCCTCCCGGGGAGGGTGACTCCTTGTGCTTTTGTTCCTAAGGGATGCGGTTGCATTCTAATGGTGGGATGCAGTTAGTTGATAGGAGCTGACCCTATTTAGGGTGTCGTCTAATGTAGAATTGAGGGGATAGACGTAGCTCTCACATCTAGAAAAATATAGTGGCGGGGTTAACACTCGTAAAACAATTGTATCCGAGTGGGTTTTTAAAAAGCCTAAGTGAGAAAATAGATGGAAAGATTCACCTTGGGTTGAGAGACCCCACTTGCCCTCCCGTATTCCTTGGTTAGTGGGGAAGAAAAATGCACATCTATCAATAAGGAGCGTATGGGATGTGAGTACCGATATATTAAAATAAAGAACGCTTCTAGAGGACTATTGTAGACAGCCCTCTAGGTGGCAAACCACTCAAGACTGTAGGGAGGGAAGAGAGGATAACGTGAACTTTATTCTATTTCCATGATGAACTATGAATAAAACAAAACTTTGGGATAACGGGAACTTTATTCTCTTTCCGTGATGAATTATGAATAAAATAAAACTTTGATTCGTAAATTATTAGTTTGGAGGAATTTTCCTTTTATTTTAGCGATAAAACCAACGGCGAATAAAACTTTGATTCGTAAATTATTAGTTTGGAGTAATTTTCCTTTTATCTTAGCGATAAAACCAACGGCATCGTCGTACTGCCACGTGTAACATCGTTCGCGCCGCTTTCTTCGTGGTCCTTCTGCTTCCCAACCAAGCGAGCTCTTCCAGCTTCCGGGTGGACTCGGTGAAATTCCCGCGCCGACTCAGATTCCGTTCGATCGGTCGACTCGCCTTCCCTTCGATTCTTTCACCGGTCAGGCACTCTCCTTCATCTCCCTCGCTCGCGCGCGCGCGCGCGCAGAGATGTCGACGCTGCCGCCGGCGAATCGCGCGGCCTCGTCCTCCTCCTCGCCCCCGGCGAGCGGCGCCGACGGTGCCCGGGCGCGGCGGATCCTCTCCAGCAAGCTCTACTCCGACGTCCCTTCCTCCAAGGTAAAATCGCCTCATCCTCTCGCGCGTGCTCGCCCTTGTTCGTGACCGAAGGCTGAGCGAGTCCTCGGAATTGCGCAGGTGCCGCTGGTTTACTCCCCTTCCTACGACATCGCTTTCCTCGGGATCGAGAAGCTGTAAGTGATTGGAATCGGATGTTCATGCTTCATTTAGTTCGTGCTGCTTCCCGGATGAGACTCGTCGATGACGAGGGAAATCGAGCTTCGTGCGTAGCGACGGTTTAATCTGTTTGGCCGGTATTTTGATATGGATTAGTTTGCGTATGAGCTCTCTGCGAGCGTCTTTCCGCCGTCCGTGATCTTCGAATTCGTAATAGAGAGGTCTTTTTAGCTGGAAATGTCACTTAGAAAAGCGAGTAGAAAGTAAGAAAGATTTTCGGTTTGGTTTGAGGCGTCCTGTTGTACCATGAAAACCCAAGTTTGAGTCACCAATGGGAAGAAGGTTGGCTGCACAATCTCGCATAGGGATGCTTTGTTTCTCCCCGTGCTGGTAAATTTCTCGGTAGATTTATCCTTTTGAGAGATTTGGGGGCTTTGATATGTGTTCCTCCTTCACCTTCTGATGTGAACATCAAGAACTACGAGTTTTGTCAGGTGGTTAAGTATTCTAGGGAGGACTTTGGATACTTCATGGTTTTTGAGTTCCTTACTTTTTCGTGATATAGAACTATTGCATGCTCGGCACAAGATCATGCACCGTTAGAGGATTTAAGAAAGTCTTTCCTTCACATGTCGCTTCTATTGACTTGATATAAAAGAAAAAAAATTAACTATGAAAGCGGGGATTACATTTTGACTTGTTGGCTTCATCATCATCTTGTCGATTTTGACTCCCACAGTTTGCTGTTCCCATCCTTACCCCCTCGGTAAACATGTAAATCTCTCCAAAAGGTTCTCTTTAAACCCTTAGCAATAAGATTAGACCTTTTTCTAGATGCTGTGCCACGGAAAAAAATTGATGAATTTGCCTTACATCTTACATGAATATCGGAATGCTGGAATGATTTTGTACATGAAGCTGGGGGATTGATCTAACTTAGGATCCCACCAATGAGGATTTGATCTTGTCCCATTATCGCATGCCTCTCTAAACAAGAGTCAGAAGAAGCTCTTCATGATTACCAGCTACAAAGGTTTATCTGTAATCCTTGTAGGCACCCATTTGACTCTTCCAAATGGGGACGGATATGCCAGTTCCTTATTTCAGAAGGTGCTTTAGTAAAAAGCCGCATCGTCGAGCCTTTGGAAGCTTCGAAGGAGGATCTCCTTGTGGTATGTTCTGTATTACATGATTAAGCAACCTAGTAATTCTCCTCTCTGTTTATTTTTATGGCCATTTACTCATTGTGTTCTGGCTTACTTTTGCTATTACTTTTACAGTGTAATCAGTGGAAAATATTTGCTCTGATAAATGCAGTTATTAGTACATCTTAAGACCAGCCCAGTTTAAGCCTGATGAGTTATGTCTATAGAAGTTAGTTAGAAGGCAATGTGTTTGCTAGTTCTTTAGAAGGCCATATGGCATGGGAGGCTTGAGCAGAGAACAAGTTCGAAAGAGGTTGTCTTCAATTTGCTTGTTAAATCTACATCATTGAGTATCCAATTCTAAAAATCATTCTGATTACAATGTTGAGGTGCCACAGAGATGAACTTTCTTATCAAGCCTGATGGGAAGATGCCACTGTCAATATTTATTAGTTCTCTGCCACACACACAAACCCAACACCACCCCCCCCCCCCCCCCCCCCCACCAAAAAAAAAAAAAAAAAATTACTAGTTCATTCTGCTCTGAAATGGTACACAGATATGATGTAGCTTCATCAAACTTTGAATTGTGTGTTGGGGTTGACTTATCCCTTTATCAAATAAATGGACTGATGAAAGCTCAATATACAAATGCAGGTTCATTCTGAGTCATACTTGAATAGTTTGAAGAGCAGTGCTAGAGTTGCCATGATAGTTGAGGTAAGTTGAATGTCTTCCGTATGTGCACTAACTGCTTCTATTCATTTCGACTTTTGAGGTGTCATCTACTTTTGCTCACGATGGCTTCTCCACATTCCAACATGATCTGAAGGTCGTTATATTGAGAGGATTCACATATAGTTAGAGAAATAACTGGAACACATAAGTGAAAGCATATGAGCTTTGTAGGACATTCTTGTGCTTCTACTACTTGTCAATACTTTGTGAATTTGGAGCATCATGTTTGCCAGGTACCTCCTGTTGCATTATTGCCAAATTGCCTTGTTGATCAGAAAGTTCTTCGACCATTCCGCAAGCAGGTTTGTCTGTGATTAATCTTAATTTTGGGTCTATCCTCCTATTTTCTTCATTGTCTGGTTTCTTTCCAGGTGGGGGGAACTATTTTGGCAGCAAAGCTTGCGAAGGAGCGAGGATGGGCCATCAATGTGGGAGGAGGGTTCCACCATTGTTCTGCGGATCAAGGAGGTGGATTTTGCGCTTATGCTGACATATCTCTTTGCATACACTTTGCGTTTGCTCGCCTAAATATATCAAGGTACATGTGGATGCATTTGAGATGGATGACAGACTGTCTTCCACAAGCGTCTTTAGTCTTGGTTACATGTCTCCCAAGTTCCAGAGTGGTTTTTGATCTCAGTATTGGCATTGTGTGCAGGGTGATGATAATTGATCTCGACGCGCATCAAGGAAATGGACATGAAATAGATTTTTCTCATGATAGTATGCTTATATTCTCATCGCAGTTCTTGTTTTATTCAACTTTGTCAGAGTACCTTCATTGTTTTTCTACAAACAGGACGAGTTTATATACTGGATATGTTTAATCCTCAGATTTATCCATTTGTAAGTCCAAAGCTATCAGCTTGAAATCATTTTCTTAGGTTTAGATGTGATACATACATATATATCACATTCATTGATTTTCCCCTCCACGTGACCAGGATTATGAGGCCAGGAAATACATTAATCAGAAAGTCGAAGTGATGGTGAGGGGAAGTGCAAGTTCAACTTCAGTTTTAGTTCCTACTACTTAATTATTTTCGTGGTTGTGATAGTTTTCCTTCCCTGTGGGATAAATTTATACAGTCTGGGACCTCTACAACTGCATACTTAAAGAAATTAGATGAAGCGCTTGAGGTAAGTGTATTCGTACGTTTACCTTACACTTTCTTCTCATTCCTTCTTTGACTTTTGCAAGATTTTCTTTTGGTCATGCTACCCACTTACTTGCACTTAACTCAGTTATTGCGAACTCTCTATTTGAAAGTACAAATTTCTATTTTCTGTTAAATGTCAATCTCAGTGCCTTATCTTGAACTTAAATGAAACAAGGTCAAGCTTGTTTGTTCATTATTCCGTTTTCTTTCTTGTCTAGTTAATTAACATCATATCCCTGATTTTGATTTGACTACATTATGTGAAAGTCCTCCTGCACAAGTTGCTTTGAATGTACTGCAGCTTTAGTTAATGATTCTGTAAATTGCCTAGAGCAACGCTATTAGTACCAAAGACCTAATTCTCGTTTGTTTCACATTTACTTTCTTTTATAAAGAGCTTATCATCTGAGGAAATATTTCAGGTTGCCATCTTCACAATTAAAACTGAAAGTCTACATGATGGTAACTCCATTCAATAATGATTCTGATGTGTATCACATCATTTTAGGTTGCTGCACGTGCATTTGATCCTGAACTGGTGGTTTACAATGCTGGAACCGATATTCTTGAAGGTGATCCATTGGGCAGGTTAAAGGTATTTATCTTGCATTTGTTTTTCATATAAAATTCTTGAACTTAGCGATTTTCTCTTTCTGGTCTTGGTGTTGGATCTGATGTCACTTTCTTAACCTATCTATTCATGCTTGATGGGCTGTCCAGATCACTCCAGACGGAATAACCAGCAGAGATGAGAAAGTTTTTCAGTTTGCTCGTGAGAGAAGCATTCCCATTGTGATGGTTACATCAGGTGTGCTCCATCATATCCCTAATTCTCTATGCTTCTGCATCGACTTTTCCGAGTGCCACCATCTGGTAGCTGGTGGAGAATTTTGAGAAAGATGCTTGTAATAGTGGGTTGTGCATCTTAAACTATTTCTATCATATACATAATGTCTCTGTAAGCCCAACCTAGGCCAGTTTTTGGCTTGGACAGGGGATGATCTTGCTCAAGGAGTGGTTAAACTTGTGGAATTCCTTCTGGAGCTTTGACTAGTGCAAATCAATTTAAGTCAATTTCTGTTTTTCTGTTTCAGGTGGCTATATGAAGTCCAGCGCTAGAGTTATTGCAGATTCCATAGTTAATCTGTCAAAGAAATGCTTAATAGATATGGAGACTCCCTCAACAAGAGCATGATCTTGAGATGCAAGTTCAGTTGCTGCCACTCAGAAGTTACTTGAGAAGAAGGTAAGCTAAGTCTAGTCGGCCCCCGACACAAGAGAGGCATACGAATACCAGGTCCTGTTTCTTTCACTACCAGTGCTTATTCTAAGGAAGCCATTGCTACTTTCAAGTCTGCTGCGTGAAAAGTGAGCTCGATCCATGTTGACGACTTTGTAACTATGTATATGTGTGTGTAGAAGAATATCCCCTTCACCGGAATCTCTAAACTAAACGTAAATTTACTGGTTCTGTATCTCATATCGGGTATCCAGTGTTTGTTGTGCCTGGAGTTCTGGAATTGAGTTAAGATGTCGCTGTTGACTTGCCATTAAGAACATGGCTGGATTCATGATTATGTGGTTTGCGGTGACAAAAAGAAGTGCTTACTTGGAAGATTTCGAGTAAAGATACATATATATGTATACGAACTATACATGTTTTGTAAATTCCTGATGTTTATGTATAAAGCTTAATATTGGAGTTGGTTTCGGGCAGAGAATCAAAATGTGAAATGCCAGAATAGTTACTGCAAGACACGAGAATGAAAATAAAGATGGTATCTCCTCTTCACTGTAGATATAATCAAAAGAACTATTCTTGGTGAGTATTCGTGTCACTAGACATTTAGCCAAATTTTCGCTACTTAAAAGTTCATATTCGACTTCCTACAAAAAAAAAAAAAAAAATTCATATTCGACTATTTTTCTTTTGTTTTACTCCTTCACCTTGTTGATTACGCTGGCAGTTCGGTGGAGAGTCCACTTAAAGAACTTAAAATCACGAGTTTAAACCCCGCTGAAATCCTGTGAAAAAGCGATATCGATATACATGTTAACACCTCTAGAATTAAAAAAACAGAGAGCCTCGGGTGCGATGCGAATTTAGGGTGGCGCCCAACTGTGTATCTTTTTAGAAAGTCCAATATGAGAACTTTAAATTTACTAGTGGAAAGAAATTGTGGGAAAAATTACCAAAAAAAATTGAAATCTATTGTATTTGTGTTTATTCAGCTGTATATATATTTTTAATTTAATCAATTTAATCTTAAACATTTAGACAATATTTTGACTAGAAATCATCAATGCGGATGGACATAAGTTGTCCTATGTAGTACTGCAGATGTCCTATGTAGTATCACCAATATTGATTTGGATAATTCTTTTATAAATATTTAATTTTTTTTCTGACTTATTTATTAATTTATTTTCTTGTTCCTTTTATTTTTTCTTACTACTAGTGAAGATCGTCAAGACTCATCGGCCATCGAGTGAGGGTCTTGGCCCTCACCTAGTGGTCCATGATGGTTGGTGAGCTCTAGCAATACTTGTTAGCCAAAGTGGAAAAAAAAAGAAGAGAGAGAAAAAAAATGATTCAAAAGAAGATTAAAATATTTAAAAAATTATCCACGATAACATCAGCCATGTTGTGTATGATAATCAACATCTACATCATTTATTTCCGGTCAAATTAGTTGGATGGATTATATTGATAAATTATCAAAAAATTTATAATTAAATTGGCCAAATAAAAAAGTTTATGACTGAATTGACATAAGTGTAATAAATTTAAGACTTTTTTAAAATTGGGACTGCAAGGGCCGTTGAAACTTCGTACGTAGACATTTTGGGGTGTTTTTTGAACATAATGGACGATGAAGCGGAGTTTGAATGATTATTAGCTAAAACTAGCGGACAGGACATGGACAACCCAAAAGGGTCACGTGTATCATTCTTCAAGTTCATGTCGTGCGGGAACTATACTATAATACGCACTCGATGCAGACGAAAGTCGGGGTCAAAATCTGATAAAAGAGAAAGCTTAAGCATTATTATCTCTTTCAAGAAATTTTTTAAATTGATTGAAGATATATCTCGAATTTGAGCAGGCAAGTAAGACTTTATCTAAGACACCTAGTTTCTAAAGTTTTTCCTAATTTGAGTAGGTTTTGGATCCAAATCTTTTATATATAAAAGGTGGGTTTCCTTTATGAAGAGCATCCAACAATAATTTCTTCGTGAATTACGCCTTCAAAGAGTCACCGGTAAGTTTTGTAAATTTGTGAATTCATTGATTTTGAATTTGAGAATGCTTGAGTCAAGAGCTTGATTGAGCGATTCTAATGTGGTTGCAAACTTTATTTTATTACTCGATTTATAGTGAAATCTCACATCGGACCACCATTTATTTTATTGTTCAATGACTTGTCTCGGTCAACACTTTGCCTTTTTCATAAAGAAAAATTAAGAGTTTCGCGGGAGAGAAGCCTAAAAGCACAACATTCACGTAACTCCCACCTGGTAGGGAGCTGAAGAAGAAAGCCTTTTTCCATGGACAATGCGCACTTTCCACTAGCCGACTCACGCACCTCCGTGTCCAGTGCTTGCTCGCCTCATCTTTCACTACCGCATAGTAAAAGAAGGATCGCTTGACGATCCCCAGGATTCGATTATATGTACGTACCGAGTCGCCGGAGGGAGCTCTGTCTAACTGGTATTCCTCACCTTGAAGGGCTCGGCGAAAGGATGGCGGAGATCGTGGTGGTTTTCGACTTCGACAAGACGATCCTCGACTGCGATAGCGACGACTGGGTGGTCGACAAGCTAGGCCTGAGCGAGGCGTTCGACCGGCTCCGACCCACCTTGCCTTACAACTCTCTCATGGTTAGTTGCCATTGCAGACTGTTTAGGACGCCACATGAAGGCATATTAGATGGGACTTGTTATGCTGTGTATGTACATAAAATTCTCTCGAAATTGCGGTGCGCAACTGACGGCCACGGATGGTGATCGTCATTGGCTTGCAAGTTCAGTAATTTTCTTGTTGTGGCGATGGTGCTTGCGACTTCCCTTTAAGCGATTTTTTTCGTCCTCGGTGGCAGGATCGGATGATGATGGAGCTTCATTCTAGAGGGAAAACCGTGGAGGAGATTGCTGATTGTCTGAAAGAAGCTCCGCTGCATCCAAAGATCGTCTCTGCGATTAAATCGGCCCACTCTTCCGGGTACTTCCTTCTCTCTTTTCCAAGCTTAGATGATATAGTGATCAGTTTCGTACGGAGATTTTCGAAAAGTAAATTGGATTGGAAGATGAGCAGATGGATGTGGAACTGGTTATAGTTATATGCAGGGTAGAACTGCTATGTCTAAACATGTTCTCTGCGACTCCGTCGCTCCGATATCGACCGGTCGGTCTATTCGTTGAGATGCTAATTGATGAACCCAGGTGCGATCTGAGGATCCTGAGCGACTCGAATGTGTTCTTCATCGAGACGATTCTGCGACATCACGGACTCATGGAGTGTTTCTCCCAGATCAACACGAACCCCGGCTCAGTCGATGCGGAAGGCAGGCTCAACATCTCGCCTTACCATGATTTCTCCCGTCTGCCTCATGGCTGCAAGATCTGCCCCCCAAACATGTGCAAGGCAAGCTCCAATTTCTCTTGGGGATTCATTGATTTTCTCGGTGATGATGGTGATGAAGTTAGTCTCAAGCTCCTGTTCTTGGCCTGTAACATGTTCTGATGCATCTCTTCTTGCCCTCTTGATAGGGCATAGTGATGGACAAGATCAGATCGTCGGCCTTCGCCAAGGGAAAAAGACGTTTCGTCTACGCCGGAGACGGGGCCGCCGACTTCTGCGCGGGCATGAAGCTCGAGGAAGAAGACGTCCTGCTCCCCAGGAAGGACTTCCCCGTGTGGGATCTGCTCTGCCGCAGCCCGACCCTTATAAAGGCGAGGGTCCTGGAATGGACCGACGCGGCCGAGCTCGAGACCGTCGTGCTGAGCTCGGTCGACACATTGGGCCGCACGGAGAATGGCGGCTACGCGAAGGCCGCTGGCGTGGTCCCTGCCGCCTGCAAGTTCCAGACGAGCCTCCTCGACGCGGCCCCCGAATCTCCGGTGGCGCGTCGGGACCTCGAGCCTTGCTGCTCTTCCGTCGGTTGATTGAAAAGATTGCCTAGAGTATAAGATAATAAGTGTTGCCTAATGGCAAACACGATGTAGAGTCCTAATGCACGCTTGAGTTTCGTTCATAGCAATAATCAGCTTAGCCAAAGTCGATGGCTTATGTCATTTAATTTGGGACTAATCCAGATAAATCGAGTTACCCAAGTCGGGAAAATCGATATAATTTTCAAACATTGACTTAAATAAATCAAAAGGCGTCCTATTTATGACGTCACAAAACGTAAACCAAAAGGGCCCGAAATCAGTGCGGACCGACGACACAATTGAAGGGGGGGCTTCTTCGATCTTGGGGCAGTCCAAGTGCTAAAAATGTCAACGCTGAAAGCAACTTTTACACGCATTTTTCTCCCCCCCTAATCTATAGTCCAAAGGCCCATCTATAATTTAGCATGACTTATATAGCTTGGACACTACTAAAATCTATGGCGCGAATTTTTCCCTTCAAGAAGAACCAAAAAGAGAAAGGCACATTCGATTTCAATACGTGTGGTGTCTAAAAGAAATCTGGCTCCAGTAGACACGGAGCTAATCTGAAGAATTAAACGGCGGCTTTCTACTTTTGGTGTTCTTATTTTTCCGGAATTGGGAAAAAAAAAGCGTTAATTTTGTAAAAAATCTTGAATAGGTATTCATATTACATTAACTCGGAGTCATATACAAGTCACAAAAAAAAAAAAAGTCAGATTGGTTTCCCGGGATATATTTATTCCAAAATCTAATTTTCATGTCACCAAAAATCCCTAATTGGCTTCTCATTGCCAATAGCATGAAAAAGCTTCTCATTATCACAAGTCAAGAACATATTCATCATCACTTAGAGATGATGAACCAAAGATGTACTCCAGATTTATCACAATTATATCAATTTTAATTTCTCTTATGACACGAAAATTAATTTGAGGCAAATGCATAATACATGTATTGATTTAGATTTTTTTTTTTTTTTGTGACAAGAAAATTTGTTCCAAGCAAATGTGGCATAATAATGTCAGTTTGAGATTTTTTATAATATTAATTCAGTAAGAGGAAAGAGAGAGAAAGAGACCAATTTGTTTTTATTGAGACACGAAATCGGTTTTAAGATAAATATATGATGGGTATTGATTTGAGATTTTGTTCTCTATCGACACGAAAATTCGTTCGAAATAGATATGACACATCGATGTCAGCTCAAGATTTTTGGTCATATTAATTGGAGAAGAGGAGAGAGAGAGAGAGAGAGAGAGAGAGAGAGAGAGATGGGGAGGCAGGAAAATAAAGGGGGCAAAAAAAAGATGATGGGAGACATAAGCAAATCTTCAAACTCAGATTGATGCCCCCATGCCAGGACAATGCAAACTGCTCTGGTTTTGATGCAAAACTCCCCCCCCCCCCCCCCCCCCCCCCCCCCCCCCCCATGTTTACTTTTTAACTGCTCTTTAGACAGCATCCTTGATATCTACGCCTCAGCGATTATTTTAATCCTGGGGATTTCGATTGAATAATGTTTCCTGTCATTATCCCTAAAATTAACATCACATCCCCCCCTCTCTCTACTTTTCATCTAAAAAAGAAAAAGAAAGCTTAAGAAGGGGAAAAAGACAATCAGTGGCCTTTGCCCATCATCTCCCCTTTGCTCCCATTTTCCTCTCCCCACTTGACAGGGCCCTCTCCCTTTTTCCCCCAATTTTCAATTATGTAAATATGGGAGATGGAGTTGAAGGAAAAAATTGGAACTTTATTGGGGAAATTTAAGGAAAATGAATTCCCATGCTTACCTAACAACAATTATGACTATTTTATTTTTTCTTGATATATAAAATGTCGAAAATTACTGTGTAAGTGAATGAAAGTAATATCTGGTGAGGTAATATGATATATTTAAAATCGTTGGTATTTGATAAATAATCATAACTCCTTCTAACAGGATGCTCTGATGTGGGGTAGAAAAAGAGAATTTTTTCATGGGTACCGCCTATAAAGATCGTACTCATTTAACAGAACATACGAAAAATCTATTTTTTTTTTCTCGATCCATGTGATACCCAAAATTCCATACGGATGATTGGAGAAAAAAAAAACCACCTTGCTATAAAATTTCACTCGGAAGGGACGTACAGAAAGCAATAAGATAAAAGCAAGAAAATCGACAAGGAAAAAAAAAAAAGGGAGAAAAATGCAAAAAAGATAGAGAGAGAAACACAGAGAGAGAGAGGCACAGAGAGAGAGAGGAGAGAGAAAGAAGAGAGCGGAATTTTTTTTTTTTTTTTTTTTTTTTTCCCTGTGCTCGTTGATTTCCTCTCCCCCTAAGCACCGAAGGGAGAGATCTGATTGACATGCCTATTATTCTCCTCCTCCTCCTCCTCCCCACCACCGCATCGCTAGAGAGTGAGCGGCGGGAGTGAAATCGCCATCGCGCGCCGCCGCCGTCCGCCGTCCGCCGTCTGCCGTCCACATCCGCATCCGCATCCGCATCCGCATCCGCATCCGCGCCGCCGTAGCAGCAGCATCAGCAGCAGCAGCTCCGCCGTTGCGATCGAGCAATGGACGAGGAATCCCCGCGCGATTGATGCGGAAAAGCTCGGATAGTTCCCGGATCGATTCGCCCCGCGCATTCATTCCCACGCTCGCCGGCGTCGCGACCTTGGTGGTTGGCCTTTTCCCCCCTTTTGTCCGTTGCTCCGATTGGATTGTGAATTGAGTGGGGTTCGGGTTAGGAGTTCGGGTTTTCTGCTTGGCGGAGATAGATGAACGGGGGTGGCGAGGATGAGGTCGCTCCGTCGGCGGAGTCGCCGCATACCCTCGACTGGAAATTCGCGCAGGTCTTCGGGGAGCGCACGGCCGGCGAGGAGGTTCAGGAAGGTGAAAGCTTTTTCCTTTCTTTTTTCCTCTTTTTCCTGGCGGCTTTTCGATTTTTACGTAGATAGGGATTTTGACCTGCAATCGGTTCTGTGTGATTATCGGTGCCAATTGGGATGTTGGGTATTTTGCCATTGCTTGCGATTGTATGAGTGTGGGTAGGTATATCGAGCTGTGTCGGCTTCTGGCTGGGTTTGGGAAGTTGGTCTCAGTCTCATTTGTTGGAGTGTGCGCAGTACGGTAGTTGTTAATTTTGGAAAGATGAATGCAGGGGGGATTTGGTTAGATTTTGGTTTTGCGCTCGATTGGTTAGTGTGAATATCGATTTAGGTTGTGCGGGTCGAGTTCTTGACTTCGTGTATTGACGATGACTAATAGTTCGAAGTTCCTTTTACACTTGTGCTGAACCTCATTTAGAACTTATTGGCAGCTTAGGAATGTAGGCTTCAATCAAATAAGACCTGAGTTGACTGCTATAGTTTCTGTTCCTAGTGCACGGACAATTTATTGATGGGCAAGTTGTTGGTTGATGATTAAAGTGACACTTGGTTTTGCCTAGAGAAGTTCGCAGAGTTTATGATTCTAGATGATTAGAATTCACTACCAGGAAAATCTCCACACTATTGGCATGGTTAGCTGCAAATGAGACTCAGTTATTTTCAGAGTTATTGCTTCCATCCTAGGTTGAGGCACGCATGGCCAGCAATGTCATTGATGGTGGTGTATGCCGAAGTACTATGTCTCTGTCTGCATAATCTGCCTATTAGCATTGATAGGACTTGCCACTACAGGATGAACAAGGCGTCTCTGTCGCACCTGGAAACTATAGAAGAGGGAAAATGGACCTATATCTCACTGGGACGGTGATTATCACTACATGTCAGATTGTCGATTTGATCTAAAAGCCTGTCATGTGCCCAAACAACTGATTGTCAATTTGATTACCAGCCATGTTGATAAATGAAGTTACAAAGTAGTAACTTATTTGAAGGTTGCGTTGCTAGCCTGGTGGAGTCGGTGATCTTTGATGGATGTGATGAAACTATGAAAAGCCACATGATTTTCTTCTCAGGGCATAGTGCTAATTTATCATTTGGTTGAAATGGAGCTAACTTTTAGGCAATATGGAAGTACTCAGACACTGCTCATCAAAAGCCTTGCTTGATTTCTACTTATGTGAGAAGCATTATGCTACTGAATGAGTTGTCATTGGCTTCTATTTTTCTTGCAATGAAAGGATATGTACTCAGGGCATTACTAAATGTGAATGAATTCTAAGTTTCTCTTTTTCTTTCTTTGTGCAGTTGACATAATTTCTGCTATTGAGTTCGATAGAACTGGGGACTACCTTGCTACTGGAGATCGTGGGGGTCGAGTTGTTTTATTTGAAAGAACTGACAATAGGGATGTGAGTGACTGTTTACCCTTTGCATTAGCTAAATTTCCTCATGTGCAAGTTATTTCCTGTTCTATTTGCTTGTAGAATCTCTAGTATCATAACAAAAATGTATAACACGTAGCATGGAGGGCACAGAAGAGATCTTGAAAGGACTGATTATCCACTGAGTAAGCATCCCGAGTTCCGCTATAAAACAGAGTTTCAAAGCCATGAACCTGAGGTAATTGTCCATGGCTGTTATGCAAATTGACACTTTCTTTTCCTTCTTTCTGGATAATTTTGCAGTTCAGCATTCATGATTGTGAACTTAAATGAACCTGACATGATTACATGTGCTGCTGCAGTTTGATTACCTCAAAAGTTTGGAAATTGAGGAGAAAATTAACAAGATTAGATGGTGCCAGACGGCAAATGGCGCCTTGTTTCTTCTCTCTACAAATGACAAGACAATTAAATATTGGAAGGTATTTTGATCGTTATGCCTGTATAGATGTGTGTTATGCATGCATGTTTGTGGCCTTATTAGGACATGACAGATTCTTCAGAAAAATTATTGTGATAAGGCAGAGGTATGATTGTGTTGGGCTTCATCATGTGCAGCCATGTATTGTTTTCTCTGCCATTCCTCATAATTATGCATCTATTACTTTAAGTGGTATAGTTCTTTTCTTGTATGCTCATGTTTAACATGTGCCGTAAATTGTCCTATAACATCGTCAAAGGACTTCTTTCCGGATTTTTTATTAAGTTATTTATTAAATTTTCCTCAGACGAAATCATCTCAAGTCTAAAATAAGCAATTTAAGTGACCAATCTAAAGAATATGAATGTAATTCTATGATGAAAAGCTGAACTAGATCTAACGTGAATCTCCAAAGCCCATTTGATCCTGTTTGTTTCTGGTTGTCTGAATTTGTGGAAAATAGGCCCTCGATGCTTGCCAACTCAGATGTTCTTCTTCAAGCATAATCTTCTTTAAAAGCTTGACGTGCCACAACTTTCAGGACAAAGGATATTGATATTGTTGTTATTTTCTAAAAAATTACAGGTCCAAGAGAAAAAGGTGAAAAAAGTGTGCAGCATGAATTTAGACCCTTCAAAAGCCATGGGGAATGGTCCAGTTGTTTCTCCAAGCATGTCGATCTCCCCCAAATCTCATATGGCTAATGGACGATGTGGCGAAAAGTCCTTTGGGTGTTCGAGCAATGACTTTTCAATCCCATCTGATGGAGTTCCATCCCTACATTTGCCCGTGGTAGTTGTACTTGTTTAATTTACTTGTAATTCGGCAGTAACCTTTCTTTTTAGTCTAAGACAAAACCTGGAGACAGTGAAGTGTTAATGTGTATTTTACGTGCTGGATAGTTTTAGCAATTACTGTAGTTTGGTGAGTTCATTTTAGATCTGCAGTAGTAACACCTGATGCTTGTGTGATGTCCAGGTAACCAGTCACGAGACAAGCCTTATGGCTAGATGTCGAAGAATCTATGCTCATGCCCACGACTACCATATTAACTCGATATCCAACAACAGGTGCATTAACTGCATGTGATCCCATTGATATTCTTTTTTCCCCTTTAATCCAGATTTCTCTTTCATATGCTTGCATATTGTTTGTTCTGTTTCCTGCTTCAGATTGGATATTGTAGAATAGGAGATTTCTTGACTGATCGATGTTTTCACTAATACTGCCTTTATATTGATCCCATTTCCTAAACAGAAATGTGATGTTAAATAATTAATAGGTTATGGGGCATCTTTCAACGGAGAGAAAATTATGTTAATAATGTGAAGCCCCAGCCATCCAACCTTGAAATGCAGTTTCTGTGTGGCTTCATGAAATTTCCGTTCATGAAATTTCCGTTTTTTTGTTTTTGTTTTGCAGTGATGGTGAAACTTTCATATCAGCTGATGATCTGAGAATCAATCTCTGGAATTTGGAGATCAGCAATCAAAGTTTTAACATTGTCGATGTGAAGCCAGCAAACATGGAGGATCTAACTGGTAAAACTTAACAGTCTGGATCTGAGTATTTTTTTTCTCATTTACTGCTATATACACCGCACTGATTTTCACATGGTCACATGTTGAGACATCAGACAAGACGGCTGAATGTTCACCTTCTCATATTACTTCTTTTAACTACTCTTGCAGAGGTGATAACTTCAGCAGAATTTCATCCAACCCACTGTAACACGTTGGCATATAGTAGCTCAAGGGGCTCAATCCGTCTTATTGATATGCGGCAGTCAGCTTTATGTGATAGGCATAGCAAATTGTAAGCAAACTGTTATATTCTTACATTGACCATTTCTTGGAAAATGTATTGTCAAAACTATTCTTAAAGAAGATTTTGGTTCACTTATGATGCTTTATCTTTATAAGAAATGTGCTGGGTGTGACAATGAATCAAGACTGTTGGCCTTGACAGACTTTACTCCCAATTAAACTTAATTCGAGCTATCTTTCTGTGCCTTCTTGGACAGATTCGAGGTACAGGAAGCATCTGGGTCAAAGTCCTTCTTCACTGAAATAATTGCCTCAGTATCAGATATTAAATTTGCTAAAGATGGAAGACACATACTCAGCCGTGATTACATGACTCTCAAGGTTTATGCTCTTGCAATGGCCTTTTTGGCATCCTGTGGCAAGTAAAAAAATTTGTGATGTCATTTTCTAGCTTTAGAGTGCTGTACATTTTGAGAAATAAAGGATAAACATTACACAATTCAAGAGCTTCTTACCATCCACTTTGCATGTGCAAAGCATCAAAGTCATATTGTGGAACTTTACTCTTTTCCCAATGAATATAATTTTGATATAG
Source organism: Eucalyptus cladocalyx (assembly GCA_017140615.1). Lineage (NCBI taxonomy): Eukaryota > Viridiplantae > Streptophyta > Magnoliopsida > Myrtales > Myrtaceae > Eucalyptus > Eucalyptus cladocalyx. The sequence goes on along the minus strand of CM029518.1, from coordinate 3,967,017 downwards.
ATTATTGTGAATTGAAGGGTGTATAGCTTGAGGGTATATGTGTTTGGATTCTATCATGCTTTTCCCATCTTCTCAGAAGTAATGAAAATATTAATTATTTTAGAAGGTTGCTACCCTAAGTTCATTCCCATTCCTTGCCATCTTCTCTCGCCATATTTAGAAAAAGAACTGAAATTTTTGATTTTGGACAATCGCTCTGGTAGCGTCTTCTTTTTGAAATGTGGTTTCTTCCGTTCTTCTTTAGAAAAAGAACTGAAGGTTGCTGCCCTAAGTTCATTCCCATTCCATGATTTTGGACAAATGCGTTTTTTTTTTTTTTTTTTTTTTTCCCTTCCGTTCTTCTCAATTTCACTTTTTTCTTTTACTTCCTCAGCTCTGGGACATAAATATGGATTCTGGACCAGTTGCAACTTTCCAGGTGCATGAACATTTGAGGCCAAAGGTGATATATTTCCCTAAAAACATCCTCTTTTGCTCTTACATAAGAGGTTGGTGGAACTTATTCTCTTTCTTTGCCCATTGGTCAGCTATGTGATTTGTACGAGAATGATTCCATCTTTGACAAATTCGAGTGCTGTTTAAGTGGAGATGGGCTCCGAGTGGCGACCGGTTCATACAGGTTCACTTTGCATATTTTACTTATGATGGTGATGATTTTGAAGCTGAAGTTTGTTGCCCATAGTATATTATTGCTGCTTGACACTATGTTTACTGTCTTTTCAGCAATGTGTTTCGTGTATTTGGTTGTTCTCAAGACAGCGGTGAAGCAACAATGCTGGAAGCTACCAAAAACCCCATGAAGTAAGTCAGAGAGAGCTAGTGAATGTTGAGAAGTGGTTAAAGATATGAAAGTTGAATGAGGAATCTTAAAGTGTATTAATTGCCTTCACATGAGTTAACTGGAATATCTCATTATTATAGCGGATGCTGATATGCCATATATATTCTTAGCCAGATGTAGATGCTCTATATGAATTGCCATTTTTAATCTCCAATTTCATACGCCCCCAGGAAACAAGCCCCAGCGCCATCTAAGCCCTCTAGATCTCTTGGTCTAACTCGCGTTGTCAGAAGAGGTATTGTCTTGCTAGTGCTATCAATCTTATGTTTTATTTGTCCATTTTGATCTGATTGTTGGAGCATGTGCATTTGTAGTTGATAGTGAAAATTTCTATAGCCTAGGTTGTAACATATTGCCTTGTCACTTGGTAGTTGAAGTCCCAGCTAGTGTTAAGTTTGCTATTTTATCAGTTTTCACCATCACAATGGCAACATGTTGAAAGTTTGTTCCTTTTGGAAATGAATTATGTGAACTCTACTAATGAAGGTCATTTTCGAAAGTGCTTGGCTGGCTAGCGGTTGCTTTGTTGGCGTTACTTAGTATGTTTATGTCTCTTTTACAAACTGAGTTCCTGCTAATATCTTGCATTTGACTTCAAAAGGACCAGAAAACTCTGGAGTTGATGCCAATGGAAACCCATATGATTTCACAATGAAACTGCTGCACCTGGCGTGGCATCCAACTGAAAATTCGCTAGCAATTGCGGCTTCAAACAGCCTCTACATGTACTATGCGTAGTGGCGGTACGAGATGATGATAGGAAACTTTAGCACGAAGGATACAGCACATCTTTGCCGATCGTTCTGTAAGTTCCCTCCGGACATCGACAACTAACAGCGATCCAACAATACGGTCCTACAGTCCGACGGTTACTTCTCAAAGGAACAGACTTTCTGTTTTGCTTTCCCATTATAATTCTTTTGTAAGGTAAAAAAGAGACAAATTGGTGGCATTCATCAGATCGGAGATATGTTTCTCCCGACACCAAGAACAGAGAAGCGAAACATGGAAGTGAAATGGTGTGTTACTTTCTCACCCACATCTGAGGAAGCTGTTTTCTGGTGCATCGGTTCTAATCGAATACGCAGGGCAAAAACTCTGTATAATTTGTAGTTAGAAGAAGTCCAAAAGATTTGGCAAATGCTATGTAATGTTAAATTATAGTTGTCTCCTCCCACTCTAACAATTCCTTCTTTATTTAAAAAGAAGCTTGCCTTTTGTGATCTTCCTTCTTGAATAAAAGGGACGATGTGGGCTTTTTGAAGTAGAAAAACCCCACGCAGGTCCTTTTTATCCAGCACCCGCACAGTAGACTATCTCTGTATTTGCGTCCCTTGAAGCTGAGTTTAGCTTTGCCTATTGTATTTTGCTGAATTTGTTTCGTGTTACTGTTATGGATGACTGATTGGGATACAGAATTAGATTAGCTGAATTTGTTTTCCTATTATCCTCGACGAGAACTTGCTGTTCCAGGACGATGCACGATCGGAAGCGTCGTGAGCAGATCGGATACTTATATGCAGAATTGATAAGTTGGTGCATTAGTAAGTTTGTTCCTTTGAAATCGAAATGCATAGACTTGCGATTGGAAACTAGAACTCCTATGGAAGAGGGTGTACATGACGTAGTCCCATGCCATACCTGTGGTGAATTGCATTGCTTATCATGCTTCTTTATAATTCCATGTTGCAAACAATCAAATTGAAGATTATCAGGTCGATACCATAAAAAAAAATCCCAACCGATGCATTTATGTCACATTTAAATTAATTGTCTTGTCGCAAAAAAAACTCCATAGCTTATGTCTCATATAACCATTTAATGATACACGTGTGTGGTTTTTTTTTTTTTTTGGTCAGTATACACGTGTGTGGTTGAGATTCAGAAGATTTCTCAATCCAAGGTTTTAGTGATTTTGGATTTATTTTGAGATGAAAATTAGTTTAAGGATCTTACCAAAAAAAAAAAAATTAGTTTAAGGTTAATATGTGGCGCGAGTGTATTGAATATAACAAGGATGCATAATTTTGGTATTGCTAAAATTAGTTGTTTATTTCGCAAAAAATCAATAATTTGAAAAATCTTTTCTTAATAATAATCGTTTGTATCGATTGAAATAATAAGGTAATGTAAAATGTTATCATTATCAATAAATAATACATGCTTTAACATTTTTGTTGGCTCACATTATAACTTTTAGGGATGTATTTTTCAAATGATTTATATTTCGCGAAATAAATGTAATATGACGTGGATATATCAATTTGAAAATTTTCCCCATGCTAACTCGAAATCACCCTAGATTAAAATGGAGGGTAGGGAAAAAAAAAAGGAAAAAGGCCTTTGCATCAAACCGCCCCAAATTTTTGGAAAAGAACCAAAAACAAAAGAACCACAAGAAGCCACCTCACCTCGGAACCTCTTTCGGCCTTCCTAAGCAGCGGCCTTAAATCGCATCTTCTCTCTCTCTCACTCTCTCTCTCCTTCTCTGCGTGCGACCATGGCTCTCCTCGCGAAGACCACCGCCGCGTCGCGCCTCTCGCCGCACCTCCGCCTCCTCTCCCTCCACACCACCGCCCCCTCCCTCTCCGCCGCCGCCGCCGCCGCCGGAGGAGGGGGCGCCGCGCCCGCCCCGGCCCCGTACGGCCGCGCGGGCCCTCCCTCCGCCATCTCGCCCCCGGGGCTCTCGAAGACGGCGGAGTACGTGATCTCCAAGGTCGACGACCTCATGAACTGGGCCCGCCGCGGCTCCATCTGGCCCATGACCTTCGGCCTCGCCTGCTGCGCCGTCGAGATGATGCACACCGGCGCCGCCCGCTACGATCTCGATCGCTTCGGCATCATCTTCAGGCCCAGCCCCCGTCAGTCCGATTGCATGATCGTCGCCGGCACGCTCACCAACAAGATGGCTCCTGCCCTTCGCAAGTAGGTTTCCCTCAGCTTTCCTCTTTCTCTTTTTTTTCTTTTTTTTCCTTCCCGAAATTTTATTCGGTCGATCGCGGTATGGTTTGGCGCGGAATGAGTGAGGGTAATTACGTTTGGCATTGCGATTGGTTGTGATTTTTGGAGGATTCTGTCGATTGCCGCTTAGTTTCTGAGAATTGCGTGGAGAGAAATCGTATTGGAGCAGTCGGGAGTCTCGCGCGATGTTGTTTTTACATTTGGTTTGCGAGGGATCTGGATTTCTATTGGGCATTAGGAGTTTCCGTTCTTCGTTGATAACTCGTTGTTTTATGTTGATGCCCCACCGGCTGCATCCTGTTTTTCGCGTTGGTACTTACATGATTTTTGTAGTCGCGGCATGCGAGAAAATCAGGTAATGACAGTGGCAATGAAAAATATGTCGCCTAATCTGGAGGAATTTATGGGTTTGTTAGAGTCGGAAGTTGATATTCATTGGAATGAAGATTGGGTGAAAATGGTAGAAAATTGAGTGCACTGGTTCTTAGATGATCTTAAAATGGGGCGTGTAATTGCACCGCAAGGGAGGGGTTCTTCATACTTTTTACATGGCCAGACATAACAGCTGTTCAAGTTAGGTGAAAAAAGGAGAGAGATAGAACAGGAGCAGTAGCCCTGAATTATGTCTGAGAAGATAAAGAGCAGCAAGCCACCAATAGCAAATCACTTAATATACAAAATCCTGGAACTCAACAAGAGATTTAGAGAAATTGGACGTGTCAGTTAAGAGATCATTTTGTTGGGAACAAAGCTTCATTGCCACAATCAGGAAATAGAAGAGAATGAAATAGTAAGTATGCAAGTAGAATATCAATGAAAACCTAAGCATTAACTCGTATGGCAAGTATGGAAACTCTTATGGTAAATGCCCTCAAATTGTGCCATCTGAAGCTAATCATCTGTTGGTAATAGCTCTTGCCAAATTGGACCAAACTCAAGTTAGATAACCCCATTCCTGCTACCACTTCTATCAAGGCAAAGGATGTTGTTGCAAAGGTAAACCATAACACCTTTAGCATGTACCACTTCAAGCTTTATTGCCAATCCAATGACTGAAGGAAATACTTTGACACGTGTGAGCGACAGATCCTATTTAATTAGAGACTCTGGGGTTCCAATCAAATTCTGAAGCTCCCTTATTTCTCTGCATCTTTAAGAGATAATGACTTGAGATTTACAAGATATCCAACAGAATAAGGTAGTGGTTTAATTGATGTGAACAATAGATCCAATTTGATCAGCAAATTTAGCTTTTGCATTGAACCTGGGAGTTTTGTTAAGTCTGAACAGTTACTCATCCACTAGTAAAGGGAAGGGTCTGGGTGGATGGTGTTGACCTGTTTTTGAATGGGCTTGGCTGCCTGCACTCTGATGTTGAAGATAATGGTGAGCAATTCAAGCATGAGAATGAGAAGTAAGGAGAAGCTAGTGCCTAGGCAGCAGGCAGCCGAAGGGATTTTGCAGTCTGAGGTCAGGCCTTCAGAGCAAATAAAAACAGAATAATGTAGGGCATTGTGGACTTAGAATTCTTGGGTGGTTGGCCTGCAAAGTTGGTTTTATTCAACATTGTGCCATTCTGTCTGTGCAAACCCACTCCCAGGTTGTTTTATTTTTGAATGCGCTAGGCCAACAGTGAAATATTTGCAAAATGAGGAGACTCTATTTGGAGAAATAGTGCAATTTTAACCATTAAAAAAAGGTGATTTTAGTTACTGGGTTCAGAGTAGGAAGATGATTAGCAGTGCCTTGTGTTGTACTCCCCCTTTAACAACCCCCCTCTTTATATATATATATATCTTAGGTCTGATGATCTGGCTTTATTGGCTGCTACTTGTCTTGTCAAATTGATCTAAAACTTTGAGGCAAAATAATGACTAGTCTTAGTTTTGTCATTTCTATTATCTTTCTGGTTTCTAAAGCAACCTTGCTTAATTATCTTCTGTTTTTGCAGTGGATAGTGTGTATGTAGTCTGGACATTTATAATGTGTATTTTGACTTATATGCATTTCACCAAGGTTTGATGAACCTTTGCAATTTGCAATTTAATGGCACCAGAGCCAAGTCATGTGGGAAGCAATCTATGTGATTCTCTGCCATCTTTGGCTCAGTTTCAAAAGTGTGCTTAGTGTATTTTCAGGAAGAAGTCTCCCTATGTCACTTACTAGAGGGATAAGAAATTTTTGCAACCGGCATTCAATAGCTTCTGTATATACTGCTTGGTTATGTATATGGTTTTGGTGACTTCTTGTTCATCCTGGTTGCTGAACTTGTGATTACTGCAACTAATGTTCTGCACATTGCCTCTCTGTTCCGTCCTGAGCATACTGTTGTCAGTGCATTCCTGACGCACATTATGGTTCCGTGGTGGATCAAGAAATGTGTCTTATCCATTTTCAGCTGTTCTGTTGAATGGAACTCGTTTCAGATTAAACACCTCTTTTACACATCGTTCTTTTCTTTTTAGTGACGATTGATGATCAAAGAGTGGTTGTGAAATTACACCCTTCTAAAATTGTTGCAGGGTTTATGACCAAATGCCTGAACCGAGGTGGGTCATCTCTATGGGAAGCTGTGCTAATGGTGGTGGTTACTACCACTATTCCTACTCCGTTGTTCGTGGTTGTGACAGGATTGTTCCGGTCGACATATATGTTCCTGGTTGCCCTCCTACTGCTGAGGCCTTGCTTTATGGTCTACTCCAGCTGCAGAAGAAGATCAATAGACGCAAGGATTTCCTTGTCTGGTGGAGCAAATGAGGCTTTTGTAGTTGTTTATGTTCCTGGAAGCTTTGGCTGTGTCCTTATTGGATATTAAATAAAACTCACGGTGGCTTTTCCTACCCTGGTAAATGGTATGTAAAAGCGAAAGACTTGGGATTCACCGTGATTCACCGTGACTATGGTTTTGGGGTGTTCTTTATGGCAAATTACCGATGCATTACAAATAGAATCTCCACTTTTCTGAAGCTTCTACAGTGAAGGCAGATCCTGCAACTTTACTTTTCTTTCCTTAATTTAGCTTTGATGTGGACAAACCTTCATGTGATGTATGTGTTTAAAGCATATGGATGTTAAAGATTTTGAACTAAATAAAGTCCTTTGTTATTTGGTTCATGAATGCTTGTCTGAACATCATGTTTGGGTTCGTTCTTGCTATCGTCTCGAGTTTTGGAATCTATACTACAAGTGTCAAGGATCCAGATAGGTGCCTTGTCTGCCTTGATAAAGCTTATTGCTAATAAAATCGGAGACATTGCTTGCGAAAAATTTTCCGTCGTGGGATTTGAGGCATGGAGAATATCAACTTCTGACCAACGCTTAAATCTGATTTTCATAACTTATTTTGGAAGATTACCCTGGAGTCATTGTTGGTTAAATATCTATCTTTATATATATATATATATCCGTCTTTTCCAGCTTTTGGTCTTATTTCTGGTCAAATGGCTTTCTTCCCAGCTTCTGGTTTACCGCCAGCGGGCTGAAGTTGGTTGAAAAAGTAGCTCTCCTGTATCATACTAACCGCGAAAGGAATCACGACTCTGCAAGCCTCTGTGATCAACAAATCCTTGGTAGACATGACATATGCAACACTTGATGCTACAATGATTTGGCACATATTAGGGTTTAAGGTGGATGCATAATGCTCACTATTCATAACTGTATGCATAAGAAGGTCCCAAATGGCATAGTTACACTGTGTAAGGACTGCGAGGTCGCAAAATGCTCACTATTCAAAAATGGATATATGAGAAGGTCCCAAATGGCATAGTTACACTGTATAAGGACTGAGGTCACAGACTCGCAAGATATCTGAACAGGCCCAAAAAAATAAATCTAATCCAGCACTCCCGTGTGAGCAAATATTGACATTTCAAGGTAGAAAAAAGGAGCAATTCTTTAAGTGCATATGGGGTCCTGGTCTCTACTCTTGGTCTCTCCTGTCAATCTTATTGACGTTCAACAGCAAGTGCAATATATCTTCCTCAGAGGAGATGATTCTTGAAAGCTGTTACCCATTTTGGGGATAAAAGCAAGAGAAATGCCAAAATTGAACCAAAAAACATCTTGATCGCATAGCTAACCGGATCTAGATCAAGAGCTTTAGAGGAAGTTGTGGGACTTGACATGGCTGTTGCTGAAGGGAGGGCTTCAATCACTGCATCAGCCAGATCCGTGATGAATGAAGAGGTACAACCCAGAGCAGGAACACGGCCCCAATTCTCAACACCAGATTCAAGTGCCAGCTCTCTGTACTCCATGTCAATTTCTTCAAGAGTTTCGATATGCTCACTCACAAAGCTGGAAGTAGAAACTAGGCAAAATCAGTTCAACATAAACTAAAGAAAACTTTTGATATAAATGACTTTCACCGTGATGACACCAAAAAAATAAAAAATCAGTCAAGTAAAGAGAAGAGTTTGAAGAAACAACAAAAGATGTCCAGATCACAGCAAGCAATGTCTATATTTGCATTCAACATGCCTACGTGAAAATGTAATATCCAGGCAATCGATGACCTGATATACCTACAAAGTATACAAAATACTAGGGAGCTGGCAAGTTAATGCCAAAAAAGGGTCATGTCAATATGCTCTCCTTAACCACTCAACGCTGGGCAAAGATACAACAGACTCAACTTCATTTAAAGATACCTCACCTCACTGGAACTGCTAGGAGACTCTTCACCCTTTCTGGCCGAGCTCGACGAGTACATCATCAGTGTAGGGCCTCAGCCATTCCACAGGTCCAACTCGGCTCTATGAAGAAAGTGAAATGAAAATGAGAGAGAGAGAGAGAGGGAGAGGGGGGGAGGGAGAGAGAGAGAGAGGGGGGGGGGGGGGGGGAGAGAGGGAGGGAGGAGAGAGAGAGCATTGATATAGCTCAGCTATTGGTTAATGAGCAAAGAGGCTAAGGGAAGTTGCATACATCAGTCTCTAAACACAATTAACAACCAAAAGATGCGGTCCGTAAGAAGGTCAACAACCAATATATAATAACCAACCTGGTAAGCAAGTTGGTGCTGATTGTTAACTCCTCTAGATTTCAGTTCCTGCATAATCAAGTAAATGCACTCTTCCATCTGGTCCTTGTATGGATCTCCAGCATCCACAATGTAACTAACTGGTACTCCATGAGCACTGAAGAATATTACGACCTAAAATTGAATAAAAACATATAATTAAATCAACTATTTCCCATGGAAAAGGCCAGCTTGATTAATTTTTCCAATTTTTCAGGCCTTGCATCTGACGTAAGCTTTGACAAATACCAACTCACTTCTTCAGGGTTGGAGAAACTCTCCAGTTCCTTCTGAATCAGGTCTGCCATAGACTTTATGTAACCCTCTCTTTGATACCAAGATTGTATTATAGAAACGGGCATTGTTGACAGATAAGCATCTTCCCTGAAAATGATCCATTGATACTAAGTTAGGAAGAACGAGACACTCAACTTGTGCAAGCAAAGATGGAACAAAGACAAAGAACGTACTTGCATATATTTTGAATGACACGAATGCTTGATCCAGTCGTAGAAATAGAATATTGTGGATAGAGCGGAAGTACGACAAGCCTTGTAATCTTGTCCCTCTTGATCTGTTTAGAAGTAGACAAGATTTCAGCCATATGGCCTTGGCTATCTTGAGAAGAGGAGTAGCAGTAAAATGACTCGAGCAGAGAAAATTCATATAAATGGTCAACTGAAAGATCACAAACAAATTATGGAAAGACTTGGGTTGTCTAACTATTCAACAATATATATAACATCAATTCAAGCAGTGCAATAAAAATGTTTGAATATCCTCTTAAGAATTTGTAACAACCTGCTGAACTGCCTCCTCAGTGAAGGGATACCAGTAGCGCATGCCAATATAGATGTTTGCAGACACATTCTTCTCTTCCAAAGCCCTTTTGAGTGCATCCGCCTGCAAAAAGTGCAACATAATATTCACACTTAGCTATGTAAACTTAAGATATCATTTTAATGCAGAATATGTTGAAAGAAGAAGTAGAGATAAGCTTCAAAAAAGATATTAGGCACATAACAAGACTGAAAAAGGCAGCACCCTATTCCACCTGCTCATCAGTTATTTTACGTAGAGGTGAGCCACCTCCTATGGCAGCATATCCTTCTCTACTTTTGGGAGCCCGAAATACAGATATTAGCTGTGCGATGGGTCTCTGTAAGAAGCGGAACAGCCTGGGAAGACGTATGATATCCTGAGAATGGAGAAGATAAACATTCAGCCAAATACACACAATAGAAAAATATACATATACACATAAAAGGATAGATAGCATACGGGATCTGCAAATAAATTGAACAGAAAGGGTTGCACGTCATTAAGAGTGTCTGGACCACCAAGATTCAGAAGAAGCACTCCAACTTTTTCTTCCGCAGCATGTGAGTCGGACTCCGTAGCAGTCCCATCGTACGTGTACACTCCAGCGGAGCAAAATGTCTGTCTAACCTGGTTTCTCTTTTCACAAAGGCCACCGAAATTTGATCTCGAAAGTGCTCCACTCCTCTTGTCATTCGAACCTGTAGAAACCTTTAAGGCTTGGGATGATTCATACTCTCTCTGCCCATTTGCAAACTGGAAGCGTACGGACGTGTGAAACCTGATGCAGTATAGATCATACAAAATGTCAAGCCCAACTCAAGACCCCAATGTCTACAAAAGAAATCACTGACAAGTCAAACACGCATTGCATTTATCGCCTTTTATTGCTAGTGTCTACTGCTGTGCAACGAGCTTATTGCCTTTTATTGCTAGTGTCAACTGCTGTGCAACGAGCTAAGTCTATCTCAGCTAAGCGATAATTCGCCGTCTTGACAAGCCCGAGATGCCTTTTGCCCTCTAACCCCCCCAACAAAGCGCAAATTGGATTCTCCGCGATGAAGCACCAATTTTGTCAACTGCCCCATTGACCTGATCAGCCCGATTACCGTCCAATTGAAGCATAAGATCCAAATTCTTCCGACCTGCATCGTGCTTTCCTCAAATTGACCTCTCTAAACCCCCCCTCACAAACTCGATTATATGATCAATCCCAGTCACAACCAAAGACAAGGACGCAGGCGGCGACATTCCACCTCACGAACGATTCACCCGAATCCTCCCATCACGATCCACAACGGGCAACGAATCAAACACGCACGCACGCACGCACGAACTCAACAATCAGCCAGACATTTACGACATCCACCATCACAAATTCCCAGGAAAACGCTCGATCTCTTCCGTCTTTCATTCGGCGGATCGGTCTTCCCACACAACATTTCGCCAAACAACAAATACAACGTAAAACGAACGCAAAATGCAAAAAAAAAATGACAGAAAAAAAAAACCGACCTTGACGAGCTGGGACTGCCATTACGTTGCGTAGCACGAGTGATCCTGACCGAATTGAGAGCGCTCGAGCTCGCCGCGGCGTCCATGGCCGTCCACTTTTTCCCGGAGATATTTTCTCGGAAAGAGGGAAAATTCGTGAGGGATACGGAGGGGTTCCGAAAGCACCGCCAACTTTATAGGGCTTCCGCTGAAACCGAACGAGTTGGGCGGAATCCAGTCAACAAAATACCAACTTTCCCTCTCTCTCTCTCTCTCCCTCTCTAAGATGACTTTTTCCAGGAAAGTGGGTCGGTCGTTGGGGTCGGGGAGAGAGAGGAGAGAGAGAGAGAGAGAGAGGGACTAATTCCATTTTTTCTCTTTGATATATATTTTCTCGGGAAAATTGAGTGCCGGAAACCGGGGGGTTTGACTCCGGCTATTAAAATTGGAGGTCAGCGACGTGGACGGATTAGGACCTTCTGTTGAGTTTTGTTTTAAAAAAAAAAAAAATTCACAACCCCGACCATGTGGGGCCGTGGCCCCCCCCCATTTTGCCTATTTCCGGGCCGGAGGAGAATTAGGGGGAAATATTGAAAAAGGGAAAGGGAGAGGAGAAAAGGGTTTATTTTAGGTTTGCTAGGTCTGGTAAATGGCGTATCTTCTTAATTAGATTATGTCTAGCATTGGTCGGGTAAGTCCATGTGCGGTAATTTTGGCATGGTGGCCACGCTTACTTCGAGTGAATGTTTTTCTTTTAAATTATGACATTTAAGTGAACATTTTTCTAAATTTATGACGATGATATAATTGATAAAAAAAATAGAATTATTCTATTCTTATGACCACCTTATGAAAGTCACGACACCTTTTTGTGTTTTTTTTATAACTGTAAAAGCAACACAAAAAATCCCTAAACAAAACTTATCACAATCCATCTGCTCTAATTTTTTTTTCTTTACCGTAACACCAGAAAAACATCGTCTTTATTTTAGTTAAGCAACAAAATGTGGCATAGCTTTACTTTCTTTTTTATGTCATAAGAAAAAAATTTAAGGTAAATAAATCATGATGGCATACGGTTTGTCACCGTAAATATAATTTGGGCCTTTTCTCCCTTTTTTGTCACTAAAACGTGAATTTCACTCTTGGGCCCATGAGAAAAAGGCTCTTTCCTCTTGGGCCTACGAAGGACGAGCCCAGCCAGTCTTCTAGTTTGGGTCCATCTCATCCTCCACGCCCCAAACTCAGGCATCCTCGATTCGATCGACCCATATATATATACATACATAGACTATAGGGTTTTTTGTTTTCTTCCTGCTTTGGTCCTTTCCTCTCATCGCCGGAGCCGTCGACGACAGCGGCGCTTCGCGTTTGAGCTCGAGGTTTCGTAGATCACGAACTGCGCGCGATCGTTGTGGTTGGCTCCGTGTCTTGTTCTTCTTGGGTTTTTGTTCTTTTTTGGTTTTTGGCCATTTTGAATCAAATTTGATTGTGGATTGAGTTCTTGAATCGGAGATGTGGGGGGTGGTGTGGCTCCAAGAATCGAGTCAACAGTCGGCGCCGATCGATGGCGACCGGTCTGCCGCGTGGAGCCGACACGGTTCTCGCCGGTCGAAGATCCCTGAAACGCGAGAACTCCTAGTCGTTTCATGACACAATTAGCCGGCGACATTTTCGCTTAAAACTTTCTGCGCCGTTTCTTTTGTTCCTTCTTTGATTTCTTGATCCTGGAAATGGGATAATGGAGGGCACTCTCAGACACGGGTGTGTGGTGAATCTCGATATCCGAGATGAAACGACGACACACCTTTTGCGTGGTGCCGAGAGAAAGAGCTGCTTTTGACATGATGGGAGGGCAAGCCTTGAGATGATTCTCATCTCAGCCATGGCTTCCTCCAAATTCGAAGTAGCTATATGTCATGCATACGTCTCTTTTTCTTCTTTCTTTTAGTGCATTCGCATTCGCATTCGCATTCGCTATGTGAATACACTTCTCGATCATATTTCGCACAAACCGATTTCTTTTTTCTTTTCATCTTCGTTTTGGAACTGAAATTGCGTTTCGTACTATCTGATTTTTGATTAAGACGAATGGATTTGTACTTGGTTTCCTCGACTGACCTTTCAAAATTCACAGCTTTGATGCTACTCTCTTTTTGTCAAGTTCTTTTCTTGCCTCACGTAGGCGCCCAATCTTGCGTGCGTCAAATGTGAGTTGGGAATCGTAAGAGCACGAACACATGAAAGAACTTAGCATCAACAGACAAGGAACCCATTAAAATGATGTGGGCTGGAAGAATTTTTCACAAGCTTAACGGAAAGAAGATACCCAAGTTGGCTAAAGGATGTTTTTCATCACAGGGTCTGTCTGTGTTGGAGTACAACACCTAATATAATAATAAGAAGCCAAAGAGAAGTGTGCTGCAGCGTCACTTCGTAAACCGCAAAAAAGAAGAGAATTCTTGAAGAAGCCACAAGCTGATTAAAAAAAGAATGGGCACATATTAAAATAATATTATACTTGTTGCTGGAGTCTTCAAGAGCACGAAGCAAGGTGAAACTTGCGGCTGGCAACTTGGACGTGAAGGAAAAGTAGCCCACAATTGTTGACTCCTCAGCCAAGAAGAAAAGTTAAACTTCAGCTCTTGCGTGTTGAAGTCAAAGGCGGTGGAGTTTAGGCGGTGGAGTCAGGCGGTGGAAGATGCTTATAAATATGGCAGTACGTGAAGCGTTTGAGCTCAGGCCGAAAGGCCTCACTTAGGCACCGCAGCCTCAGGTCAACAGGCCAGGGAGAGGGAGGGTCTCACGCCACATGCAGGCGGAGAACCTCAGGCCAGCAAGGAAGCCACACGTATGTGAGCTTCAGGAAAGCCTCCAGCAGCGAGAGCTTCGGAACAGGAAGTCACCAGGTGCAAGGGTGAACTCCAAGAGAGAGAGGCACTGCAGCCTCAGTAGCTCTGTGTGAGCGAGTTATCCCGTGATCGAGAAGGGAAGAAAATAAAATAGCTAAATATAAGCTTGTATTGACTTGTTTGAGTGTGTGCTTGTACCAGTTAGTTTAATTTGAGTATTTTAACGCTTTCGCATATTTTATAAATTGCACACTCTACAATTGGTTCCAACAATCTGGACATAAAAGTCATTTTCGTATTGACGCCTTCGTTTTTTGCCTTGAATGTCTCGCTGGCTTTTCATGAAAATTACGGATCAAATCTGTCGATAACGTCAAAAACATTTGTTGCTGTATTTTCTCGCCTTCAGAAATTAGGGACTTTTTTCGTATAAGAAATAGCTGCCCTTCTCAAATATCAACTGATCACGGTTTTCTGTAACCAAACCAACATATGACCTGAACCCATGAAGCTCGGCCCAATCTCTCTCCCTCTCCTTCCAATTGCCTTATCCACTTTCAACAATACCCCTCTTTTTCTCTCTATGTTTCCATTTGAACAGCTGCACGCATTTGCCTTTTCTGGATCGAATCTTGTTGCTTTAACGTTGGAAACTGACTAAGTCTTGTATCCCTTCGCTCTATCCCTAGTGCAACAGAGTTTTGAAGGAACTTTCAGCCGTCGGCAAACTGAGTAGCTTTAAGCACTGTGCATGAGATTCTCGATTTGAATCCTGGACAATCTGTCATGAACATTGAAAGACCAAATTGCAAATAGATGAATTGCAAGAAGAGATCTTACTTGCTTACTTCAAGTCAGTGAAGAAAAACACGTAAGAGTCCTTGCGGCGCAACATCACTCTAGGGCCGTGGACGAATTGATTAGACATGGATGATACTTGTCGAGCAAAGTTAAGCAAAGTTAGATCTAGAAATACTTCTCCATCCTTTTAGAATGAATACGTAAGATGTAGGATTAAATATCAGCTATTCAAGACAGGAAGTTTTGCGAGCATTATAAAGATTTGGGGTCAAAAGAAGTGGCAAGCTAAGCGAAATGCAGAGAGAGTGGGTTCAAGGTACACGCAATCAATTTCTATTCTGTGCTTATTATTGAAGCACATAAAACCTCTAAAGCTGTTGATGCCTAAATTTGATTAAAGCTATATAAACCTAATACACAATAGTCATACAACTAAAGTGACAATATAAATATATATATTTTAATGCGGGTTGCATCTGGAAATGAATTGTCTGGTACTACACATCATGCTTTTGAAGGTGGGCTAGTTTTCCTTTGGAAAACAAAAGTCACTATGAAGATCATTTTCATTTTCTCCTTCTCTTTAGCAAATCAACTTTGATACCGAAGTGAGTCATACATAAGAATAGACATAAGAATAGAACATTTTTACTTTCTACCAGCTATACGAAAGTTATGCCCCAATTTGACATGCCCCAATTTAACTTGTAAAGGGATGGACAATTCAAGTTACATTCCACATCATATACATTCTCAAAAGCTAAGGAAAAAAAAAACATTAAACGAAAATGCCTTTCAAATTTACATTTTTTGTTTTTGTTTTGGGTGTTCAAAGTACTGCAACAGAAAATCAAATGTAAGTTTAGGGCATATAGGGGAAGAACAAAAGCTAAAGCAAATGACAGCGAGCGAAAGCAATATTATGCTCTCACGCAACCTTTGACTTGCGCTATAGGCTGTATCTTAGCCCGGACAATGACTACTCGAGCAGCTTAAGGTCTAGAGTGGTCAAATAATCAAAACCACGTAACCCGAGGCACCCAATAACAGAGACATGACATTTATTTGGTATATCAGGCAACTTTTGCACTGATTTACAAAAGTAGACTCTCAAAGACCGTAGTGAAGCTGGTTGGAAGTCAATCTCAGTTAGTTGGGGGCAGTACTCCACGCTTAGCACACGAAGCTCCTTCAAGCTTGATAGATTAAGCCTCACAAGCGACTCACACTTGCGCACTTGCAAATGCTGGAGATTCTCTAGCTGTCCAAGCACATTATCAAACTCAATCTCTCTTAATAGGCAACCAAAGAGCTTTAATTCAGACAAATTTCCCAAGTTGGAGAACAATGGCCACTCTATTGGTGTCTCCACATCTTCTAGACTCAAGTCTTCTAAACTGGATGGAAGCCGTGTCAGAGACCATGGGTTTGGACAAGTTATTTCAAGTGACCGGAGCTGAGAAAGGGAACTCAAGTCAATCGGAGGCAAGTTGCAATCAGAAAGAACTAGTCTCAACTTCTGCAATTTATGGAGCCTTCCAAGCCACCCTAGCTTTGGATTTGAAACCCGTCCTTGTGTAGTTTTGAAGAACTTAAAGTCAAAAGTGTAGTCACTTATGTCCATATGATGTAAAATAGTAAGGTTTGAAAGGTTGGGTATTGTCTCCAACGATGAAGAGGATAACTCTAGCTCTGTTAAACTTGTTGGGAGATTTGGTAGCGATTGAAGCCCGTTACAATTCAATAAAACAAGTTTCCGGAGATTAGAGAGCTGATTGATTGTTATTGGCACTCTACTAAACTTGCTCCGAGACAAGTCTAGAATCTTCAATCTGGATAGTTCCACAATTTCACTTGGAATTTCACCCTCGAGATTCTCACAAGCTCTAGCAATTAACTCCTCAAGATTCTTCAAAGTCCATATGTTCTTTGATAGCTTTCTTATCCTAGTCCCACTCAAATACAGGAACTTCAATTGTCTAAGATTGCCGATAGAATCAGGTAACTCTGTAATAAGTGTTTGAGATAGATCCATTTTCAGTAGTGATTCTAGTCTTCCAATGGAATCTGGTAATTCACATATCCAAGTGCAAGATAAGTCCAAACAAAGGAGTGATCTTAACTCTCCAATGGAATCTGGAAGCTTACTAAGATTGGTGCAATTGAGTGTGGAAGTTCTTTAACATCATCTTGATTTACCAACTTAAGCATCGACAAAGATTTCAGACCGCCAATTGAGTTTGGTATTAGAGGAACGGCAAAATCGTCCAAACAAGCAAAACCACACTCCGGTGATGTCACACGAACCTCTTTACTGATTTCCATGTACTTGAGGCGCCCTAGTTGACTGATAGAACTATCGATTTCTTCCAACATGCTACAATCTTTGAGGACCAATCTTTTCAATTTCATGCACTTAGAGAAGTTAGGTGTCCTCTTTAAGCAATTGCAGCTTGTTAGATAAATTACTTTGAGGTTATCATTCACCTGCAAAACAACCAATAAGTGAGGAAAATAATGGCATTGGTGAAGGTCAACGTGACAAATGCATACACTCATAAAGGAAAAAAGGAATGCATTTTATGAAAATGTACCATGCACGGTCCCCATCCATTCCAGTTTTCAGTAATATTGCTCTCTGAAATCTTGAGAACGGCTAAGTTCCTTAGACATAAATTGTTGGCTTGTAGGTTCGAAGGGCAATGATGCCAAGAGAGCCATGTTAAATTTGAGAGAAGATTTTCAAAGTCCCCTATAAAGTTTCCTCCATCTAATTCAAGGAACCTTAAACTAGGCAGCCTTGAGAGTTCGCCACTTGAAAAATTGTGCACATTTGCAAGTTCTGTGAGCTTAAGTGCTACAATGTTGTCTGTTCCCTGATAATTCAAGGCAATAAATAGCAATATGAGTGAACGATTTAGTGTAAATATTAAATATCAAAATAGGGAGCATATGTCTTGATTCCACCAATAGTAAGCACAAGTCAATTGACAAAAAAAGGGCATATAGATCTTAGCCTATCTAAAAAAGGGCGAATACCATGAATTGTTATCTCTCCAACTTACATGGGAGCTGTAATGGCAATAATTATCTATTTTGGAAATTCATTCATTTCTCTCAAATTATGCAAAATCATTAATATCCTATGTATACAAATGAAGCAAATATTTTGGGTGAAACTGAACTCTAAAACTGACAACTGCATGTCCAATTTTTTTTATAACTTTTAGTAAGACATACTAGATTATTTTGAACGACATCTAAGGCAACCTTTGGACACCACAACCTGCTGCGCTTTCTAGAAACTAGAAGGCATTCTTGTCGGACTATCTCTCTTCCAAGATCTCTGAGTTGGTCGTGCATCCATAGTCTATCATCCTCGATGAGTTTTATCTAAGATGAATGAATAAGGACATGAAGTCCAGTTTTTGGAAAAAAATCACAAGCTTTCCACATGTAATATGCAGGGATTCTTTCTTCACCAATGCAGTGACATGCGATATCAAGAAAAATTTGTTGTTGCTCGTACTCTAATTCTTCGTAACTTATCAACAACTTTTTTTGGACATCCTGGTTGGGCACTTTCTTCAACTTCTTCAATGTGTCTTTCCATGTTATCTTGCTTTTTGAATGGAGTAATGAACCTATTATCTCAAGTGCCAAAGGTAGTCCTCCAGTAATTATGACCATTTCACTTGAAATACTACTGTAATCATCGGGAGGTGAGTCTCTTTCAAAGGAGTGCAAGCTGAAAAGTTGAAGAGCATGATCAAACTACATTTCCTTCATCTCATAAAAAAGAAGTCTTGGTGACGCATCGGGACAGTATTGTCATCTAAGAGATTGGTTTCGAGAGCCAAAAAATAGGTGTTCCTAGTTGTGATAATAATTCGGCTTCCTGAACCAAACCAACTAGACTTACCAGCTAATTTCATGAGCTGATCTCTCTTGTCCATATCATCAAGAACAATGATGACTTTCTTGTCACAGAGTTTTCCTTTAATCATGGCCATCCCATCATTAGCATCATCAACTTTGGGACGTCTAATATCAAGAATGTCACATAATAATTTCTTTTGTAGACCAACAATATTTTCTGCACGGATATCTGAAAGAAAGCTAGAACGATGAAACTGAGAAGAGATACGCTTGAGGATAGCCTTAGTAAGAGTTGTTTTCCCGATGCCACCCATACCATGAATCACAACAAATCGTACACCGGAAGTGCCTAGGCCTAACAAGTCCATGACGGCTTCCATCTTATTGTGAATTCCCACCAAGCCATCATGCCAATTTCTCTGTGTAGACGTCAGCTTATTGAAAACTTCTTTCACAACAAGTGCTATAAGTTTACTTTGGCTGCCATTTACATAATGCAACCATATGAATTTGAGAAATCACAAAGTATGTCGCACAAAAGCATAAATGCATAATACTAGAAAGTTAAATTGCTAAAATCAAGCATGACATATCAATTTATTTCATACCGGTCCATCCCAAGCCGGGATGATCGATCTTACTTAAAATAATGATTGGAGATTGAGGTGGAAGGGGCAATTTTGAAGAGTTTTCAATTGGTCAAATCAACATAATTCTAATAGGTGATGCGGTCAGGCAAACTAGAGCACTAGCCTAAGAGCCCAAACCAGCCCAATAGTTTTGGTTCGTGCTAAGCAATGGTAAAGGGTGAAAATGGTTTGTGCCAAGACGTTGATACTATCGATGGGGAGTTTGTGACTGTCTAGTTCCCCGATCAAATGGGATAGATCTACTTGAATGATTCAAGGGTAGGACTCATCCCCAAATGATTACTCTAAGAATTGAAAGTGCAGTAAATGGATTAATTAAGAGTTCTAAAAAATTATATGTCGTCATGATGAAGTACTTTCAAAATCGAACACGATCATTTGCACAATTGATCTATTTTGATTATATTGAGTTTCCATGATTAAAAAATAGACATCTAATTTTAGAAATGAAAGTGT
The DNA here is from genome assembly GCA_017140615.1 of Eucalyptus cladocalyx. Taxonomy (NCBI): domain Eukaryota; kingdom Viridiplantae; phylum Streptophyta; class Magnoliopsida; order Myrtales; family Myrtaceae; genus Eucalyptus; species Eucalyptus cladocalyx. Next base: position 3,947,244 of record CM029518.1, on the reverse strand, counting down.
AGAAGTCGCAAGTAATTACCCGTGATCTTTTAAGTTCCATCCTTTGATTCCGGCGACCTCTCTCAAGGCCTCCTCCCACTGTTTCACCACATCTGCACCAGACTCTCTCTCATGTTTTTGTAAGGCCATACTGTACGATCCAGTTTTAAGCTTAACATCGGATGCATCCACCTCGTAGAAGATGGGCAGGATCGCTTTCTCGTCTCTCTTCCTACACTCCACCATGTAGGCAAGTTCGCGTAGGCACCATTTACTCGAAACATAGTCTCTAGAGAAGATGGGTATGTAGATTTTCGAATGGGAGATTGCTCTCAGAAGCTCACCTCCAATCTCTTCGCCGCACGGAGCTCTTCGTCATCTTTAAATACATGTATCCCAGCCTGGATCAAGGCTGCATAGAGAGAGTCGGTGATGGTTAAGCGAGTGTCGGGTCCTCTGAAGCTCAAGAACACTTCGTAGTCCCTCCTAGACAACGATGAGGATTCGCCATCGAGGGAGAGAGACTTTCCTTCGAAGCGTTCCATTTCCTGCAATCTTTGGCTATGGAAGCGGTATCAAACTTTTTTGCTTGTTCAAAATTTGCGACTTTCGAGTTACCTCATGTCTGTCGACAATTTATAAGAGAAACGGTCTGACTTTTTTGGCCCAAAACAAGAACCGTCGACTGAGTCAGGCAGCTCCTGTCCGCCGTATGGGTCTTCGTTCGATCCAACGGCCCTCTTTGGTTGACCATGCTCGCTGAGAGCGACAGACATGAGAGCGACAGACATGAGGTAACTCTGCACGCGTCCATGACCTTTCTTCATTTGGTGTTGAACGCGCCTCCGTTTCCAGAGAGCCATCGTTTTTCGCTGTGTTTTCTAGGAAGGTACCTGAGTTGACTTGTGGCAAGAACGGAAGCAATTCGGTCATTGTTTCACGCAAAGAGAAAAGGTCTTCAAATATATTAGAACTTGTCAAGCGAAAGCACTTCCTCTGACTCGGAAAAACAACAACTACCCAAGCCAAAGCATCGAAAGAAGTAGCGCTTATCCTCCAAGGTTTGTTCCAGTGCAGCCATTTTTGGGGCAGTGTACAAAACTAATGCTCTGTGACAAATATTTTCTCGGGAAAATCGAGTGCCGGAATCCGGGGGGTTTGACTCCGGCAATCAAAATTGGAGGTCTGCGACGTGGACGTATTAGGACCTTCTGATGAGTTTTGTTAAAAAAAAATAAAAATTCACAACCCCGACCATGTGGGGCCCCCCTCATTTTGCCTATTTCCGGTCCGGAGGAGAATTTGGGGAAGAAATTGAAAAAGGGAAAGGGAGAGGGGAAAAAGGTTTAGGTTTGCTGGGTCTGTTAAATGGCGTATCTTCTTATTTAGAGCATGTCTAGCATTGGTCGGGTCAGTCCATGTGCGGTGATTTTGGCACGGCGGCCACGCTTACTTTTTGAGCGACTTTTTTCCTTTTAAATTATGGTGAGCATTTTTCTAAATTTATGACAATAATGTAATTGATTAAAAAAATATGAAATTATCGTATTCTTATAACCACCTCACGAAAGTCACAATACTTTTTCGTGTTTTTTTATAACGGTAAAAGCCACACAAAAAAATCCTAAACAAAACTCATTGCGATCCATTTACCCTAATTTTTTTTTTTACTGTAACACCAAAAAAACGTCGCCTTTATTTCCATTAAGCAACAAAATGTGGCATAGCTTTACATTATTTTTTATGTCATAAGAAGCAATTTAAGCTAAATAAATCACAATGGGCGTAGTAAAAATATAGGGTGCGTCACGGTGAATATAATTTGGGTTTTTTTGGGCCTTTCTCCCTTTTTGTTACTAAAACGTGAATTTCACTTTTAGGCCCATAAGAGAAAGGCTCATTCCTCTTGGGCCTACGAAGGACGAGCCCATCCCGTCTTCTCGTTCGGGCCCATCTCATTCTCCACGCCCCAACTCAGGCATCGTCGATTCGATCGACCCATATATAAATACGTACTTAGGGTTTTCTTCCTCCTTTGGTCCTTACCTCTTCTCAAAGGAGCCCTCGACGACAGCGGCGCTCCGCGTTTGAGCTCGAGGTTTCGTAGATCACGAACTGCGCGCGATCGTTGTGGTTTGCTCCGTGTCTTGTTCTTCTTGGGTTTTTGTTCTGTTTTGGTTTTTGGCCATTTTGAATCGAATTTGATTGCGGATTGAGTTCTTGAATCGGAGATGTCGGGGGTGGTGTGGCTCCAAGAATCGAGTCAACAGTCGGCGCCGATCGATGGCGACCGGTCTGCCGCGTGGAGCCGACACGGTTCTCGCCGGTCGAAGATCCCTGAAACGCGAGAACTCCTAGTCGTTTCATGACACAATTAGCCGGCGACATTTTCGCTGAAAACTTTCTGCGCCTTTCCTTTTGTGTTCCTTCTTGATTTCTTGATCCTGGAAATGGGATAACGGAGGGCACTCTCAGACACGGGTGTGTGGTGAATCTCGATATCCGAGATGAAACGACGACACACCTTTTGCGTGGTGCCGAGAGAAAGAGCTGCTTTGACATGATGGGAGGGCAAGCCTTGAGATGATTCTCATCTCAGCCATGGCTTCCTCCAAATTCGAAGTAGCTATATATCATGCATACGTCTATTTTACTTCTTTCTTTTAGTTCATTCGCTGTGTGAATACACTTCTTGATCATCATATTCTGCACAAACCCACTTCTTTCTTCGCCTGATCTTTTCATCTTCGTTTTGGAACCGAAATTATGTTTCGCACATATCTCATATTTGTTCAAGATTTGTTCAAGATGAATGGATTTGTACTTGGTTTTCTTGAATGACCTTTCAAAATTCACCGCTTTGATGTTCCTTCTTTTTGTCAACTTCTTTTTTCTTCGCCTAATCTTACCATCTTCGTTTTGGAAATGAAATTGCGTTCGGCACTATCTGATCTTTGTTCAAGATGAATGGATTTGTACTTGGTGTTCTTGAATAACCTTTCAAAAGTCAGAGCTTTGATGTTTTCTCGTTTTGTCAAGTTCTTTTCTTGCCACACGGAAGCGCCCAAGCTTGCGTGCATCAAATGGGAGCTGGGAATAGTAAGAGCACGAACACATGAAAGAACTCAACATCAACAGATAAGAACCCATTAAAATGATGTGGGCTGGGACTTCTCAAGCTTAATGGAAAGAAGATACCCAGGTTGGCTTAACGCCTTGTAATTGAAACGTAGCAGAGACGACACCCAACAAATTGTCCATCCGATTCTGAACACGGTGACCTAATACTGGATGAATAGCTAATGGCTTGACATTTTCTTGGTATTTTTGAATGAAGGGGCATTTGGTGGAAGTAATAATAGTTGGATGCTCATTTTGGTGTATATTTAATAAAGCAACTTCCAAGTGAAAAGAAAAAGAAAAGAAATGATAGAGGGCGAGCAAGCGCAGAGGCAGGGATTTTTAAACGAGCTTTGCCAGTATCAACTTTAGGTGACCATAGACGGTGACCAAAGGCAAGCGTCGGCACGACCCTGGAGTTGCGCCACCTCAGCAAGGTGAAGAGGCTTAACGGGTGATTTGCAACATTGATTATAAGGTTTTTTTGATTTGGAGATTTGCAACTTCGAAACTTCGTCAGTGACCAATCTCGCAGACTATTCGGGCCCTTTGATTGTTTGCAACCTAGGCAACGATTCCTGAGGTCGCATGACTGCAGTTGAAAGGCCAAATCTAGGTCGCTTGACCCTCAACCTTAACCTTGACCCACAATAGCTTTGGCAAGCGGCTCAATGACATGCGCAACCCTCGATTAGGACCCTCAATTAAGAGTGTGCATGGTCCGGGTGGGTGGTTCTCGGCTTAGAATCGAGAATCGCCCACTAAGGACCGGTTCCAAAAAAATGGATCTAGGAACCACCCGTTGTTGTATGGATCCACCCGAGAACCGAACCGCCGATTCAGTCCGATTCCCGGATAGATTCATGGAACTAGTATCACCAATAATAATATCGTTTTCCAAATTCCGCTGTAAATACTTTTTATATCGAATAATATTTTTCTTTAAATCGAATCGGCTTAATTAAGGGTACCATTTTTCTTTATTTTATTGGAAAACACTACCAAAGAAGAGAAATAGGTTTTTTTTTTTTTCCTATTTTTGAATCATTTTAGTTGAAATCTAAAATATTCTTTAAGTTTAAGATTCTAGATGATTGTTATATGTAGATCATCTTTTCCTTTATCCTCTAACAATGCTCAATCTCTTACAACATTTGCTTTACCGACTTTTTTTTTTTTTGTAGAAACAATTCCACCGGTACTCCACATATTTTTGAACATAGTGTCATATGTGAGTCCCGAAAGTATTCTTTGAATGAACCATTTGTTGAGTTGTTGAAAGGTAGCTTATGCACTTTACTAAATTCTTATTAAAACATGAAAACCATGAGAAGAGATGGAGCCCTAAAATTTAGATTTCTAATTAGTAATTTCGAAATTTATTTTAATATTAAAAATTAATATATTATTATAATATAATCGATTCGATTCGGATGGACGGACGGATGCCCATGGGAACCGGGAACTAGATTGGTACCCATCGGTTCCCATAAATTAGAACTGAGAATTGGACCGGTTCTCTCAAGAATCACAGGTTCCGAATGGTTCCAGTCTGATTCCAAGCAATCCGGGCGAGTCTTGGTTCTTTTGCACACCCCTACCCTCAATGACGAACCAACAAGCAAAGGAAGAAGATGAATAGTATTTTCTTAAGGCAAAAGTGGAACACATAATTATTAATGAGGGTAATATTGAAAATAATAAGTTATTAAATCCTCATGATAGCATTTTAGAAATGCTGAAAGTCCAAAATAAATATTTATCTGTCTTAAACTTTCAGCTTTCCCACAATTTTCCCAATGTTGGCATTTGGCCATTGAAGTTCAAAAACACTTACCAAACACCCCATGAGGACCAAAGTATAACAACTACCATCCTATCATTCGCCAACAGCCGATTTGGATGTTCCTTGCAAGATTGTCCACCCTCTTTTAAGATATCCAATGATTTATCCCTTCATCATGCGTAACAGATGTGGCAATCTACATCCTCTTGAAATCGTATGATAAGGGTCAATTATTGATTGAGAATAATAAGAAACGGGATGAATGATTAAGGAAACTGGAAATAATGAGGAAAATCAGGGCTTTCCTTAAGTTGAAGCCAACAACTCTTTCCCTCCATGAGCCAGGGCCCAGCATCATCATACAGATTTTATTGCGTCATAATCTCAGAATTGCGAAAGCACCGTTTGAATAAGGGCCTCACTACTTCTGTCCTTACGAGATTTATGGACATTAGAGGCCGCAGATAATGCTCATTTTTTGCCCTTTCACGTCGAGCTAAAGCTGATCTCTTTGCTTAAGGAATCGGTCGACTTCCCTCGGTCTTCTGGGTCCATATTTTGTATGGGAAAAGTCAACGAATTTGAGGCAAGTCTTGTGGTGAAGCGATCTTCTCTTTTAATTATTTATGGCCGACGTTGTTTTTCTATTATCTTCCTCCAATAATGTACAAGCCATTTCATTGGTTTGTTAAAAGAACCAAGAGTACAAGATCCATAGAAATTGGATACCGACCCTAGATTAAACAACACCGTTTCTTTCTATTGGTGCAATAGTCAACTTGATCGATTACTTTAAGGGCTCAATATATTGGTTATTAGAACATCAAAAGAAAAAAAATGGTCAAAGCATTGGGTGATGCATCGAATGCAGGACCCATCTTTGCTGGCGCATAAGCTCATTGGCGTTTTTAGAGTGCATTGGCCAATGGCAACTAGGAGCCTATACTGCAATACCTCAAGATTTCCATAAGGATTCGCATGTTTGACCAGATTTTGCATCCCTCTAGGAGGTTGTCTCTATTGCTTCGAAGGTCGTCATTTGGGTCATTCCAGTCTACCGGACGCAATGTTATCTGGAAAATTGCAAAATCCAACCATATTGGAAATATCTTTATTGTCCATGCAATCGTTTCCTTGGTAAAATGCCCTGTCAATCTCCAACCAAAGATTAGATTTTGATTCTGGGTCCTCGATCTTGACTAATTCCCTACAAAATCGATGTTCTGTTCCTTTATGTCACTGGGTTGAGGGACCAACCGACAAACCCAACTTTTACGTCGAACGTACCAGCCAAGCAAAGAGTGCATCCGCACTGACAACAGATGACACCGTGCTCACAAAAGCCAAGCAAAGACACAACCGTGCCTGTGTAAACATCATGGCTCCTAGTTGCTACATCGAGTTAACCTTTTGAAACTCATGCACTTGCAATCATGACCTTATCTTTTTCTACAAGGAGCATCATGTAATTAACTTTCATGGAGAGGCTTCTTTGTAGGGGAAAAAAAGGAACTAATTGAATAATAAATTGTCCACGGAAGGGTTGCGTATGTCTTAAGTAGACTTGCCTTTCATAAGCGGTCAGCTACGAATTTACGATGTAAGTAATTTTGAGACACGGCCCCTGAATTTATCTATAATAACTTTTAGGTGGCGAATATACAGAAAGAACGATGGGTGCCGTATTGTTTGACTTTGCTTGCCAAGATCCCGCTGAAGTCCTCTTCATGTGCCCCTTCAATTGAATCTTGGGGTACTCATAAAATAAGCACCTCTAAAAAAACAGTGAATTATTGAACCTAGGTCATGCTTTCAGCTCTTTTGGAGCCAGATAAATATATGTGCCGACATGTGTTGGGTATTTAAAAATCCATGATTAAGTTGGTCGCTGGACTATAAAAAGGCAGGTAGCATGAGAAAAAGAAACAAGTATTCATTTTCAAGATGGGAATCTGCATGTCCTCTGTACCTTCTGAAATTCATGATACAGAAGATGTCCAAGAAAATGCAGTGTTCATCGACGAGACCAATGGTAAAACCAAGAGAAATGGATCTGTTCATTCAAGAACCGGAAGCAAAGGGTTGAACCAAGATGCTGCTATACTCCATCAGGTTTGTCGAGATCTGAACATTATTGAATCAGCTTAAGGTCGTTTTTGTCAGGCAGGTCTGATGAAACTAGCATTTAGCCAATTTGCTTTTGATGAATTTCTCATTCTTGTTTAGTCTAAATTCATCAGAATTGAAACGGAAAATGGTGGTGTGTGTGATATCCTTTCTTCGTGTTCGTTAAGGATGACTTTGATGCAAATTTCAGGTCCAACTTACACGGTTAACTTCTTTCAGTATGGTGAATATTATATAAGCAACCAGTCCATGTTTTTTTCTTTGACTGATGTACGCCGTTCTCTCTTTAGGGATATGGAAAAGATGACGGAGTCTTTTGCGGAGTTTTTGACGGTCATGGGAAGAATGGTCACCTGGTGAGCAAGCTAGTGCGGAACCATTTGCCGCTGCTCGTGCTAAACCAGAGAAACTCTCTGGCAAAGGTCAAAGTCACGGCGGTGCAAGATGACTGTGACCAAGGATCAGTGCCGAGCAAGAACTTACTGGAATGGAGAGATGCATTTATCAGTGCCTTCAAGGTGATGGACAAGGAGATCAAGCTTCAGGAGGGATTGGACTGCTCCACCAGTGGAAGCACAGCTGTTGTTGTCATAAGACAGGTATTTTGCTCCTCAAATTGTTAGGAACTGCAAAAATTTATATTGATCAGTCCACTCTAAAATCCTTGTAAAGGACCGCCCGTTGGTGTTACGCTAATGGTGGGAAATTAATCACAGGGTGAGGATCTTGTCATAGCCAACCTCGGTGACTCGAGAGCAGTGTTAGGGACTCTCACTGAGGATGGACTTCGAACTGTCCAATTGACTACTGACTTGAAGCCTAATGTTCCAAGTAAGCCTAGCATAATCATCCTATTCCTATTTGGATCTAACCATCTTTTGATCGTATGTTCTTAAGCTCTTTACTGAGGACATCTTGAATTGAGCTCTTCCATTTTTGAGCCCCACATTATTCATGCATCTTGATTGTTTGGGCACTTATGTTTGGTTGGGGTTGTGTCTGCAGGTGAAGCCGATCGAATAAGGAAGTGCAAAGGCCGGGTTTTAGCTCTCAAGGAAGAACCGCACATCCAGCGCGTGTGGCTACCCCATCAGGACATGCCTGGCCTTGCCATGTCCCGTGCTTTTGGTGACTACTTGCTCAAAGACCACGGCGTAATCGCCATTCCTGACATCTCTTATCACCGCATAACTCCAAAAGACCAATTCATCGTCCTTGCAACAGATGGGGTAAGAAAATTTGGTCTTGATAAAGCTATGTATGAAGTTTAGTGAAATCCAAAAGCAATAGTCAGAGACACTATCAGATCTGGTGATTAGCACATGCACTACCGAAGCGGGATAGTCTCACTCATGGAAACTTTTGTTGGCCAATGTTCTAATTATCTCCAGACGCTCTCATGCAGGTGTGGGATGTGCTCAATAACGATGAGGTTGCAGCGGTGGTCAGGTCAGCGAAAGATGAGGAAGAAGCAGCCAAAGCGTTGGTTGAAGCAGCTATTGCTTCATGGAAGAAGAAATTCCCTTCTGCAAAAGTTGATGACTGCAGTGTTGCCTGCCTCTTCTTGCATAAAAGGCGAAAGACAGATTAGCACTTCTGCACTGCCAATTGGGTTTTCTAAGTTTAATCCTTATAGTCTATACATATCATGCTATTGACGCACCGGCTGCTTCAACCATTCTAGCCCCACGCACGTTACCCTTACAAAGGCAACGTGCCAAGAACTACCGAGGATTTGGTAACGAGAATTTGAAATCAACATGAAAGCTCGAAGTTAGCTTATTGATCAACTTTAAAACGTATGCTGAGGTTATGGATTTGCCAATTGGAGTCCATTGATGGGGACCGTCTCACCTGTACAACTCATGTTTCTTACAAACGGTACTGGATTTTTAATGAGTCATTTGTGCTAGCATAAAATATGCTGCATTAAAAGTTTTGAGCGTTCTTGCCGCGGCAACTTTGGCTTTTAATCTTGACCATGCTCCCCGATGAATAAATTGTTCTCGATACCTTCAAATACCAATCAGGGTTACCAAGAATATAAAGATGGGTTTTCCAGGCGAATAGCCAGTTACCTAGCAAGCCAAATCGCAGCTGAAGGTCAATCAACTCTCGGAACCGTATCTCCAGAGGAACTGATCGACAAAACTAAACGAAACAAGAGAACTTGAATTGAAGTGATCTTCCAGTGCATATATCTTCACCGGACTAAAACATAAAAGAAACTGCTGGCCTCATACGCTGGGAGCCACTGAAACAAAGATGCTGCTAAACGTCAGGTATACTAAACCGTGCACGATCAAAGAGGAGAGGAGACACATTGCACAGTAGTTAAGCTTCAAAGGTTTGCTGATGAGGCAAATCTGGAATAAAAACAATACTCGGCCAATGTGCTCCCTGGCCTTTCTCTGCACTTTCACAAACCAAAGAGATGGCCAATAATAGAATTTCACAAATGAATCAATATGTCCATTTTATGACCAAAAAAGGGTCACCACAGACTCGTGCTATAATTACTGCAGAAACGCCCGCTGAAGTCGGGATATTCTGCTCCCCTTCAGAGAATTAGTATAAGTCCGAACCTCTCCACCACTATGTGCTATCTTTGCTATCTTTTTCACCTCAAGAATATTGCAAAACTTGTTAGAATGTTTGCTATGCACAAATTGAGACAGCCACGGGAAAATAACATTAGTGTTCAGAAACATTAGCCACTTCCATCTTCTGGATCATCTAGAATGTCTTCGTAGGAAACAGGTACTCTAATTCGTTCCTTCACGGATTGTCTTTTCTCCTCAACAGCTGATTGCTGATCAGCATTTTGTAACTCAGGCATCGTTGGGAAACCATCTGGAGTGGACACAGAACTCCTGTCAGGGGATGCTTTTGTAGGTCCATCAGAAGGTGCCTCTTTCTGTTGCCCTTGTTGAATATTGTGCGGCTTGAATTGCTTCTGCATATAGTAAATAACATAGACCAAACTTACTCCCCATTAGGAAAGAGAAGACTCCCAAATTAACCTTAGCCTAAAGATCATCAGTGCAGAATAAGGAAAAAAATGCAACTCAATAGATGGTAATCAGGCAATATAGATCAACATGTTGCGGATCCAAAGCTCCAGAAGACCTTCACTAACTAGCCCATAATATCATTAATGCTGCTGAAGTTAGTGCTTGTTGGCTTACTCTAAGAAATTATCCTAAAATAGTTTCTGTGGTTGGGGCGAACCGATCACGTATTTGTTCTATGTCAGAACCTATAAAGGAAATAGGAAAACAGAAAAAGAAAAAAGAAGAAATCTGACATAGGAAAACCTACAGTCCATTTCATCTTTGTGCAATATTTTCCATCAGAAGCTCCAGGAAAAGAAGAAAGGGTTCATCAAGATCGAATCATATTGCAAAAAATCAATCTGCTTTGTGCAATAAAGCAGTGTTGAAGTTATTCAAGCCTTTAGGATAATACATCACCAGCAAACCCTCAGATTACTAGACGTTCTAAGGTGGTATCACATGGCCACCATTTTAATGGGAGGAAATCAGAGGCCTAAATACCTGTCTAGATATGCTTAACAATATGAGTGGTGCAAATGAGGTTGCATCAAATTGAAAGAGGGCTAAAATATTTAAGTTGTTTGCACATAATCACTAAGTGACTTAAAGAGGAAATCAACCACCCACCTCAAATTCTCTTGCTCTTTTCATTATCTCTCTGTAAGCATTTGGTTCTCGCGCTTTAATGATACTCCATAGCACCCCCCCACCTGTTCGCTGCCGTTTACCATCAGCAGTCATCTGACCTCCACAAGCCTGAATAGCGTCTACCTGAAATACAGAAATATGAGTGCTAAGGCAGGATAAGTTACTTACAAAATCATAAGGTGTTTAATTTGGACGTTATGAGAGAAAGCTATGAGAAACTTCTGGCAATAAGATCTTCTAAACAAGGTGCCATCTACACTACCAAAAACAAAATATGCCCAGCCTAATGAAGAAAATGTCCATTTTAACTTTACTCAAATGCATAAGATCCAAAACCAATATGCAAGACCAACTAAAATCAATCCACCTTCCAAACAGGATACCGTTTTCTTATCCTACTTCCAGTGTTTCTCTCCATCCTGCAAACTTCAGATACTTCAACCACTCAAAATTGAGTCTCCTGGGAGCAGATAGCAATCATTTTATTCTGGCTATATGTGCACACATAAAACAGCTTTCCTCCAATTATATCACATTCCGGATCTTCATTAACAAAACCCATTGCTCCTACAGAATACATTGCTACCTTACCCCTGTCACATCCAATCGTTCACTCACAAACAACCACAATCATCTACCCTGCCTAAAAAATCCCATTGCTACTTCGGTGGACACAGAATAAACACAGCAGAAAGGCTACTAACCTCTTTGACGAGATCACTCAACGCGGACACTCCCAGACAGCCGACGGCAGTATACACCATGTATGATTTCTTCTCCCTCAGTCTCCTACAGGTATCGAGCACGAACCTGGAAAGATTAGAGAGCAGAAATGAGGGCATTGCCATGAGTGACAGCTGCAACAAATCTCAAGCACAAATTTGTCGTGCACGTCTGCATCAACCAAATTGGAAAAAAAAAACTCATATTTTCCCACCACTCCACGGTTTATCATCCATGCAATGGTAAGACCAAAGCACAGCTCCGTAAATAACATGGTGAAGCTAAGACCCAGATACTTAAAAGGGACACCCAAATGCTCAAAAACCCTTCACTGCATTACGAATCAAATGGTCAAGCCAAGAAGACGAATTCGAGCGAAAAATGAAATCTTTTTTTCATCGAACGCGAAGCCGCGAGGTCCAAGGGCAGAGAATCGGAACGTGACCTGTTGATGTCGGTGAAGTTAGAGCCGTCCCCGGCAGGAGCGCCCCTCTTCCTCTTCCTGTTCTTCTTCTTGTTCGCCCTGCGCTTGCGATTCCTGCTCTGCTCGTCCCCCTTCGAGTCCTCGGCGGCGCCGCCTCCATCCCCTCCGGGCCGCGCCGGATCGCTCCTCGCGTCCTGGCCGTCGACGAGCTCGCCCTCCTCCACGTCGACCATCTCGACATCGCCGCCGTTATCGAAGTCGTCGTCCTCTTCGTAGATGGCGTCCAGCACGCTCTCCCCCTCCATCGGCGAAAGGCGGAACTCGACGGGCTCCTGCTCTCTCTCTCTCGCTCGCTCACCGATGCTCGCGCCTGCCGGAAGGAGCGGCGGTTTCGGTGCGCGCCGGCGGCGGTTCTATTTTAGCTCCGCCGTTTTTCCTGGAGGTCGGACGAGATCAGTATCGAGAGTGAGGTCGGGGGGACGAGCGGCTGTTGCTGGGGAATTTCTGTAATCTCTCTCTCTAGGTCTTTCGAAAATCGGCTTGTTTACGAAGGTTCGCCTTTTAAAAGTTCTCTAATCCCGAAAAGAGAAATATATAAGGTTAAACGTTTATTTATCTTTTTAAAGGTTAATGTTACAAAAAAAACAACCTTAAATTGATATATTTATTATAAATTTATCTGCATTACAAAGTATACATATCGTAAATTTTAATATATGTGATAAATTTATCCCAAATTGATTTGAATTTCCAAATAAAATAGCAATATTAATTGTGTTATTGTCACGTGTTATCTGATTCAGTAATTTAACTAGTAAAGTTTGATGGAAACTAACAAAAATTAAAAAGTCATGAAAGTACCAATTTGAGGTCTTTGTTAATCTAAAAATTAGTTATGAATAAATTTGTTATTGATATATCAATTTTATGTTTTTCATAGTATTAAAATTCTTTAAAAAAAGGACATAATCATGAGAAATTTTTTAAAGAGTTCACGACATTTTTAGCAAATTGACATTAATTGCATGGGGAAAATGTCTTATATTTAAAATAAGGGAATGGTTAATACAACCAAAAATCCTAAATTAATGCATATATAACAAATTTACTCAAAATTATTTTTTATCAATTATTTTTTGTAGTCCTACTTATTCCTACTCTACACTCACTCTTAGACTTTTGCACTGCTTCTTAAAGGCGTGAGAGTCGAAACCCACTCCTGAAACTTACGCGTCCCCACCCCATCCCTCCCAAGAAGGTGGTGATTTAAAAAAAACCATAAAATTGGTACACTTATTATATTTTTATCCAAAATTAATTTTTGACTATAAAAAATCTCAAATAAAGACATTCGTGATAAATTTATCTCTATTAATTTCCGTTAAATTGGTTAATATTAGGAAAAATCTAACTAAACCCGTCAAATGGCGTGAGTCAAGTTGAGTTTGGATAATGTCAAAAAATGATATGACACAAACTCAATGAGTTGTAAATGGATCCATGATATACCCATTTAAGTCATTTGTTTAGGCCATTTCATTCTGTAGATCCATTAAAATGGGCCCATGGAATTTGATGTGGCTCATTTATGATAAATGTAAATAATTTTAAATTATTAGATTCATTTAAGTAGGTCTTACAATTGCCATTTCATAACGGCCATGATTTTGTTTTGACACCTAAGATGGCAATAGTCCTTTCATTGGTTACCTATTTTAACCCTCCCGATGGGCATTACTAAAATGTTTACTTTTGTGTATACCACGCGTACATAAATTTTGGCTCACAATAGAAATCATGTCAACTAATACTAAACAAATTTATCGGTTTTATTATATTAACGTTGAATTTTCATGTGTTATTAAGACTGACATGTAAACGTCCAATCCACATCCTATAATTTCGCATTTCATGGTACTAATCCAAGCGAAGCCATTAGCCTTGCGATTTCCAATTTTTACAAGGAAAAAAAAAATTAAAATTCTGCGCGAAAACAAGGGGGCCATAATCCCCTGCCCGCCACGCCACCGTCGAATCACGTGGACTCGAGAACATCGCTGCGGAATTCAACGGTCGCGATTCGTCTCCATCGCGACCGAACTACTCAGCCTCTTGTGATTTCCGCCGTCGGGAAAGGCGGCCTCGGGATCCCGACGACGGTTGGTCAACCCGTTGGACTCTCGCTCGCTCCGAGTCCGGGAGCCTGCTTCGCTGTCGAGGCAGCGCGTATAAATACCGCCAGAAAAGTGGTTGAACTTCCCCGGCTCCAACTGCACTGCCTAACCGAGAGAGCTCTTCGCGAAGGATCGAGAATTCTCGTTCCGTCGGCCGGCTTCGCGACTCCCGCCTTCGTCAAATCTAGAAGCTCCGGCCGGAGGTTTTCTGCAGTCCCGCGCCGATCGCCGGGAAATGGCCGCGAACGGAGACGCGGCGGAGGAGTACGCGCCGAAGAAGAAGAAGGCCCCTTCCGAGGATGACAAGAGGTGGCCTTGTTTGTGCTGTTTTTTCCTTTTTTTTTTTTTTTTTGTTTTTGTTGTGGATTTTGTGGAGTGAGGAGTCGGTTACCGTTGACTGTGATTGAGCTGAGCTCTGTTTTCGGATTCCAGGAGGAAGAAGATGGTGCCTGGAGGCCTGATGAAAGCCGTGGTGAGACCTGGAGGGGGTGAATCCACGCCATCCGATGGCGATCAGGTTAGCTCATACACGAGCTGGTGTTTGATTGCATGTGTTTCTGTTGCATTGGTTCCTTTTCCGGCCTGGCATTGAATTGCCTTTGTTGGTGTGGTGAGCGTAGCTGAAACTGGATGAATACGACTTTGGCAATTGCGGTGTGCGCGGCTGCTTTAGAATAGGAATTACAAAGTAGAAATGGAACTCCCAAGCAAGACGCTGTGCTGCTGATCCTGATGTTAGATTCTGGTGTATGTGCGTTTGTGGTCGGCTGAGGTTGGATGAAGCCTACATTCGATTTACATGATAAAATGACGATTTGGACTTGATTTAGATTTGCGGATACCAAGTGATACACACTTACATACGAATAATTGTAGTAAACAGTATGTCCTCTTGTCAAGAGAACAGATAGCGAGGGGCACTTGCTGATTCTCTTGTTTTACAAAACAAAGGCGAATGTATAACTGCTTTTCAAAACTCAGATTACGAAACAAAGATGATTATGGAAATGGCACTACTTCCTGAAAGTTGATTAGAGCACATTAATACAATACCTGCAGCCACTAACCTGTACTGTTATCATTAGTTGGTCAAAGGCACTATTAATTTCTATTTAAGAAAAATATTTGTTGATGATCAGCTCATCTATAATGAAAAAAGTTACTAAAGGTTGCAATTGACTCTCTCTTTCAAAGAAAATTTAGAAAATAATTTAGGTACATCCAGTAGTTTGAAGTATGTAACCTCGTGTTGTTTCCAGAGAAAATATCTCTGACAAAGTAAGTCGAAACTATACAAGTGATGCAGGCAGTAGTCAATAGGAATCATTGCTTTTCCAGCAGTAGAGATTACTGAACGGAATATGGTGGAGTTACGAACTGAGGCATGTTGATCTGATTCAAGCATCCTGCTACGATACTTGCGACAGCTGACGCTATGTTGTATTTGAGGCTTTTAGCATGGTTGCTTTCAGAACACATGCCAAATATTGCTGTTGCTTTGTAGTACTTTTCTCATTATATTATTAGTGGGAGTCATTGAGTGGTGTCAAATGTTTTTCAGGTCATCTATCATTGCACCATTCGAACGCTCGAAGGAGTGGTTGTTCAATCTAGCAGATCAGAATTTGGAGGTTTGTTGATTGTATACTTCAATTGGACAATAATATCTTTTTTTTTTCCAAGATTTCTCCTCCTATTGGGCAATAACTTGGTACTTATAAAAGATAGGGTGCTAACACGATGCCTTTCACATTATTTATCCTATGCACATAGGTTGATTTGTTTCAAATGGCTGCTTTGGATTTATCAGGAAATCCACAGTTAATTTCTCTAGCTTCTAAAAACACCTGACCATACCTACTTCCATTGAGTTCTTCAATGATAGCTCACATGATTGAAAGTAACAAGGTTATCTTCGTGGCTTACAATTTATATCAGCGACTCATAGGTTGACCATTGAGTTAAAGCTGCCCTTTTAAAGTTTCATGTGATGGGCATTTAGCTGAAAATTTATTTGCTTTCAGGGAAGGGTATCCCGGTGAGACAGGTTCTCGGAAAAAGCAAGATAATATTGGGATTGCTAGAAGGAATGCCTACAATGTTGAAGGGTGAAGTGGCAATGGTACAATGCTTCCTTTTTCTATAAGGTTCTGTTTTCATCTTACATCAAGTTGAAGTTTGCTGGATTTTTTTCATTTCCTATCCCTTCCCCAAACATTATGAGGCAAAAGATGCAAGAAGGCGGAAATTGAAAACAGGACTATTAGTGTTGTAATCAATAGAGACTATAGATTAATTGGCTGCCAAAGTCTCGGATACTTTCTCTATTGGGAAGAAGCAATTGAGACAATTGTTGGCTTGGAATTTTCCTATTTTAATAATTTGGTTGGAGATGGTTTGAAAGGAAAGTGGCTGTGCAGGTGGTTCTTTGAGATATTGCCCCCACTTTCAAATAAAATAATCAGAATGGTTTTGATGCTATGCTTTTTTTTTGGCAGTTCAAAATTAAGCCACAGCTGCACTATGGTGAAGACGATTGTCCCATACAAGTTTCTAGCAGTTTCCCAAAGGATGATGAGCTTCATTTTGAGATTGAAATGATGGATTTCTTCAAGGCCAAGGCAAGCAAATCTGCTTTATGTTTGCTAGGATCTCAGATGTTTAGTATTTATTTTACATATAGGTATGGTGACAAGAAGTAGCTTCAAAATATTAGTCTGAAACAGATCCAATTCTTAAGGCTTTCAGTTTTCAGTGGAAACTTATATATGGCTTTACTAATAAGTGTTCTAAAATGATAGGTAACTTCATTGTAGGGAGAGCTCAGATGAAGGAAGATAAGAAAAACAAAGAAAGCTTGGCATTGCTTGTTGGTTTCTCAGATTATATAGATATTAGAGAAATATGACAAGAGAACCTTTATCTTGGGTTCATTTTTCTACAGTACAAATAATCTCCGCCATTTAGTAAAAATATTCTTTCTGCTTGCCTCATGTTGATTCTGGACCTTCATCCTCCTTTCTTTGCTATCAGTATCTGTGCATGCTTGTGTGGATGGATAAATAAATATTTAAATTAGTTGAGTGGGCACTTGTGCTTGCACACTTGCGTGTCTGGGTCTGGGGGTGGTTTGCTTGCATGTGCATGTATTTATATATTCATCTTAGCGAAATATAGCCTTTCTTAAGCTATTTCAATGGCACTACTAAATTATTGATCGTCAGAATTGTCTTGTTTTATTTTCAGGTCATAACTGATGATTTGGGGGTTGTGAAGAAGGTATGAAGAACCATGAGAATGTCCATTTTGTTTTTCAAATAAGCGAAGTTAAGATGAAAAAAAAAACTATTTGGATGCTTTAGTCTTGTAGAGCTTTATATGAAGACAAGCATTTAATTTACTGGCATTCCAGGGGGAATTTGATGTTTTTGATTGTTTTAGTCTATCATGCAGAGTAATTTCGTTTTCTCTTTCAAATGTATATAAAACTGAGGTTAAACAACACATACTGATATCCAGCTATACATTTGCATTTTGCTGTTCTCTCCATGTTGTAGAAACATCTCTCCTTGTTTCTCAGGAAGGGTATCCTACCGAGTAACCTCGTTTTATCTTTCAAATGTGTATGAGGATAAACTGCAGATAGGCATATCAGTTATTTCAGATCCTTCTCCTATTTTCACTCTCCTGTATAATACCATGCCATCTATTCAAGATGTCTGATTGATTGACAGGTACTTGGCTTAGTTGTCGATTAAAAGTTTATGGACTAGATGTTGCATCTTCATCTGCAAAGCAATGGCGCACTTAAAATGTTAAGAGACTCTGGACATGTGTATGCAAGAAATTTAACTAAAGTGGGGGAATTAACAAAGTTTACTTAAGTAGGCAGTACAGAGCCAGGAACGACATACATGATCCATGACTGCATCGCAGTATTAGCATCTCACCAAAGATGGACAACCAGGATCAATACTGCAGTTATCAATTTCTTTACTATAGAAGTATATGAGTGAAACTATGCACAAAGTGATGATCATTCATTGTCTTCACAGGTGATTGAGGAAGGGCAAGGTTGGGAATCACCAAGAGAACCATATGAAGTAAAAGCTCGGTAATATTTTTACATTTTTAGTATGCTAAATTTCAGATCGATTGGGGTGGTATTTTGATGACACAATTGAATCCAGGATATCTGCAAAAACAGGTGATGGAAAATTGATCCTTTCACATGAGCAAAAAGAACCATACTTCTTCACTTTTGGAAAGTCTGAGGTTGGTTTTATGCAATTAAATTAAATTCTATACTTTGGCATGTTTTGGTTGGTTGCTGTTGTAATACATTCCTTACAGATTTGTTATAAAGATTCCTACCTTAGCCATCATATATATTTCGAACAGGACTGGTTACCTCATGCAATAGAGCAAAGATATTACTAGTCATGCACTAAATTTCCGCTCCTTTTAGGTTTCAAAGTATGTTTTTCTCAGCTTCATCTTCACATGCTTTGTATAGTCACTATTCTGTTTACTATATATGCAGGTACCAAAGGGCCTTGAGATGGGTATAGGAACAATGGCAAGGGGAGAGAAGGCAGTAATATATGTCACCTCTCGGTACCTGTCCGACTCTCCACTCTTGCATCTAGAAGAAGGTACTGAAGAAGTTCATTTTGAAGTAGAACTTGTCCACTTCATCCAGGTAATTTTTCCTCTTGTGTGGGTCATATTTTGTTCATGCTTGCGTGTTGCTAAATGTATAAGCTCTTGGACTGGTGATAAGAAGATCCTTAGGTGGTGATTCTCCTCTAGTGTTACTAGTATATGTGCGTTGCTTAGCTCATATGTTGCCCTTAATGCAAAGGGAGGGTTTCTAAATTAGTCAGCAATTCTGGTACTTGGAATATATCTGTCCACACCGTCTGCGTGCATGCATTGTTTCTTCTGTTTTCATCTAAGTTATGCTATCCATATTGCTCCTTTGGTGTTGTTAAGATTACTTCTCATTTTTCCCCCTAAAAATCAGCATTCACTCTAAGATTTAATCCATGTTGTCACTCCTTAATACTTTGTTTGCTCGGGCACCTGTCTGCTGATATATCTTGCATCATTGATATGTCATTTGCAGCATAACTTGGAAACTCTGCTATCATGTCTGATTGAATGGATAGTTCAGCAGAGAAGCTGTGTCCAATAGTGTCACGATTTATCGTGGCCAATTTGTTGATGTTATGGGATTTTTCCATTAGACAGGCAAGGATATGCTTATATGTAATTCTCTAGCTCCATTGACAGGTAAGGGACATGCTTGGAGATGGACGGCTAATAAAACGCCGGATTCGTGATGGAAGAGGTCTGTTTTTAAAGATGTTTCCTCTACAACTAAATTTATAGACTGATAGAATTGCTACACTGTTTAAAATTATGATGGACATGTCAAGAAAGATAATTAAAAAGATAATGAAAGAAACAAAGCTATTCAGGTTTCATCAGGTTCTCTTGGGCAAATACTAGTTCTATCTTGTCTCTTTTGAGTTTTACTTTGTCTCCTCTATTTTTATGCCCTTCTACTTACTTTCATATGTCTTGCTAATCGTGACCTATATTTGCCACCCGAAACATTCCTATCTAATTTGGCGTATACATTTAGGTGAATTTCCTATGGATTGCCCTCTCCATGACAGCCAACTGCAAGTCCATTACAAAGGGATGCTGCTTAATGAAGAGAAAACAGTTTTTTATGATACTAGAGTTGATAATGATGGTCAGCCTTTGGAGTTCGGCTCTGGAGAAGGCCTTGTGAGTCATTTGTTGTATTCAAAAATTGATTATTGGTTAAACGAATCAGAGGGCTTAAGTCTGGAATAAGATCTCACTGTGTCACCATAATGTGGGTGGCAGGCTTTCTTATTCTAAAATTGCAGTGATTTTAATATTTGATAGGTGCCTGAAGGATTTGAGATGTGTGTCCGCTTGATGCTGCCTGGAGAAGTTGCTCTGGTCACATGTCCCCCTGATTATGCCTATGACAAATTTCCAAGGTTCACTTTCCAACTTAAGTAAACCAATCTCAACTTGCTTTATGTCAGATATCTGACTGGTACTACTAGTGGGCAATTTCTTGACTCTATTCGTCTCAGTATTCTCCTTGACTGCTACTGCTAACTGGCCTTTGTTTTTCCATCTGATTAGGCCAGCTAATGTTCCTGAAGGTGCTCATGTCATATGGGAAATTGAGCTTCTCGGTTTTGAAATGCCACAGGTAATTTGCATATAATCTTTGGAATCATATTGGTTGATTGTAGATCTGTTATCAGATTCGGCAATCTAACTTCCCTATAAAAAGATACAAGTATCTTTGTAAAATTATTTTTTCTGGCTGTTAAATGTTGGACTGTACAGCTGTTTATGTCATCACTGGATTTGTTAGAAAACTATTAACAGATCAACTAAGAACT
The DNA here is from genome assembly GCA_017140615.1 of Eucalyptus cladocalyx. Taxonomy (NCBI): domain Eukaryota; kingdom Viridiplantae; phylum Streptophyta; class Magnoliopsida; order Myrtales; family Myrtaceae; genus Eucalyptus; species Eucalyptus cladocalyx. The sequence goes on along the minus strand of CM029518.1, from coordinate 3,926,749 downwards.
TGAAAAAGGTGCTGGCTACTAGTTGTGCTGGGAACCTTCCTGTTAGAGAGAAGATTGAATGTTAAAAAAATGCGAGCAAATTGTATATCTGCCTGTGATGCATGAATCTCATGATTATCAGGAATTTGCATATGTTCTTCTAATTCCTTAAACGTTATTGTGAGATATTAATGCGATCTTCTAGCATATTTGGAAAAAAAAAAATGCAAATGCTTACCGTCAACAAACTTGGAAGCATCTAGGTTGCTATTGTGGACATGACTTTTCAAAGGTATGTGCATGGGCAATAGGGGTTCACATCCCTCATCAAAGGAAAAGGGGTTATATCAGAGTTTTTTTTAACATGATTAGAGTTCCGTTTGAGTTACTTCCATCTCATAATGATGTTGTGGAAAAATTTGCTAAATGAGAACCCCTTTACCAATCCCAAATCAGTATAAACATATAAACATGGAGTCCTGAGTACCAGTGGAGGCCCTCTTCTTGCTATGAACAGTTTTACTTATATTGTGCTGTTGACTTTATTGCAGGACTGGACAGGTTTGAACTTTAGAAGTATAATGGATGAAGCAGAGAAGATCAGAAGCACGGTATGGCATTTTCTTATTGACAAGTGCTGCTTCGTCTTTTGCATACATTCGAAGGTCAAAGAAGCTCAATGGAGTTCAGCAAGAATAAATAAGAACTTTTAAGTCTTTACATCCCATTGTGTCATCAAGACTTTGTGCATTCTCAAGTAAATGTTTAAGTTTTCAAGTTTGTAATGGGCAGGGAGAATACATCACTATTGACTTGATTATTCATAAGCTGATCTGCTGTTACTTTCTGCATTGAAAAGACAGGACGACACAAATGCACTTAGATGTTGATGTAAATCTACAAAGATATATTATCCCTATGCACATGGAAAGTCCTGTATTTTTATTTATATATAAGTTAGTATGCTTTCATAGGTGCATGCATTCTTGTCAGGAAGATGCCCATCAGGAATGGATGGGTAAGGTCCCTAACAGGGTAGAAGTTGGAATTAGTCGCTGTCCATGTACTTATGCATTTTCTTACAGAATGTTTTACAGTTTTCTATGCTAGATCTGCTGTATAATTTAGAGTGCATACATTATTAACCCACTCTATCTATTTTTTGACATATAACAAAAAGATATTCTAGAAAACGTTTACTGGAGTTTTTAAATCCTTATTCTTAACTGTCCACCAGTTGTCTTCAGCAGTCTGATGCGTGGTCATAGAATTTAAAAGCTATGGAAATTTAATTAAAACAGGCGGTTGAAATTTAGGAAAGTATGCAACACAGGAGCCATAATGGGTCACTGTTTGGGAATAGTTTGGACAACCTTAGGGTGTGCATGACAAAATTTCTGGAACAGAAATTGATTTCTCCAAACTTCTCAATTTCTATTTCAGAAATTGAGAAGTTAAAAATTTTAGCTTCTGATTTCTTCTTCAAATCTATTTCTGGAATAGAAATAAAAAAATCAAATTGCGTTACCAAACGGATTTCTGTTTCAAACTTGCTCCAAGGAACAGAGAAATAAAGAAGTAGAAATTTTATCATGCGCGCCCTTAGCGTTCATGGCTTTAAGATGGTTCTTTCATTCAAAACATTTTGTGCATAAGTATTTATTTCAACTGGTATGAAACTTGTCTTAAAAAAATTGCACCATAGGTCCTAAACCTTATGCGTAGAATGCAATGCTGTCTTACAACTTGTATTAGAAAGTGCCATTAAGGAGGTCATGTGGGCAATTTTCAAGTTATATGTTGGCAATTTTAGGAAATGTTTATCAAGAGGACTTGATTACACTTTTTAAACTAGGTTTAGGACTTAATTGGTCCTACTGAAAGGTTTAGAACTTGATTGCATTCCGTACGCTAGATTTAGGATTTCCAGTGCACTTTCCTCAACTTCTTTCAGTTGGATTTGTTTTGTTATAGTCATAAAACTCCCCGCATGCATTCGAGCCCGCTCTTTTGTCCAAGAGAGTATGTGAACGTACATACTGCCCTTTGATGCATAGAGTGTGGCTGCTTTCCTTCATGCTATTCCTTATTGCATGTTTTCTCTTTGATGAGGTCTTAAGGGAGTATGTGAACAAGTACATATTACTCTTTAACATAAATGGGTGGCTGCTTTCCTTCATACTATTCCTTATTGCATGTTTTTTCTTTGATGGGGACTTAGGTTTAAACTTCTCAATTCTGATATGTTCCTTCTACTTTTGTTGGTTAAAATTTTTCAGGGGAATAGGCTCTTTAAAGAAGGAAAATTTGAGCTCGCTAAGGCCAAGTATGAGAAGGTGCCTGTCCATTACTTGCATTACCTTTTGCATTGCTTGTTTGACTTTAACATGAAAGGAAAACTTGCATGAATCCTTGGGCATATTTCCGATTGTCTCCTTCATTTGGAAGAAAATGAATGCTGTAGTAGATACTTGTGCTGAAAAACGTATCACTATAGCACTGTCAGAAGTTTCTCTCACACTGACAACCCCATGACTCGGTGTCTTGTTTTGTGTAATTAGAAATCACGTTTCCCTGAAACATGGGAAAACTTTCCTCGCAAATTTTACTGTCCTATGTGAAAAGCGTATGACATGTATTTGGAAGCCTTCTGATCATCAGATTGTGGCACTGGTGTAATAAATTGGGACCCATCCATATTGAGAAATTTTAGGAGATTAGAATTCTGGAAATCTTTAAAATAGGTAGGAGAGGGAAAGACCTTTTAAATACGATTCTGATCACTATTCACTATATTTGAGGCGGACTTTGTTGCAGGTGCTTCGTGAATTTAATCATGTCAACCCCCAAGATGATGAGGAAGGGAAAGAGTTTCTGAACACAAGGGTGAGTATTAGAAATAGTTCCCTGTCCGACAATGGTCGAATTTTAATGGAACTTTCTTAGTTTGCATTCCATCGACATTCTCTCTCCCTCTCTCTGTTGATAGATCTCTCTATGATACATTTATTAACCACCCGTTCTTGAATAAGATATGATAACATAAACTAAGCAAACTCTGGACTGACGTTTTTTTTTTTTTTTTTTTTTTTTTTTTTTTTTTTTTTTTTTGACAAGACAGAATCTCCTGCATCTCAATGTTGCTGCTTGTTATCTGAAAATGGGTGAGGCCAAAAAGTCTATCGAGGCGTGCAACAAGGTGACTGTTAATTCATGTGTCCTATACACTTCACGTGCTCTATAGGAAATGAAGAGATGTTCTTCTATTTTCTATTTGATCATTTCCTGGCATAGTTGGGCTCGTCAAAACTTTATTTCCTACAGTTTAACCCTCAAGCTTCCATGCTTTGCGTGCTAACTGCGTTTAAATTTTACCTGGTAAATCTTTTTTTCTGCTTCTAATCTTTTTTAGTACCTGTATTGACATAAAGAATCTTTTACTGTATTGTTTGTTGTAGGAGAGTGTTTTATTCTTTTCACAAGTTAAGCATAGCTGGTGTATATTCTGCTGCTTCATATTCGGCAACGAAGATTCATAGAAAATACATATGCTAATGAAGGTTATAGATTCAGTCAATAGAAAGAAACTTATAAGGCTATAGTTGTTTGTGGTCCCTACTTTGCCAGTTTTCATTTAGGATTTTGAAATAATCGTTATTAACCCCACTTTGTAAAAATATTTAGCAGCTTTGACCTTTAAGATCCATAGTGCAGAAGCACATGTATGAACATAAAGCCACTGTTGGCTTAAGAAAGCATTAAGAAGGTAGCTTACTCAATTTCGTGCTCAAGTTGGCTTGTATGCACTCTTTGGACTCCCCACCTTGTCTGGCCTCGATTCAATGGTTTTGGACATCATTGAGGTCAAGTGCATATGTGAAACTACATCAGCATCTTGGAAGCTGTGAATGGATCAGTGTCAGATACAGAGCATCTCATAGTATGACTTTTGGCTTACCTTGCTGAGTGGTTACTGTTTTGCATCCTGAAATCTTTGGATATTTGCCCTGCCCTTCAAGGAAGTATGTTTACATGCCTGGGTTAGTTCCCTGAGTTTTGTTGCTGAGGAAATGCCATCGTCAAAACTTTGCTGCTATTACCATGGAATTGTAGGTGAAGAAGGATTGAGGGTAAAGCTTACCAGAGATGCAGAACTGGGTGATGCTGCTGCTTTTTTTTTTTTGGGGGGGGTCGCTTTGGGGAGGATTAGGGTTGGTTGCTCATGTTTCAAAATGTCTATGGCTAATCTAGCCTAACTGATTGTTATCTTCATTGCATTAGGTTGTCACTTGGTTTTGAAAGTGCTCTGAGGTTATCTGTCTCTTGGTCTGTGAAGTGAAATCGATACCACAAACAATTCTACGCTTCCATGATAATGTGGCCATGCCAAATCTACTCATTAAAGTTGTGGGTGCCATAATTTTTTAGGGCATGTCTTGCATTTTACAAAGTGAATGAACCAGCTTAATCAGATTCGATTAGTCAGAAAAATTTTGGCGATTGCTCGGCAAAAATCTCACTCCTCAGTCTGCAATTCTTACAGACATTTGGATAAATAATTTTTTAAGGTTTATTTGTTTGAGTTGAGCTTAGTACATGCTCCCTGCAGGTCTTGGATGCAAGTCCAGCACATGTCAAGGCTTTATACCGCCGTGGAATGGCCCATATGTCAGCTGGAGATTTCGAGGAAGCTAGAGCTGATTTTAAAGCGGTAAGCAATCTCTTCAATCAGCAGGTTTTGGTGTGTGTGTGTGTGTGTGTGTGTGTGTGTGTGTGTGTGTGTCTTTTTCTTTTTGATGAGTTCTTTTGGATGTGGTCAGATGATAACTTTCGACAAGTCCTCCGAACCCGATGCAACTGCAGCTCTCCTGAAGCTGAAACAAAAGGAGCAGGTCAGAGTAGCTCTTTTTACTTTGTTCTTGTATCTTTCATCAAGTGAAATTCTTTTCGAGGGTGATGAATGAACCCTGCACTATAACAAGCAGGAAGTGGAGAGGAAGGCCCGGAAACAATTCAAAGGGCTCTTTGATAAGAAGCCAGGAGAGATTGCTGATGCCGCAATTGAAGGTACGGAAGAACACGACAGTATTGTTGAAGCTCCGACGGGTGATGGCAAAGTGGAACCGGGTGCAGATAATGCACAGGAAATGCCCGAATCTGAAGATGCATCCCCTCGAACGAGCTGGTTTTCTCACTTCTGGCCCACCGGTAGAAGGTTATTTACTGCTCTCGGCTTAGAAAGATGCTCCATACTGTAAGTTCCTTCAGAACCCTAGTGTGTCCCTCCCCTCCCCCCGAATGCAGGGACAAGTTCCGATTTTGAATCAGCCTCAAGGGAATTTCTCTCGTCAGATTAGTAGTGCCGGAGTGAACGGTGCTTATAATCACGTTACTGCATATTTTCTTGAATTGTCGCTCTAATCTGTGACAGACCAGGAAAATGAGCAAATTATTTTCCTTACAGTTTTATTCGTTTTAAAAATGAAAATTTCAGCTTTCTCACATCCTTACAATTTGTTCCGCTAGTTTCCCTTCCGGAGGGAGTTAGGCCCTTGATGTCTTGGTCATGCTCTGTATTCGTGATGAGCACTCGTATAGCTCCGCTCCGCATCAGTCCCTTTTTTTCCCCTAAATTTAATAACTTGCGATTTGTTGGATTCCAAGTAGAGTTTCGTCCATACAAAAACTTGGGCTGTCCTGATATTCTCAAGAATTCAGAGGTTAGCCAACGGAAGGGGGACACGTGGTTGGAAGAAAAAAATTTACTTTTTTACATTAATGCTTTTTAATGGCGGATTTACATCACTAAAGTTTCATAATAATTCATGCTCCGGAAAAAGGTTAAAACGGGTGGTTACCAACCTAATTGGTCAACCACTCAACTTTAAGTACTAGCATGCAAGTGTGCATTCGGCAGTGCAAAGTCAATCAACTTTTAGATGAGCAAGCCTTGTGGATGCGATTTTTGTTACGAGGTTATTACGGGTAACCGTTGCTTTTGGTTGAGCATGTCCGACTTGGTTAAAAATTTAGAATGTAGAAAATGTCGTCACATTGATTGGATGACAGAAAAAGAGTAGAACTACAAAGGGTGATCATGAATTATCATTCAGGAAGGAATTCAAAATTAATTGAGGATGGAAAACGATTTCACAATAACAATCACAACATTAGCCACAATAATTAGCCCTAATCTAAACTAGAAGTAAAAGCATCATTATATAAATATATGATAAATGACTTGAAGCTAAAACCCAAAGCTAAGATAGACCTGTAGCTGAAAAAAGCAAATTAAGTAGCGTTTGGTTGTGTTTTCGTTTAAAAATTGTTTGAGGAAACGTAAATGAAAAAAAAGTGTTTTACGTTAACAATTTTTGAACAAAAAACGTGTTTGGTAAACTTATTAGGAATAAAAAATAAACGAAACATGTTTGGTAAATTTAGATAATTTTTTTATTTTTTTATTTTTTTCTTTTTCTTTTTTCTTTTTCTTTTTTTTTTTCTTCTTTTGGCCGGTGACCACCGCCGGCGAGGCCGAGCTCGCCCGGCGGCGGGCGAGGCCGAGGCTTGCCGGCCGGGCGAGCTCGGCCTCGCCGGATCTAGGCGAGGATCGAGCTCGCCCGGCCCATGGCGAGGCCGACCCTCGCCCGGCCTACGGCGAGCCTCGGCCTCGCCGGGGGGCCGGCGGGCGTCGGCCTCGCCGGGGCCGGCGAGCCTCGCTGTGGCCGGGCGAGGCCGCCGGCCCTCGTCGCCGATCGCCGGGCCATGGCGAGGCGGCGACCGGCCAAAAGAAAAAGAACAAGAAAATAAGAGAAAAAAGAAAAAAGAAAAAAGTGTTTTCATTTTGTGTTAAACAAGAAAACACAAAATTTCTTGTTTTGTTTCTTTTTTGTTCGAATAAAAAGAACAAAAAGCGAACAAACGCGACCCAAACGCGATTTTGTTCCTTTTTTGTTCCCAGGAACAAAAAAACAGAAAAAGTGTTTAAAAACAAAAAAAAAGAACACAAACAAACGCAGCCTTACTTGCCATATTACAACAAAAAGAAAACCAAAACCAAGCTTGAAACACAGTTCAAGTCAAAGCTCGACGCAAAGTTTGGCGCAAGTCGAAGTTTCACTTATCGGAATTTGATATATTGCTAGTTCCCTTAACATTTGGACCCAAGGGGAAGTAATCCCGTACTCCATCAGGCAAGACATCACTGAAAGACCTCTTTCATCCTTGTTTTATCTCCCGCTTGCAAAGAACGCCCCAATCTGACGTACGTGAAACGATGACAATAAACCGACGAAAGTTAAGATTGACAGTGTAGAGTGGGAGATGGCAGAACCGAATTTTTTCATCCTCGAGCAATGTTTCAGGAAATAATGGGCACAAATTTTTGCAAGCACAAGTTGATATTTTTTTTTTATATGCAAGGCATGACATCCGATATCAGCATCAAAGGGTTCATAATTCACACCATCCTAAACCAAACAAATGCAAACCATTAATTGCATAAAGACTGTCATCAGAGTGTCTGCGAAGTTGACATGATTCACACTGATGTTTTGTCATTGTCCTGTTAATGACAAGCATGTTCTTTTGCTCCTCTCCGAGAAAATAGGCCTCTTCGATGCCAAGATTGTTTAGTGAGAGCACCTTGCTATTTCGTCACATCAAAAGTGGCACGGAGATTGGATATCATGACTGGACATTCTCCTTTCTCGTCGTAGTCAGCAATCTCACCTCCTGATAAGTCAATATTCTCGAATAACGTTCCCTCCAACTGCACAAAAGAAAATTTTAAAGGCGAAAAATATGAGTCAGGCTGTTGATGGAAGCATTTTGTTTTTCCCCTCGTCTAAACATGTTTTGAAAGCAATTCGTAGAACTACTCAAATGTCATCCGGGGAAGAGAGAAAATAAGCAAATGCTGTTTACTCATACTGAGTCTGAGACCACAGATCAAAACAGATGGCAGGGAGGCACATGTTGATTCAATGGATATGATTGTTAATTGGCCTAAGAGTATGCACGCAGAATAAAGCAAACTCAAAACATATCTGGATTCATAGGTAAAAGAACCGGCAGAGTTGATAACAGAACAAACAAAGTGAACACTCTCAATACAATTCAAACTATTGTACTCAAGGCATGGTCTAAAACCTGACAGACACAGGATTTGCTGATTCAATTCAGAGTTAAATAACTGATTGGGCATATAAAGCATGAGGCTTAGCACAAATTAGGAGATCGATACGATACTGATAATTCTTGTAGCAAATGATATGTACCCAAGAACAAGAGAAATAGACAGCTGTGCTTCTCACATTGCTCTCGCAGACCATATTATAGGAACATAAGAACATATACATGCACATAGATGATGTCATAAATCATTCATAACCTCTGACCATGGTGAAACAACACTTCTTCAGCAACGCAATGCACAGAGAAAAAATCATATCCAATTAATTATCGGTTAAGATAACTTACAGATTCAGCCTTCCAAAGACCAAGAAAAGAATATTCGACAGGTTCATAGCCTCTGCAATCAAATAACATTAATGGTGCATATTTCCCCGATTCACTGTCTTCCTGTGTCAATGGCCGACCTTGCCCAGGGATCATTGTCACTGTTCCATCCCTCTCGCAGAACTTGCACTGTGAAGGAAAGGAATACATTAGAGGATTATCAGCAAAATCAGATGAATCAACCAAATGCTAAAAGATCCACTTTTAATTCAAGGACAGTCAAGTAGTCAAACTATCTAGATTAATAGTAGGAACTAATTGATAGATGCATTACTACATTCGAGGCTTTGAGCAAGCAACCGCCAAGAACCCTAATCTATTTGACAAACGATGGCCTCTGCATGGTGTAGAGATGACACGGGAATTACCTTTTGAACAAGATGAGTGGTTCCCTTGCTATTAGGAATCGGAAGGCTTTCACCCAGTGTCAAACACGTCTCCTTCTGAGTTACCTCGCCACACCTCCCGCATCTCAACTGAAAACAGGATCATTAGCAAACAAGGCAAACACAATTCCAGTTCTAAAATTGAAACCGCTGTGAAGGAGCAAATCCGGTTTACAATGCAGACAATGTGTTGATTTGATTGAGTTAACCCCATCTCCATTCGTCCATGCTCATGCCATGAAATATTATCCGCCACGCTAATGAAATATAAGATATCCAACGCATTCATTCGGCGAAAGGCATAAAGATTTCTACAATGGCAAGGATCATCATTGTCGGTGCTCGATTAGGAGGGCGTACATAGCTAAACACGGCAGGAGGTCCTCAGACGACACGGAATTTCACAACAACAGCTCCAAACGTCGGCGAATCAGGTACATAACTCAGTTCGCCACAGATTCTAATAAGAGTCAACAAGCGTGATCGCCAGACTAACCTAACTCAGGCACACACGCACACCTCTGCAGGAACTACTTGTCAAGAGAATCATCGAGACAGGTACGGACGGAGACGAGAACGAAATGCGCACACAGTAAGGCGAGCGAGCAAGCAAGCAAACTCGACGACAACGATCCGGAAAATGACCAGCCGGAACCGGAGCAATCATCAGCTCGGAGCGGCCACGGAATCATCGCAAGGAGGAGGATGACCGGCGGGACTCGACCGGAGCGAGAATCGGGAGCTCCGGCGACGCATCGGCGGGGGAAAAATTTCACGCGAGAGGAGAGGCGAAATCGAACCGGAGGACGGAGACTGACCTTGAAGAAGTAGGAGAAATCGGGATCGTCGCAACCGTTCTGAGGCTGGAGGTTGGTGAGGTTCTCGAGGTCGGCGGTGATCTTCAGCATGTAGTTCACCATTTTCGTTCGCTTCTTCTCTCTTTCCTCTGGAGCTTCAAGAACTGAGCTCTCTCTCTCTCTCTCTCTCTCTCTAGAGATATGAATATATGTGCTTGGAAATGAAGCGGGCGAAGCGCCGGGGGCTTTCTGTTGAATTCTAATTGTTCTGGGGCTTTCTGTCAAATTCTAATTGTTCTCTCTTTGTGGGTAAATTTCGCTTATATCACTAGCCCAAAAAAAAAAAAAAAAGAGGCTTACTTACATCACCAAAACTTTGTTCAATAGAACTTTTAATTTTTTCAAAAATACATTATTGCTGCTATATATAATTGATGAAATGTAGATTTGCACATAATATTTCTTAATTATTTAAAATTTAAATGGCATCAAATCTCCAGGAAATAGTAAAAAGTACATTTCGCTTTTATAAAGCGTAAACAAAATAGGTCGTATTCATAAAGCGGGCTTTTTGACAAGAAGAGGTTCTTTGAATGGTTTTTTTTCTTTACGGAGAGAAAAGAGTAAGGTGTATGGGATTTATTTTATTATATAAAATAGTTAGTTATAAAAGATATTTGTTACATACGTTTATATATGCCTTCCCGTATAGATATAAAAATAGATACAGTAAATGATGCCCACCCTTAGATGTGTGGAAGAAGTAAGGAAGAAAAAGAGGTAGAATAGAGATCATGGAGATGGAGGTGGGAGAGTGATCAGGGGAAAGAAATGAAGCTAGAAGAAATGTTTAAATTACAACATCGACCTCTTTATTAAGTAAATAAAAATAAAATTATCGAGGGTATTTCTACGGAAATTCATTACGAATCTATTTAATAAAAGGATAGGAGAAGGAAGTATACAGGGGGAAAATAGTGTAAAGAGAAAAGAAGAAGTAGGCTTATTAAGGAAGAACTATAATGATCTAAGCGTTAGAATCCAATACACCTGTTCTAATAAGGTTAGTTTTAGAGATCACGAAACTAACGACGTAAGATATGTAATTTTCTCGACTTCATTCAGATCCAACAAATTTTCAAGAAGATTCTCTCGTGATATCTCACCAAAAAATATAATGCCAACCCAAGATCCTTGGGATAAGGTAAGGCAAGGACTGCCCCCAATACACCAATTATGCATCCTCACTGATACGCCAATCTGCAGGCGATGCACTGCCAGAAAATTACCATATCGCAGCAAATCTTTCCCTTCTACAAAATTTGAGAATAGAGATCATGTCCAAATTTGAGAACCCAAGTCAGGTCCCAGAGAAGGAACGAATCCACATGTAAATTATAAGAGGGGTATCTCATAGAGGGTAATCAATGAAGCCAGAATTCCAAGAGGGTTTGCTCATTTTGCTCCAGGGACTTGCTTGGAACAAGAGCAAATTCCCATGGCTTCCCTGAGCAAACCCGCCATCTTGTTCCTTGTGTTATTCCTAGTCAATGGTGCGTCGGTCATGCCGTTTGTGCATGGACGAAGGGTTGTTCCGGGAGAAAGCAAGGGCACAGCGAAGACGATTGAGGTTCTTGGTTTATCCAGTCTCATGTTGATATACTTTCTGTGAAGATACTGTGATATGAAGGATGCCGTATATAAGCTTTGGCCTGGTGTTTTTGGCAGACAGAAGATGGAGATGTGATTGATTGTGTTGACATAGAGAAACAGCCTGCTTTGGATCATCCCCTACTCAAGGGTCACAAGATACAGGTTTTGCATTCCACCCATGCACAGCACATTATGCATATTATATCCACATCAATCATCATGATAGTTCAGAAACCAAGTCTGATTCGCATTGTTGAGCCCTTTCTCCTGATGTCGGAAAAAACCTTTGTATCATTTAGACTCGATTGGACGCTCATGAATAGTCGAGAGTTTCTAGCTTTACCAGAGATAATATGTAAGTTGGTTCTTGTTGGGAAAAACGGATTTCCTAAAATGGATCCGATACTTAATCGGACCCCTAAAACGAATGCGGAAAACGAGCCCAGGAGTCACATGTATCACTGATCAAAGATACACTACGGAATTGAGCGTACCTTATCTTTCATAGTTTAAACACCAATGTTGAAGTTCGAGGAAGAATTTTGATCCGTTCTACCGAGGAGTGTACTATTCTTTTCAAGGAAGAAAAATTCTGATTTTAAGGGTATTGTTCTTACGTTCTTTTTGGGAGAGGGAGAAAGTGTCTTACGTACATTCACTCAAAAAATATGTTCCTTTTCTTTCTCTCTCTTAAAACGTCTTCTCTAAAAGACATATCTCTTCAACATAAAACGTTTCTCCAAAAGACGCAATCTCTCAACGTAACACCTTTTCATATTTCAACCCTTCATTCATGGGCCCTTAACCTGTGGGCCGGGTTCTTAGGCCTATCATGGGTGGACGAACCCACTTAGGCCCATCAACACATAGAAAAGCCCATCATCTCCCACTTGCACATGATGGGCCGAACATGATTCTCTTTACCTCTTTCCAACATTCATATTGGTGAATAATTCGTGCGACCAACATACTTTGAGAGCTTATTACCATACATCTATTAGGAATATATAGTAGCTCATACTGAGCATCACACTTTGAGTAGATTTAGTATGTAGTACCCTGTATCGATTGATCACATTTATATCTCTCTTGATTTCTTTTAAATAATGATATATTGTATTCACAATTATGATTATCTCAAAAACGATCATAATTGGTCGACCAGTGAATACAAAACTAGAATGTGATTCTCCAAATTCGATCTTCCTCTATCCTTCAAACTCTCAATTTCAGTTCAGCTTGCTTTTTTAGAAATGTCCCATTAGATTGAATCAATTCATGATCATTGGCAACATCATAAGATAGTAAACACTGAATAAAAATCTTGAAAATAAGTAAGAGTCATGAGGGCACTAAATTGAGGAACTATTTTCCTCAAGAGTCTCACACGGCAAAAAATGTCGAAATCAAACTTTTACCACTCTTATTAGTCGTCTCATGCATACGTAGTATGAAACTTTTACCACTCTTATTAGTCGTCTCATGCATACGTAGTATTGCGGTATTAATTCATTTTTCATGGAGCGTATGTTTACACCATCAATATCGTACAGATGATAGTTCAAATATACCTAATGTCTAACTTGAATTCACATATCTACTCATTCATAGGATTCATCAGAACTCACATCTAACATCATAGATAGATAAAGTAAAATATGTGGTTTATTTTACTTTCGGATATAGTCAATATCATGTCCTCATCTTAACACTCAGTTAAGGTGACATATATATTTTAAGCTTGAGCTCTCGATTATCACATAGATAATAAACTTAAAAACCGTCTCATCTCTATTTATCACATAGTAAATAGAGGTAATTACCTGTGTGAGTAGGTTAATTTTTTATCTGTCCGATATATTTTCTCAACTTTATATAATGCACTGAGCACTAAGATGCATAAATGTCAAACAAAAATTCATAGGCATTAATAATGAAAAAAAAAACAAATTCATTAAATGTGAACACTTCAGGGAAATTATAATATTCAATATATTAGCCTTTACGCAGTCCTAGAGATTTTATATGACTACAAAATACATTTCTAGGTATTGGCTTCGTCATAGGATTCGCTACCATTCTATGTGTAGATATGTACTGTAAGTTCACATCTTTTCGTGTAACCATATCCTTGACAAAATTATACTTGGTATCTATATATTTGGTCATGTCATAATATTTTGGATCTTTGGTGTACGTTATAGTTGCTTGGCTATCACAGTTAACTAACAATGGATTTGCAGCATTCCCAATAACACCTAAATGATCCAAAAATCTCTTAAGCCAAACACCTTCTTATATTGCTGCTGATAATGCCACGAACTTAGCTTCCATCGTGGACAAGGCTTTACATGTTTGCTTCTTACTGCTCCAAGATATGGTGCCATTATTCAATAAGAAAGCAAAACCAGAAGTAGATTTCCTTTCATCTAAATCTCCTCCCAAATCAGCATCTGAATAGTCTTCAAGTCGCAAATCCTTGTCTTGGTAATTCAACTCGTAATCAGCAGTTCCCTTTAGATACCTCAGTATTCTTTTAACGGCCTTCCAATGTGCTTGACCTGGATTGGATTGGTATCTACTCACCATTCCAACTGCAAAACATATGTCAGGTATTGTACACATCATAAAGTACATTAAGCATTCCACAATACTAGCATAAGGAACATGCTTCATTTGTTCCTTTTTTGTGGAGTCCTTAGACATAGTTTATGGTTCAATCATTTACTTTTTGCAATAGAAGTATCTTGGGTTTATAATCTTACATACGAAATTGTTCAAGAACATTATTTATGTATGTTTCTTGCGAAAGAGATAATGACCTCTTCGAATGATCCCCTGAAATATTAATTCCAAGCATGTATGCAGCCTCACCCATATCTTTCATCTCAAAGTTAGAAGATAACCAACTCTTGACAGTATTAACAAACTCCATATTACTTTCGGCAATTAGTATATCATCAACATATAATGATATGATTACAAATTGATCTTTAGATCTTTTGATATATACACAATGATTCTCATCAATCATTGTAAAAATCATATGCCATTATGCATTATGAAAACGTATATACCATTATCTTGACGATTGCTTAAGACCATATATCGATTTCAAAAGTTGACATACCTTTCATTATTGGCCTTCTATAATGAAACCAGTAGGTTGTTCTATATATGTTTATTTCTCTAATTTTCCATTGAGGAAAACAGTCTTTACATCCATTTGATGTAACTCAAGATCCATAATAGTTACTATTGCCAGAATAATGTGAATCGAGGTAAATCTCACTACAGGAGAAAATGTTTCTTCATAATTAATTCATTCTTGTTGATTATACTCCTTCGCCACAAGACGAGCTTTGTGTTTTTCTATTGAGCCATTAGTTTTACGATTTATTTTGAGAATTCACTTGTTTCCAATGGCTCTGCGTCCTTTTGGAATATTAACCAATTCCTAAACTTAGTTTAACTTCATTGACTCAATTTCCTCTTTCATTGCATGCATCCATTTTTCCTTACTAGGGCAATTTAGAGCATCATGTACATTTCTTGGCTCATCTTCATCTTGTGGAGCAACCATAAATTTTTTTTTCTTCAATGTCAAAACGTCGACGGGGAATACTTTTGCGACTTGTTCGCTGTACAGGAGATTGAACACTTTGCACATCATTCCCCATCATGCTCCCTCTCGGATTAGATAATAATGATATCATCTCATCATGTGGTTGTAATTGAGAGTGAGTTGAATTAAATTCATCATTTCTCATGTTACTTCCACTTGACGAACTTCACTATATTCATTATTTGGATCCAAAGTTTCAAATATGGAGTAATTCTCACATATTTCGTCGTTCTTAGGAAATTCATTCTCTAAGAACGTGACATCTCGTTGTTCGAATTCAATTATACTTTTACTTTCCTGCTCACCTATGAACACATATTCTTTCGAGTATTCAGAGTATCTTATGAAAATACTCTTCTTTCCTCTGGGATCCAATTTTCCAAACTTGTGAGAGGACTCATGAGTATATGTAGCACAACCCCATGGTTTAAGAAAACTTAAGTCTGATTTTCTACTTATTCATAACTCATATGGAGTGGAAGTAATTAATTTAGAATGCACCCGGTTAAGTATATAGACAGCGGTTAATAACGCATCACTCTAAAAAGTGATAGGTAAGTTAGCATGCGCCATCATAGACCTAACAATTTCTAGTGAGGTTCTGTTCCTTCTCTCCGCAACACCACTTTGTTTAGGAGTATATGGAATAGACAACTGTCTTTTTATTCATTTTTCATCACATAAATTTCTGAACTCATTAGATAAATATTCTCAACCTCAATCGAATTTAAATACTTTTATTTTCTTGTCTAATTAATTTTTCACCAAGTTTATAAACCTTTTGAAATAACTCAATGCTTCAGATTTATGAGAAATCAAATAGATATATCCGAATTGAGTATAATCATCTATAAATGTGATGAAATAAATAACCCCATGCCTTCCTCTCACATTCATCGGAACATATACATCAAAATGAATTAAATGTAAAGGAAATTCAGCTATTTTACCTTTTCCAAATGGTTTCCTTATTGTTTTCCCTACTAGGCAATGCTCACATATGAACAAATCGATTTTTTCAATATTGTCCAACAAGCCTTCTTTGACTAGTCTATGCATATGTTATTGGCCAATATGACCAAGTCTAGCATGCCACACATTCGCATCATTATCATATAAATTAGGAGACGTGAAAATGAAATAACAAACATTGGCATTACCATAGTCAATATTTAATACAATGAAACAATTTAGAAAATAACGATAACCATAGTAATTTGTATCCAAATACAAATCCACACCACTATTATGGAAGTTCATATTAAAACCAAGCTTAACCAACACTAAAACATATACTAAATTCCGATGAATCTCCGGAGCATACAATATATCATGTATGAAGAAAGTGCGTCCACCACGCATGTTTAGTTGGCAGGTGCCAATGCCTTTTAATTTGGCTTTGAAGTTGTTTCCTACATAGATCCACTTAGTTCTAGTTAGTATCGTCAGAATTCCACGAAGAATTCTCTATCTTTCTCTACATGGTCTGTCGCTCATGAATCTACAGTCCATAAAGGATTAGACTCAATTAAGAATACAGAACTTGACACATAAGCAAAGTTCTAAAATGTACAAGGGGTGTATACCTTCTTTGGCTCACGACAGTCGCGAGCATAGTGACTATTCTTGTCATAATTGTAACACTTCACCCTTGTCAACTTCTTCATTCGAGGACGCTTTCCTCTTTCATGTTGATCAACATTTGGTTTCTTCCCTGAAGCACTTGCTCCCTTGCCTTTCCTTTTATAGAACCAGTTAGGACGTTTGCGCTTGGAGCTCAAAGTTCCATATGAGTTGGAACCAGCATGATAAATTTCAGTTTCTGGCTTAGTCGCCAAGAGGCGATCCTCTTCCAGCTCAAAATGACGCATTGCATCCTCAAAGGTTTTGATATTCTCATTGTAAGTCAAGTGCACTTTCATATGCTCTAAACTCTGAGGTAAGGAACGAATCACTGCTTACACTTGCTGCTCGTCAGTTAGGACATGGGCAGCATCTTTCAGCTCATTAATCATGTTTGACATCTTTCTTATGTCTTGTCCTTATGGTCTGACCATGAGACTTCTTGTAAGAGCCAAACTTAATAGTGAGCTGCCTCAGTCTAGTTACCGAAGTATGACCAAATCTTGTTGCCAACACTTCCCACATTTCCTTGGCATTCTCAAAACACCTAAACTCTCGCATGACATCATTCTCCATGCTACTCAACAACGTAATGCGAGTAAGAGAGTTCTTTCTTTTTCATGTAGCAAATGCATCATTATCTCTTTTATGTTGTGTAGTGTTTCCATCTTTAGGTACTTCCATGGTCAGGTTAAGAGTTTCTAGTGCCTCTTTCTCTTCTAGTACATATTGGATTTTCATGTGCCATATTTCATAGTTATCGCCGTTGAGCTTCTCACCTTTGTTCAGCTCAGCGACTATGCTTTTTGTGGTTGAAGCCATCGATTTGAACATATCATACACATATGCACGAATTATTAATGCATATTATTTATGCATCCATTTTACACAAACCCATCATATTAATGAATAATTCCAAGCAAGGTTTCAGAATCAAAATGTCACTATGTTTTCAATCATCATCCAAAAATCCTAACTTAAAATTATCATTAATATAATCTTCTATACAAAATAAATTCAGCAAAGTCACTAAAACTTTCTTGAACTTCCCACAAAGAATTGTAAATTAACACATTAATTTATAATAATAGATAACATTTAACTTTCAATAATTAAACATGTCCATTACACTAAGTAATATATTCAGAGGAAAAATATCAATATAGAAAGTGATATTTACACCTAAAACATTTCAAACTAATCTAAGAAAAAATAAATAATTAAACCCAAATATTCTCATCTCTTTCATAAATTGGGAAAGTCTCTTCTAATTTCTTAGTAAAATTCTCTAAGAATTTTGAAGGCACATTGATCAACCATGGAAAGACCTTTGAAGAGCTCTCATGCCACCTCCAAGGCGCATTCACTCTGCACCATGTGACACTCAACTCAAGGGTTGAAGTTTTAGTTAACTTAATCATATAGTCTCTCTTACAAAAGCTACTGCAAACCTCCTATAATTCGGGACCATGTCGACTTCCCATATGCTATCTAACACTACTTGCCATTCAGGTGGAAGAGTGTTCATTAAAGCCGGGACCTTTTCAAAATCCGGCATAAGATAACCATTACAGATGATTTCTTGTATCATCTGATTGACCCTGACCACGTGTGATACTACATCACCATCATTCCATTGATAATTAGCTAACTTTGTCATTAGCTCTTTAAGTCTTGCATTTTCTTCGTCCATTCTCAGAAATGCAGGTATGCGTGCATAATGCATCATAGTTCCTACAACAAATGTAGAACAAAAATGAGTTACTTATAATCCATAATGAATAAAAGGAAAAATACATAATTTTTCATGGTTCCTACAACAATGCAGAACAAAAAAAGGGATTACTTATAATCCACAACGAACAAATTGGAAAATGCATAATTTTCCTCCCTTTTTTTTTGGCCAGTCAACGACAGTTTACGCCGGTCAACGGTGGTCAACGATAGTCAACGCAGGTCAACGACAGTCAACGGTCAAATGTCAAAGTCAACGGGTCGGGTTGAATTGACCGACCCAGCATGTGTGATGTGTGTGCGCGGCTGACGTCACGATGATGTCAGCTAGTGCGTGCCGCGCACGCTCCCATGGCCACGCGCGTGCGTCACATGCGCTTGGGCCAAAATGGCGTGTGCATCGCACACGCCCGAGGGGGACCGTATCGGCGTGTGCAATGCTTCAGCTGCGCATGGTGGTGTGTCCAGCGATGATCTGCCACTCGTTTTTCTCTTATCGACGAGAGCTTCGAGCCTACACTATTAGAAATGAATTTCGATTTACAGAAAATCAAAAAACGAGGTGAACAATAAGTGGGTGTCAAGATTTTTCCATCCCTGAACGGCCAACGGCGGTATTTCACGAAAATTCAATCAAAAACAATTCATAAACATGAAAAGGGGTCGGGAAACATGAATTATGGCTCTGATACCAATGTTGGGAAAAACAGATTCCCTAAAATGGATTCGATACTTAATCGGACCCCTAAAACGAATGCGGAAGACGAGCCCAGGAGTCACATGTATCACCGATCAAAGATACATACAGAATCGAGCGTACCTTATCTTTCACAGATTAAACATTAATGTTGAAGTTCAAGGAAGAATTCTGATCCCGTTCTACCAAGGAACGTACTGTCCTTTCCAGGGGAGAAAAATTCTGATTTTGAGGGTACTGTTCTTTCGTTCTTTTTAGGAGAGGGAGAAAGTGTCTTACGTACATTCACTCAAAAGGTATGTTCCTTTTCTTTCTCTCCCTTAAAACGTCTTCTCCAAAAGACGTATCTCTTCAACGTAAAACGTTCCTCCAAAAGACACAACCCCTCAATGTAACACTTCTTCATATCTCAACCCTTCATTCATGGGCTCTTAACCTGCGGGCCGGGTTCTTAGGCCCATCATGGGCGGACGGACCTACTTAGGCCCATCAACACATAGAAAAGCCTATCGGTTCTGATGCTGTCCCTTTTGATACAGATGAAGCCCAGTTCATTGCCTGAGAGGATCAACACCGAGGATGATCGGAGTGGACAAGCGAAGATAGAGCTAAAGAGCGTGAATTGTCCAAGAGGAACGGCTTTGATCTTGAGAACTAATATCAAGACTAAACTCAAGCCATGGGTTAACTGTAGGGGTTACGGGTTTAGATTTAGATCATCTCTAGTAGAGGTTGAAGGCAACTGTGCTAATATATTTGTGTTTCGAAATTTCGAGAGGACAAGCAATTATTTTGAAAGAAGATGACAAGTTGATACCTTAATGACGACAATTGACATATTATTTGCATTACATTGCGACGGGATCTCCTTCATTCGACTAATTTCGCTTTCTTTTTGCATGAAGTTAACTTTGCGTATATATAAATGTGCACGAGCATATGTGTGTGCAAGATGCTTATGCCACTATAATGGGCGAGAGAGGTGGTTACACAGGCATAATAGGGTGGGTGAACGTGTGGAACCCTAAGGCTGAGATCACTGATGAGTTGAGTAGAGCTTACATTTGGGCTTAAACTGGTCTGTCTGGTGAAAAAACCTTAATGTTGGTGGGGCTGGATGGACGGTGAGGACCTTCCTTCTTCTCCCACAAATTTTTACAGCAGGTAGGATTACTTTTATAGGGAAGTTTGGAAAATTTGGAAGCTTGAATCTTTCGTGTTGGCAGGTGAACCCGACCGTGTTTGGCAACAACAACACGCGGTTTGTAATATTCTGGACGGTAATCTAGCTTCGATCGCTCTATCTAACGAAGTATATATTGTGATTTTTTTTCTTTGTACTCATGAATTTTCATTGTCGAAACTTCGACAGTCTTTGGAAAAGCTATTTTTCTTTGTTTCTTCAATCTTTTTCTGGTGAAGCCTGTCTCTACTAAGATGTTTCATGTCTGTTTTTCTAGAGAGACAACTTCTTTAAAACATGCTGCTTCAATCATAAGTGTCCTAGGTTTGTGCAACTGAGCCGACACCAGTACTTAGGGGGTTTCATAGGGCCTCTCTCGGTATACGGCGATCTTGTTCGACAGTACCAGACCCCACTCCCGATTTTATAGGTAAATTCGCATTCTAATCCCCTTCGATATCGGTCTCTTCATCATCATATATATATAGTAATGCATGGGTGCGCGAGCATCATATGTACGTGCAGAAATGCATGCTGCAAGTTTATTTAATAAGGGAGTTTGCCTCAACTAATAGTAATGAAACTATAATCTCATATCTAATATGTTGGTCTCCTAACGGGTGCAAACACTGCGAAGTGAGAACTCAGTAAGTTCCTTCTTTCTAGGAATGCACTACACAACATCCAGCATTCATTTTTCTCTGCCTCGTATTACCATTCCTTCCCCATCCCACTATAACGTGTCTCAGTTTCATTGCACGATAGTGAGAGTGCTAGTATGAACAAAATAAAGGAGTTAGGGAAGAGAATAAGAACACAGAAATTATAGTGGTTCGGCTTAATCCAAGCCTACGTCCACTCTCCCACGCTAACAGCCTTCTTGGCTGGATTCCACTATGCAATCAACAAGAGATTACAACTTCGAGTGCAAACACTTAGTAGTAGATCACACTATCTCACTAAGACACTCTTTTGGTATTTCTCTCACAATTACAAACGTTTAAGCTCTCCAAAGACAAGTGTATAAACAAAGATCGCTCAGACTTTGGAATTATAAATTCTACGCTCCGTCTCTTACTTGCTCATCGGTCCTTCATCTCCTTAAATACTCCTCCACTTCCAAACTACCCGTTGGACAGCATCCCGGAGAATCGTCTTCCAATATACCCATTGGACAGCTCTGTATCTAGAAGATTTGGTAGCCGTTGAGTGACAAAGGTAAAATCCCAAATTGATTCCGATCGCCCATACAAACGAAATCTTGGTTTCCATAAGTAAAGCTTCTTCGTATAGAAAGTTCTTGTCTTCAATCAAATCAATCTTGATGTGGAATCCAAACCAGATCACTAGCCGTTATATGATTGGGCTTGAGTTACGATTCATCGTAATCTGGATGTAAAGTCCGAGTCTTTAGACTTTACAATCTGGGTCTCAAGACTTTACAATCGGGTCTCAAGACTTTAAGTCTTGAGTCCGACGCGATCTTCAGATTTTGAGTCTTGAGTCTTGAGTCTTGAGACTTTGACACAGAAGTCTAGAAATCTTCCAAATATACTCTGGACATATGTTACGTTCAGTCTTCTCGGTCGTCTTCTCGACTTTGATAATATCCTTTACATGTTCTATTATCTGCATGGTCTATTACTTAACCATTAAACATGTTAGTAGCCTTTGATTTATTTTGTCATCTTCAAAACATCATAAGGGATTTCCCTAACAATCTCCCCCTTTTTGATGATGACAAAACAATCTCTGAATATGCAGATTTGTAAACATACTTTTAAATCAAAGGATATCAGAAGATAGAAAATAAATTGAGCATAACAATATATAGAAAAATAATCGCAGCTCAATATTATGCCATAGATAATATAATATCAACCAATCAGCACATATGCATATTCATATCTTCTCCCCTTTTTGTCATAATCAAAAGGCGATAATAATGGATTCACGTAGAGAATGATAACAAATATTTTGCATGAATCACAATTTCCAAAAATCAGCTTTTATCGAATATTAAAGATATGCAATATAGCTCACTTCGATTATATATATCAGCAAATATAAAAATCACCGATGCATCATGAAATTCACGTACACTTTTTGTCATAATAAAATGATAATATCAATAAGAGTTTGTTAATGACAAAAGGTAATATAAGATGCACTAACCGGATTTTTATAATAAATACTGACACATTTACCTTTCCTTCCATTCATAATAAGATCACGATCGATTCAAAAAGATTCTTCCAAAATTAATCAAAGCTCCCCCTCAATTTGTTGCCTTTTTGAGATGATCACGATTCTTTTCCTTTTCTTTTGGATTTGCTTTCTCCCCCTGTGATCATGACAATATTTGCAGATAGAAACAATTGTTGCAATTGTCGCAGGAGATATTTTCTGATTGTACCAAAATTAGCGTAGATTCCCAATCATCATTCCCTTAAAGAATTTCCTGCAACTCATTTCCCTTTTTGGTATCCATCAATTTGGATCCTTCCTTGACGTTAGAGTAAAATATAAAACCTCCATAATCAAATATTCTTTCTTAATTCATCGTAACAGAGTATTCAAAGAAAGAGTATTATGCACAATGATATTTGAAAAATAAATTCTCACTTTAGTCAAAGCACAATAAAATCAGGGAGAATGAAATCCTTGAGTATCGCAGAAACATATATTGCAAAATTAGTATCACGTAGAATCAGATTTTTACTTTGCAAAATATGACAATTTGAGAGCATAAAATTAAACCAAATAATCTGAATTATCTCAAATAATCACACGTACTAAATCAAATCTTAACTCACAAATCACAAAAACAAATCATACGATTCTTTCTTCTATAAAGCAAAATATGATCATTATAAAATCTGAATCAATCAATGATATATCGAATTTCAAGCATAATGAGAATTATGTGCCCAAAAACATTCCTTACCAACTTCTTCTTTTCCTTTATTTCCTCATCGGATTTCGAGTCCGGTTGAATCGACTTTGATTCCGAGTCTATGTCTGAGTCGACTCAGATTCTGAATGTGCCGTTAAGCATATAATTCTTTGCACATCATCTTCTTTCATTGTTCTTTTCTGGCCATTCTGCTTGTAATTTCTTCCATCGAAATATGGTGGCCTTGTGTTGCTTTGCCCTTCCATAAGTCCTGGTGCCAACATACTAGCCATAAAGAATCTTTAGCTCAAAAGTAAAAATACTTTTATAAACCGAGCACTTGGCTCTGATACCAATTGAGAGTGCTAGTATGAACAAAATAAAGGAGTTAGGGAAGAGAATAAGAACACAGAAATTATAGTGGTTCGGCTTAATCCAAGCCTACGTCCACTCTCCCACGCTAACAGCCTTCTTGGCTGGATTCCACTATGCAATCAACAAGAGATTACAACTTCGAGTGCAAACACTTAGTAGTAGATCACACTATCTCACTAAGACACTCTTTTGGTATTTCTCTCACAATTACAAACGTTTAAGCTCTCCAAAGACAAGTGTATAAACAAAGATCGCTCAGACTTTGGAATTATAAATTCTACGCTCCGTCTCTTACTTGCTCATCGGTCCTTCATCTCCTTAAATACTCCTCCACTTCCAAACTACCCGTTGGACAGCATCCCGGAGAATCGTCTTCCAATATACCCATTGGACAGCTCGTATCTAGAAGATTTGGTAGCCGTTGAGTGACAAAGGTAAAATCCCAAATTGATTCCGATCGCCCATACAAACGAAATCTTGGTTTCCATAAGTAAAGCTTCTTCGTATAGAAAGTTCTTGTCTTCAATCAAATCAATCTTGATGTGGAATCCAAACCAGATCACTAGCCGTTATATGATTGGGCTTGAGTTACGATTCATCGTAATCTGGATGTAAAGTACGAGTCTTTAGACTTTACAATCGGGTCTCAAGACTTTACAATCTGGGTCTCAAGACTTTAAGTCTTGAGTCTGACAGTCTTCAGATTTTGAGTCTTGAGTCTTGAGTCTTGAGACTTTGACACAGAAGTCTAGAAATCTTCCAAATATACTCTGGACATATGTTACGTTCAGTCTCCGGTCGTCTTCGACTTTGATAATATCCTTTACATGTTCTATTATCTGCATGGTCTATTACTTAACCATTAAACATGTTAGTAGCCTTTGATTTATTTTGTCATCTTCAAAACATCATAAGGGATTTCCCTAACAGATAGCACGATAAAGCACTGTTGTAATTATGGTTATAATTATGGTTAATAAATCAACGAAAGCCAATAAACTAAGATACGTTTTTTCTATTCACGTATCTCTTTTGGATTCATGAATTTCCTCAACTTTTATGTTCACATATCCATTGAATTCATGAATTTCCTAGATTCATGTATCTTTTAGTTCATGTATTTATAGAGTTCACGAATCTCTTGAATTCACATATCTCTGAATTCATGTATCTCTTGATTCATGAATTTCGTGGATACATGCGTCTATTTAATTCATGTATCTCTTCTATACATGAACTAAAAATCTCTATAAATAGATAGGAGCATAGAGCTTCAATAGAGTTTTTCCAATTTTGGTTTTGGTTTTTCCAACCCGATTCAAAAAGGCTTTGACATACTTTCCTACTCTTCTATTTTTTTTTAGTGTGCCGGTTTAATTGAATGGTTCGACTGAGTCATGTTTGCATAATGTTAATCCAAACAGGTTCGAGGTGTTGTATCTTGGGAAGCATAGTTCGTGAATCTGCGGAGCACCATTGGCAGGAATTAATCACCTTAAGGAGATTCGGTTATACGTACCTCACCTCCAATTTTATGTTATTTTTCTAGTGATATCTTATTTTATTCTTCTCCAAAATTTGTAAGTTTACATAAAAAGAAGGATATTATATAACTATTATCGTCTTTTTTATATTGATGTTCTGATTACAATAAATAGTGTGTATTCTTTGGATTAATTTCCAACAATCTTAAGGCGATTAGCTCACTCACTGTTTGTTGTTATTGTCAAATTATTGAGATGGCTAGCAACAATCAAGTGCTTTACAATGTCCCGAATGTTTCTAGAGACGTTCCTTTGATCGATTCGATCGTTGCTATGGGAGATGTTCGGCCCTCAGGGTTTGAATTTGTAGCAGCCAATACTATGGGCCCTTGGGCTAACCCTAATTTTGGTGGTGCAGGTACAAGTCATACGACTGGTATGCCCAGGACTATTTTTTAGAATAGTACAAGCCAAATGGCTTTAGACTTTGTTTCTGTAGGGGTAGTTCAATGAACTTTGCCTACTGTGATGGCAACACCTCCAGTTACAGCTAATGAGAAACCGGAAAAATTCACCAGAGTAGGCTTTAAACAGTGGCAACAAAAGATGTTCTTCTATCTGACCATACTCAATCTGACGAAATATTTATCGAATATGTGCCCGATAATTAGTCCAGATGAGCAAGATGTCACGACGCTCGGTGTGTTGGAGGCTTGGAAGCATGGAGACTTCTTATGCTAAAATTATATTCTTAACTGTTTAGTGAATTCTCTATATAATGTTCATTGTAACATTGAATTTACTAAACAGTTATAGGAGTCCTTCGAGAAGAAATACAAGACTGAGGACGCTAGCACCAGGAAATTTGTGGTTGCCAAATTCTTGAACTACAAGATGGTGGATTCTAAATTCGTCATGAGTCAGGTTCAAGAATTACAATTAATTCTAAGTGACATCTCTACTGAGAATGATACTTAGTGAATCATTCCAAGTGGTGACTATGATTGAGAAACTACCTCCGGGTTGGTCAGATTTCAAAAATTATTTGAAGCATAAACGGAAGGAGATGAGCCTTGAAGATCTCATTCTTCGCCTCAAAATCGAGGAGGACAATAGAAGGAGTGCAAACCCTTCTTCTGAGCCAAAGGCCAACGTTGTGGAATCTTCCAAATCCAAGCAAGATAGAAAAAGGAAGATGTCTTTTCAAGGAAAATGCAAGCAGAATGAACAGTTCTAGAAATTCCAAGGGACGTGTTTTATATGCAACAAGCCTGGCCATCCTGCTAAGGATTACAAGAAGCGCTCGAAAAAAAGGCAAGATTCATGGTGCAGCCCAGCAATTGAATTTGACAGAACATGACAATATTGAGAGATTGTCTAATGTGGTAATGTCCAAAGCATCTCTGGTGTTGAACACTAATGGCTGGTGGCTAGAAACAGGTGCCACAAATCACATTTGTGCATATAAACACATGTTCCCATCTTATAAGAAGGCTGAAGAAGATGAAAAGCTTTATATGACTAAAAACCTAATTTGTAGCCCCATACTTGTCAAGAAGGGTTTTAAAGTTGTATTTGAATATGACAAGTTTGTACTTTCGAAAGGAGGGATGTATGTGGGAAAATGGTACTTGTATAATGACATATTTAAAGCCAATGTAGCTATCATTGATGTAAACTCAAATTATGTGTACCTAAAGACTATTAATAAAGAAAAGTCTTCAGTTTACACTATTGTGTCTCCTTATCTATGACATGGTAGATTATGACATGTAAACTATGGTACAATGAAGAGAATAACAAACTTGGGGTTAATTCCAAGATTTGAGTTGGATGCCCGTTACAAGTGTTAGACTTGTGTTGAGGCCAAGTTTGCTAGGAAACCTTTCAAATCCATTGAAAGAACAAGTGAACCTTTACAATTAATCCATAATGATCTATGTGATTTAAAGTTTGTAGAAAGTAGAGGTGGAAAGAAGTACTTCATCACATTTGTGGATGATTGTACTAGATTTTGTTATGTTTATTTACTAACTAGCAAAGATGAGACTATGAGCATGTTTGTCAAGTATAAAAATGAAGTTGAAAACCAACTTGATAAATGAATCAAAGTGCTTAGGTCTGATAGAGGAGGAGAATACAGTTCAATAAATTTCAAAGAGTTTTGTGTTAGTTTTGGAATAATTCTCTAAGCGACTACACCTTATATTCCACAACAAAATGAAGTTGTTGAACGATTGAACAGGACATTAAGGGAGATGGCTAATGCCATGCTTTTGAGTTCAGGTTTACCTCAGAATTTGTGGGGGGAGGCAGTTTTAATTGCAAATTTTATTCTTAATAATATACCCCACAAAAGGCCAAGTAAACTCCATACGAGTTATTGAATGGAAAGTTACCATCCTACAATTTTCTAAAAGTGTGAGGGTGCATAATGTGATTTATAATGGTAAGTCTAGACACATTCGTCGTAAACACAATACCGTAAGGCAGTTGCTCTCAAATAGAATTATTTCTTTAGACTTTGTAAAGTCAAAGGAAAACATTGCGGATCTGCTGACAAAAGGTTTGTCAAAAGAGTAGATAAACTGTGCATCAAGGGCAATGGGTTTAAGAGCCTTAACCCAATAAATAGATTCTAGGGTGGAAACCTAACCTATGCAATTGGAGATCCGATGGTCTAGGTTCAATAAGACAACGCAAATTTTGGAAACTCTAATGTAAGCATTGTCTCCCATTCCTATGATGCAACAGTGCTTTTCTACAGCGTTATTAAGGGTACGCTGCGCGTTTAATGATTCCTATAACTTGGAATATAACATCCAAGTAAGATATAGTAGGATATCTTTAATAGGAATGCACCTATATGC